>JASVER010000169.1:928923-1311893 GCA_030449065.1 Oceanodroma leucorhoa | reverse complement strand
CTCCAACACCTCAATGTCCTTCTTGTAGTGAGGGGCCCAAAACTGAACACAGTATTCGAGGTGTGGCCTCACCAGTGCCGAGTACAGGGGCACGATCCCTCCCTACTCCTGCTGGCCACACTATTCCTGACACAGGCCAGGATGCCGTTGGCCTTCTTGGCCACCTGGGCACACTGCCGGCTCATGTTCAGCCGGCCGTCGACCAGCACCCCCAGGTCCTTTTCCGCCGGGCAGCTTTCCAGCCACTCTTCCCCAAGCCTGKAGCGTTGCCTGGGGTTGTTGTGACCCAATTGCAGGACCTGGCACTTGGCCTTGTTGAACCTCATACAGTTGGCCTTGGCCCATYGATCCAGCCTGTCCAGATCCCTCTGCAGAGCCTTCCTACCCTCAGGCAGATCAACACTCCCACCCAACTTGGTGTCGTCTGCGAACTTACTGAGGGAGCATTCAACACCCTCATCCAGATCATTGATAAAGATGTTAAACAAGACYGGCCCCAAAACTGAGCCCTGGGGAAYACCGCTCGTGACCAGCCACCAACCRGATTTAATTCTGTTCACCACAAGTCTCTGGGCTTGGCCGTCCAGCCAGTTTTTTACCCAGTGAAGAGTACACCCGTCTAAGCCATGAGCCGCCAGTTTCTCCRGGAGAATGCTGTGGGAGACAGTGTCAAAAGCTTTACTAAAGTCCAGGTAGACCACATCCACAGCCAATTCACATAAATATTCACGTAAAATGTCTCAGCGTTTCTCAACAGGCAAGGGTTGAGCTTCGAGAAGTGAAGAGTTTCAGCCCAGGTCCCATCAGACAACGGGCCTCCGAATATTGCAGACCCGAGAGATCACGAGCTGAGATGTGTCCCACTCAGAGGGAGATACAGGGTGCAGCCTGCGGCAGTCCCAGAGAGCTCAAAAGGTCTCACTTAGGACCACCATTTATAGGTTCGCAAGATGATTGACTTTAGTCATCCGTAAATTTCCATCCTGGCCACAGTCCCAGGTGGTTATTTGCTAAAAAATTCTCAAGGTTTCAGTGGTGTTCTACTTGACAACTGYTACCAGCCTCAGCTATGCCGAGTTTCTGACATGGTCAAGGAGCGCTCAACTGCCAGACTCAGTACACCAAGGCTGAGATCTCATGGAAATTTCTGAGATCAACAAGCGGCCCATATCTACAAGTGGCCCAGGAGAAAGGAGGGGGGCGTGAATGCACCACCACACACAGTAACATCAGGAACAAAGCATGGGGAACATTATTTGCATTTCTAAATTTATCAATTATTGTGCCTCAGTTTCCAGTCTAAATATAATAACTTCTGGCATTCACTTTCCCATACTGAGACAACAGGAAAAGATATTTTTTCAGTCAGTTATTACCAAATTAATATATTGGAAAACATTGCTTGCRTGTAATGAAAAACTAATTAGAAACAACATACACACCTCAAAAGCCCCAACAATTACAATCGAGAGACACCATCACTGGATGTTGTAGAAAACTGACAGTTTTTTGGACAGAGGATTCATTGATTTAATGAATGTCTGATGTATAAATGAAGAGTTCACCATAGCATCTGATAAAAACAGCGTAAGACTTTATAGTGAACTAAGATTAGAATTACAGGTTACCCTGGCTACAGGTACTGATGAATTTCAAAAGAAGCTGAAATTAGCTTGAATCATTCATTGCATGCATTAGCTAGCATATGAAAGAAAAAAGCTTGACAATGAATTATCACTTGGGAAGGCAATTTTGATCTGAACTGCTGTTTCACTAAATGTAAACAATTTTTTAATTAGTTTTTTCAATGACTTYAGGTTGTCTTATTATTGATAGTACCCCAATTGTTATTTGCAAATAAGCAGAGGCTTTGCTAAATAAGTTACAGAAGACTTTGTAATTAATTTGGTGTGATCTACTCTTCTTGATAAATCCTCCGGGAAATTAACTCGGATAGATACTAACACAATTATTTGTATTAAACTCTCTCTAATCTTTTACAGATAAGTTTACTTTGATAAAATATATGGACTTGGAAGATTTCACAAAGCTGAATTTCAACTAACCATTTCAAAATTCAATGAAATACTATGAAACCTGCTGAAAGAACTTATTAATTATTAATACTTAAGCAATTGTGAGAGAATTTAGCAATTGTACAGTTATAAGAGATCAGACAGATGGGAATGGTGGCTTTCCTGGCACCCTGAGTACAAAAGTGGACATGCAAGATGACAGGGAAAAAAAAAAACTTCACTCTYTTCTCTTTAGAACAGGCAACATTGTGTCATTGTGAGAGGAGGTAAGTCAGCAAAATGGAGTCTTTTCAAGAAATTTTCCTACAGTATAACAATAAATTAATAAATAATTTAAAAATGTATTATCAGCTGGTCCTATATTCAGGACAATGCCTACCAGTATAACTAGATCAGTGCTGACTTTCTATACATACTAATGATTTTCAGAAGGCAAAATTTTTTCTACACAGTTGAGGGACTTACCTTGGAAGACAGTTACATAAAATTTCCTACTGCATTCTCAGGTCATCACATACCTGTGGAAATTATTGTCCTTAAACAWCCATATTGTTGTTTCTTTTGATGGATTGAACATACCTGCCAAAATTGTCTCTTGTCAAGGGCAACATGCTGTTCTGTAACTGCAGTGGAATAATATTATTGATGCCRGTTGACCCTATCCTGCAATACTCATTTTGTCTCTTGCATTTCCTAATAAAACTGTAGTATCAGGAGATGCAAAAGTATTGACAAATTAAAATTAAAAGTCTAGAATACAGTGGATTTTGAACATTTACAGAAGGTAACTTCATAATCATGAAAACTATGTAATTAAACCTGCCATCTTAAAAACAACAGTAATTTTATAATCACTAAATAAAACACTAGCAAACTTAAAGACTGGGACAGTTTTCAGTTACCTTTTCACAGAATATTAAGAGCATTGTTTGGATTCCTGTTAGACAGATTCCTGTCTAACAAAGGCAACATTTCAGGCTGTTGCTAACAAACAACTAAGTCTTACAAATGGAATCTAGGTGAAGCTGTAAAGCTTGTCTTTCAATATCACAAACACTTCGTAAAAAGCATATATAAATGAATCACTTCTCTAATTTATGGTTCCAGTGGCAACGAATACAAGTTAATGTCACAAAAYTATTTAGACAGACCAACTGTTATTCTATATAACAGAATAGAAATACACTTATAGCAGACATTGAAAAAAAAACCCAAACCTGTGAAAATATTGTTAACTTAATTCTTTGTTATACATACTAAAGGACTGAACATCAACAAGGATAAATGAAAAAGATCCATTTACTGCCATGCTAATACAGCAGTTTCAGCCAGTTCAGAATCTAGCACACAGATTATCACTCTTTTGAAATATGCATGCTAAATATTTATCAAGATAATCAATGTCTTTTCTTCTAGACCTAACTCATCTTCAGTGGTACACCTCCCATCTTCAGTGGTACCACCTCCCAGTGGTATGGGAGAGTTCCTGACAGACAGATTTAATGCTGGAAAAGAAAGATTAAGTGAGACGTTTAAAAAGACTAAAAGAATTGCATAGGAAAGTTTACATAATGTCAGCCTTTGGTGTGCCCTAAGCTCAAACCACTCTGAGGAYCAAGGTCTCTTAGCTTCACAAGCTATTTTGGCCATCATTCATGAGCTATCATTATAAACGACCCTCCTTGGCAAAAAGGCAAAAAATGGAACCAAACACAGTGTTCTTTGTAGGTGGAAGTGCCATAATGAAAACAATCTGAACATTAATCACTGACAATTCTAGCTCCTACTAGAAGTCAGCAATTTTATGGATAGCAACRTTTTCTAAGCCAAGACCTAACAAGGCAAACATCTCCTATCATGCAGTCTTGCAAATGTCTGTTACCAGTAATCATTTCACCTACTGTTCCTATCATCCTCCAAGAAGGAAAGAAACAACCATGGGTTTACTTGTAATTGATGCCAGATTTGGATACATTTGAATTTTCCTCTAGTTGTCAATAGCTCATTAAATGTAACTGCTTCACAATCAAGACATGAAAATTAAATATGTAAATTAAGGCATTTTAATATTTAAGCATGTGTTAAAAAWCTTTGAGGTACCTAAAGGACAAAAGCTTTCCAGCGTAACGACAAAGGTCAATGATTATCAGTCCAGTTTCTGAAAGTGACATGGCAGGTTTAAAATCTGTGTGCCAGAACCCACACRACGCTAAAGTTCCTTGAGAGTTCCACGAGAACCCTGGGCTCACAACTTGTAGGCACAAGTCAAAAGCTTAGCAAGCATGTGGTTCCTTTTAAAAACCATTTTGTGATGGTGCTGCTTATGTTTAGGCCTATCTATAATCAGAAGACCCACATGATGCTTTCTTACGCTTCTTCAAGCCCATATTTCCCACTCTCCTARATATCCTACAGTCAATGGATGAAGCTGGATGAGATTGTTCTCCACCCCTTCTTTTGAAGCAGGGCTAATATGAATTCAGTGTAAGATTCTGAGTTAGTGAAAATWAAAAAAATGGCATGTTTATAAGACAGCTACTAGGAGAGCTCTCTAAGAGGGTACGTCTTGGGTCTCTGTTTCTGACTTCAGGAATTAGCACGTATTTCAATAACCAATTGTCCAGTGACTCTTCATGATAACATACAGTTGCTTTTCACRTAAATGCTTCCACTTCAACAACCCTTTTCTCTTGCTGCCCAGCCTTCTCTTTGTAGCTAGTTCTAGACCGCAGTTGTAGGTTTTACTCTGCATCTCTCTCCCTCATTTYGTCCCTCCTGACTTCATTATTTTTACACATAAACCTCTTTACACATAAAGAGGTTTTACACATAAACCACATATATTACACATAAACCTCCATCTACATTTCCCCTCTATCCTCGCAACTAGATTTTGGAACTACCTCTGCTGGATCCCCTAAAAGATCCATTCTTCCCACTCAGATGGGGTGGATGAAACCGATCTATGTAGTTTTATACCAAACAAACAAACAAACAAACAATCGGGAACAGAGGGTCAACAGAGCAGCCTGTACTTTCTAAAGGTAATCTAACTATCCAATAACCTGAAATTTAGTAGCAAAGCATTCTCTGAATTGTCTAGCAAATGCAAAACTCATTCCCTAAGTGGGAAATCAGTAAACAGACTCAACTAGTACATTGTTAGAAGTGAGACAGACCCACTTGCACCTGATACGCACTTTCCAGTACAGAGAAGATAACACTATGCTCAGCAAGGGATGGGAGAGGTTATCTTCTTCCCACTGTAAATGCAATTTGGAAACAGCTGATGGACATGTCAGTGAGCAGCAGAACCAGGGCTGCTCCACAAGGGTAGACAGACCAAGAGCTGAGGTTGACCACAGCATGGCAGGAGCAGCAATCTTACCTACGGTGCAGTGCCACAGTACCCAAGCAGGGCTAGGCTGCTGATAGTAATGTGCTCTGGTGGCCATCCAGTGATCATCAGACAAGACCAGGTAACAAACCAAGTCCAAGGTAAATTCTGGAATCCCATTTGGCAGGTCGGGACAGCAGGAGACAGGGTTTCTAGCTACTACACAGCTCAGGAAAGGAGTAGGAGCCATGGCCACAGCTTAAATGTAGCTCCTGGAGAGGGAGAAGAGCAGAGGGTGTGTGGGTGGTGGTCCAGGCAATCAAGGCTTGTTGTTGTGCTCAGGGCCCTGGAACTCCTTCAGTAGCAAACGGTGTCAGCTCCATGCTGGCAGGCACCGAGAGGATGGGAAGAGGATGGYTTTTACCTTGGAAAATGTGCCTGTTTCATGCACACACACCTTGGTCCCATGGCAATCACATCAGGGACTCCTCAGGTCTCCTTATACCCATGAGAAACAAGTGCTGCTTCTGAAGCCAGCCACAGCTAGGAGCCGCCAGCACTTTCTTAAAGATGTTTAGTATCAGGCAGGGTTTTAAAAAGTGACAGTGTTGATCTTGACTGCATATTCCCTATACACTTTTGCATTTTAAGCAAACTTTATTGATTCTTTAACAGAGTAACCTTCTTTTAAACTAATGGGTTAAGAAGGACAGTATTCCTAGACAAATAGCTTATACATACAAAACTATATGTTGACAACAATTYGTCTTTCTTTTCCCGATCCAAAACATTCTTTGCCTGGTAGCTGGTTGGAATCTGTTCTGTGGAGCTAAAAAAGATTTATATAATCTGAAATCTGTCTAGTCTACGTTTTAGCTCCTAAAACAATTCAAATGCAGTGCTGTACTGGAGGTTTTTCATCTAGAKACAGAACTTCTTTAAAAGAAAATAAAAACTGCCAAAAATAAAGGTTYTAACCAATACAATCTGGCTTGATAAATCCAGGCACAGAATGAAATTTCCTAATATTCTGCACCGTAGCTAAGTGAACTAGGAGATGGGAGCAAAAGATTACTTTCCACTATGTGTTTAATCTGCATTTCATTTCGCTCCTGAAAAAGAAAGGCCAAGAGAAACTAGCAGAAGTGGGGAAACTGGAACACATAATTTTGGTGGAAGAGTATAATAATTTTCATCGGAAATATATCTATAGTAAAATATAAGTTTTCAAAAGTTATTAGTTCTGCCTGCAATGCAATCTTGATACTGTATGATTCATGTTTTACTATTTTCTGAGCAAGCATGCTAAAAGTTATTAGATGAAAGAGAAAGCAAATCATAGAACACTGTAAAGTATTTTTCTAATCAATTTTCMAAGTAAAGAGCATTGAAAAGTGTAATTTATTCCTAGGCCTTTACAATTTCCTAACAAAAGTATCATTAATATGATTTTTTAAAATCTGCTTGCAATTATAAATACATAGTTCACTTGATTTATGCCAGTGAATCTACAAAAAGGTGAACAATTTGCTAAGAGAAAAGAAATTTCTATAAACAAGCCTTTAACCTACAGTTTTAAGGCTTCAGAATTCATAGCTACAAAATTATAGACACAGACGGTTTCATGAGCAAATTCACATTCTTAAATATTTGAGAAAAAAATAAGTACTTAGCAGGTTTCTGAGACCTTTCCCTGACCTAAAAAAATCCGCGGTCAGGCTTCTACTTTCATTTCACCGTTTTTCTGTACCAGAGATGTTCACCCTGCTTGATTCACAAGAGGGTTTCATTGTCCCCTGTCCTTAATGTGTCCTTCCAGTTAACTAAGGTGCATCCCCAGAAAGGTTACGGAGTGTTAGGGACACCTGCCTAAGTTACAGAAACCTTTCCACGCGTAGGTCTTCAGCTCTCTCTCTGCGCCAGAGACGCCTACAGCCGCCCACCGCAGTGCCCCGTGCTGCGGCAGCCGCCTCTGCYCGGGGACCCCTGCCCGGCACGGCAAGCGCCGGTACGGGCATCTCCCACACGGGAGCCATAGGCACACGTCAAACGGAGGTGCCTCCACGTTTAAGTGGCAAACGCTAGAATTGCAAGCATCTACGTTTTGCCAGCACCTAACTGGCATCCGGATCCAATATTTGTTCGCTAAGCTCCCTTAGGRAATTAGCTATTATTACCCTATGATTACAACATGAAAAGTTTATAATTTCATTTCTATATTTTAATATTTTGTCTTTATGTCTTCTTTTTTTTTTCAGTTGAAATTCTTTTAGCTACACTTACTCCTACTGCAAAAAGCATCCACCAACTTTCATCAAAACTCTGGCCTTTAAAGGCAACTTGATGTGTCATCTCAGCAGTATTATTATTATTATTTTCTGGAAAGAGAGAAAACTCTGCCCTCTAAAAGAAACACAGAAGGAGAGGAAATTGAAATATTAAAATGTGTCTGCAGTGAACCATTTAAAAGACAATAGCAAGAGGGACCTTTACTGAAAGGATAATGAGAAAATCACTTAGCAGTCAGTACAAAGAGTGGTTATATGTGAAGATTTTCCCGTGTAGCTTTCTGGTTTCAAAAAAACAAGCAACAGTTGGAGGATACAGACAGAGGAAAGAAACTATGTCAAGAAACTAAGCTGTTGCAATTTAAGATGTTATCAGCGTAATTGGCCATTCCCYGGGATGCCCTAGTGTGAAGCAAACTGTGTTAAGAATTTTGTTTTAAGAATTTTTCTTCTCATATGAGATGAGCTAAATACAGGCATATATACTGGTAACATGCACGCACTCTACTGATAATCAACCATTTTTTAATTGTTGTGATCATCTATTCGTTCCACTTATCCTGAAACCATCAGCTTTATACTGTAAATACCGGTTGATTTGCAAATGTTTCTAGTCACATTTTGCCTAGGTTTTCCTCATTTATTTTGCTTTCAGACCCTTATTTCACTGAGTACTGTCCAGAGGAAGCAGGATCTGACTGGGAAAGGATTTTAGGGAGTCTTACATGTTATTTTGTGTAAACTGTATTGAAAATAATAAAAGCTAAGAAAAAAAGAGTGGGATTAAATGGAATAAATTTGGGGAAAATAGTTTTCATAACRGAAGAAATACGTTGCTCTTCAGCCTCAAACTGACGTAGTGTTTCACTGATATAGTTACTCTTTAAGTCTTTGTAAAGTAAGGAAATGCCATTTCTTCCATTCTATAGAGGAAGAATTGAAGCACTACTGAAGTGGAAAAGTTACTTGGAAGCATCAATATCAGTACTCTGGAGTGCTGACTTTAACCCATGAYTCCCAAGATAAAGTAAATGATAGAAATAAAAATCACAGCTGATTTCCTTTCAGCTTCCCTTCTGCTTGTTGAGTAATTTGAAAGATTGCACTCTGTTCCCAACAGACAAGAGTCTCCTCTCCTCTTAATTCCTTTGTCTCTTATTCAGGGCAGATGAGATGTGGCAGCTGCACCAAAAATTTACTTATGAAGCTGGTCCACCAGGCCAGAAGTAATAAAAATCCTTGCTGTATCACTACAGTGGAATAATAGAGCATGTGAGTTCATAGAGCATCATCTGAACACTTTCCATGACCATTGAATTCACTTCTCAAATAGAAAAGAAATTCAATGGAGTGAAACAGCCTCTATTGACTAACATTTTCATTACATAGCACCATACAGCTCAGAAAAGAATGGTCTGTTACTGCTGTTTTCTAATGGGTGTTTATTATCCCCAGGCATGCTGCAGTGTGAGAGTACTGCAGGTGATTAACGATTTTACCTGCTGCAAAAGAGCAATTGGAGAAATGTCCATTTCATTTATTATCTGAGAAACAGTACTGAAGTGTAACTATCCAAGTACTTGTAGAGKAGGACATTTGTAATCAATAATGCATAGACTCAGTCACCTTAAAAGCCATATAATCTGGAGTTTAGAAGTAACACCTTTTATGAACTGACAGACTTTCCCCTCCTGGTGATTGAGTTACAGAATAGCTTCATCTTTCAGACGAAGAAGTTTTGAAAACATCTTGTCACAGAAGGAACTATGCTATCTATGCTGAAAATAGACCACCCAGTCTGGGGATGAGTATGCTACACGCATTACAAATTGTGGTCCTTGTAGTCCTGCAATAACTCCAACTTTAGAGTCACACTGGTTTTAAATTGGTTCTGCTGAGATGACATGGTTCACGTCTACGTAATTCAGTATATTTATTATTGAGGCCAAACTTTTCTGCAAGTCTCAGTGAGGTCTGACTTCCTCTTTCACACCTACCAATGTTTTTGTACCTGCAAAATGAACTTCAGCTGCCTAGGAGTTTCCACGCTGCTAGCAACTTAATGCATGTCAAAGAATTCTTATTTCTAATGAAGGAAAGAAAGAATAACTACAAACCCCAGAGCTCAGACATTATGGCACTTATCTAGCACATTAAAAGTACAGGTTCAAGCTATTAATTTAGAGCAGTAATTAAAATCTGAGCCTCCCATATGATGAATTCTAAGTATTTTAAGTGCCTGGTGCCTGGCTGTTCTCAGGTAGATGGTTTTCTGTCTCATTTTCATTGTGGATATTGGCCATTTTGTGTATGTCTGTCTTTATCTCTTATTTTGACCAGACCTTCCATTCTGCATCTGTCCAAAGTTTGGGATCAGGAAAGATTCAGTTTAGGGGAATCAGCATTTTTCAAACAGAAAACCTTCAAATCTTTTACAGAATGTTCCCAGCTGATTCTAGTTGTGAACATTTATTACCCTGAGGGCTTCCACCCTACTGAATTTCAAAGGTCTTTTGCAAGCACTTAAGGTGTTGAAAACGTTCAGATAAAGGTTAAAAGAACCTTCTATAATAAGAAGTGGCAGGCAGCCTAAGTATAAGAATTGC
The DNA here is from genome assembly GCA_030449065.1 of Oceanodroma leucorhoa. Classification (NCBI taxonomy): domain Eukaryota; kingdom Metazoa; phylum Chordata; class Aves; order Procellariiformes; genus Oceanodroma; species Oceanodroma leucorhoa. Next base: position 1,301,626 of record JASVER010000169.1, on the reverse strand, counting down.
TACTAGTTCCTCCAGCAAAAATTAGCTAGGATAGCACTGTAATAATGACGGCATTAGAGAATATGAATGTCTCTAATTCCCAGATGGGCTGTTGTCCTGTAACCTACAGATCTGTCTGGGATAATTTCCTCTTTCACTGGCATTCACATCCAAGTGCCCTAGCAGCTACCCAYGCAGCCCAGGAGCGTCAGGGATGACATTCTGAAGAACAGCAGCTCCGGCGATTACACAGCCTCCCTGCTCCAGCTGCAGTCTCACCGCATATCATACACTAATATCAGTAAAACTTGCATAACTCCTAAAGCGTAACCTGATTAATTATCAATACCATGCATAATGGTTTTGTGGCAGCTTTTAGGTCATCACGACAATAATAGGAAAAAGGATATTGTATAGCCACGTGTCAATACCCCTGCACCATCCACAGTACTATTTCTAAGTGTGAGCCATCATTCCTGTTTAAATTCACTTCCAGTGATTTAGATTTGAGTCAGGACATTCTTTTCAACCAGGAGACAAAAGTCCTAAATCCCACACCAGTTTTAAGCTGTGCAATTCCTCTGACTCCTGTGGAGCAGTTTCTATCATACGCTGATGTGAATGATATCAGAATTAGACAAAAACTCTCTGAACAGTCATGCCTGCTKCTCTCACGTATCATTGCCACTAGTGCTGTCACAGCATCTTCAGGTCTTGCTGACAYACTGCCTGAGATTCCCCTTACAGCAATTCGGCTACAGAAGATACTGCAAAAGCCTGTTACTTTGGCATCGCATTTCTTTTTCCCCTACTTTGTCCTTCTTTAATGGAATCATTCTTGTTTCCTTTTCCTGAAATGACTTTTTCAGTACTAAAAAATGAACATAAAAAAAACCTCCAGAATGAATCTTCCAACCTTCCCTCCTYATTTCACCAATCACAGATTGTTCAGAGCCACGTTCTCTCAAGCAGCAAGTGCTTATGTAAACCAAATCATCACTGTATGTTTGCCTCCCTCTTTCCTCTCAGAGAGCTTTTGCTATATCCCCGGTAATGCTCCTTAYCTTATTTCTTTCCTCCATTTTTCYATCTTATAAACAGTGGATGAAACRAAGTTACTACCAAATAAAGTCAACAATATCTTCCAAGCTTCTGATAGCCTTGTCATYGATTTCTCAAACAACAGCTCTTAAATTGCCCACTGGTTCCCTCTCTCTCTTTTGAAATTCCTGGGTATCTGCTTGTTCCCTCCCAGGCTCGACCTTCCAGCTAACATTTGGTCTATGAAAACAGGCAGGAGCAAATGGAAGTTAACCTGGATTTTCATCTCTCTGGGTCCCCAGGTGTTTCAGCAAAAGCAAAGCAAGCTATCTTTGGCAAAAATTGACAAACCCACAACATTTTGAAAGTACTTTTTCTACATTTTTTTTATAAAATATTGTAATACAATGTTTTTGCTTTGCATTTTTGCTTGGCGAGGGAAACTATTTGTACAGCTTTTTCTTTCATCTCAACCAAAGAAAATCATGTGTCTAGTACCTGTCATATGTACACGGCCATACTGGCAGGAAATCTGCATGAAACACATTTGCTTGTTTTATCTAAATAATCCCATTACCTGCCAGCAAATAGTGTAAACAATGTGATGCACAGAAASAAATATCAAACTGGATTTGAGTCAGTAAGCTAGGGAGGAAAACACTAACTTATATTTCGGAGTACGGAAAATACTCCTAGCAAGTATGTTTGACTCTTACTTTGTTCACGTCAAAACCAGGTTGCAGGGGCAGCTCATTTCATTTCTCTGCAAACCAGCCTAAGGATGGGAGATTCTCAGAAAAACAGGTGAAGACAGCCAGCAGAGACTAAATACCTAACTTTACAGCAGCTTAAGCACAATGACGTGAATCCTCCAGTTTCTAACTTTGTAGTTTGCTTTTTATCAAMCACTTTAAAGTGTGGCATTTTATAGGGCAGGGAGAGGCAGGTTAGAAGTGTAATGTGTCTCTAAACCAGTAATACGTATTCAATTGATCAAATGTGTAAGGAAAGCACTCAGTAGTTTTCARTCTTGTCCAAATCTGTCATACATTTGGCTTCTCAACCCACATCCTCACAAGTTGGTCTTAAAGCCAAATGTGGGGTTTTTTTGCTCACAGTCTTAGGAGGAAATAATTGCTCATTTTAAAGCATAGTGAGGCAAAGTGGTATCAGGAATCTGTAGGCACTTCAGAGTGAAMGGGGATGTCAAAAGAAGAGAATAGTGAAACAAGAGGATGAGAAAAGCATAAAGAACAAAGGAAAGAGAATGGGGAAGGGAGAACAAATGGAGGCCTTCGATAACTGCATAAAAACTGGGGAGGGCCATGAAGACTGGGAGAAAGTGAGTCTAGTGAAAACTAACCTGGAGATCTTGTGTCGCTTCCTAAACTACTTATTACCTAGTCTTTTCTTGCACAGCWTGTGTGTGGAACTGGGTTTTGGTCTAGACCAGCTCTTAGTGGCAACAGATTTAAAAGGCAAGCCTACACTGATACAGGAGACACACAAATATAGATAGGACAAATTGCAATGACAGGGCTATATTTCTATTGAAGAATGTAATATGTGGCAGTGAAAGAATGCCCCAGGCCAAACAGCTTTCAGCGAAGCTCTGCTGAAAGATCTTTGTGCTTTTGAAGGGTTCAACTTAAAAAAAAAGAAGTGATTTATAAGCTGCAGGCAGCATCTGACATACCGTACTGTAAATCCAGAACTCAGTAAACAAAGATGGTTCAGTAGCTGACAATGTGCACGAGGTTTTTATTATATTTAAATTCTGAACATTATTATTAAGCCAAATAACAATATAATGACTCTGTCACAGAGCAGAGGAAAAAAATTACAGCTCCCAACCAACAATCTAAACTTGGGGCTGAGACAATGATAAGAGCAACATGTACTTAGCACATTACCCTGTTTCGGATTTCAAACCTCAAACACTTTCATCTATCCCTACTATGAATGAAAACAAACATTAAAATGTATTCATTCTCCTTCTTCAGTCCTAATTCAGTCCAAGCACGAGTTGAATATGAAAATGTGAAGATCAGTTTTCACCTTGTGCTGTAAGAGTGAATTGCGTTGCTCCCTGAGAAGGATTTTGTTGTGAAAGGCCCTGTCCCTGCAGAAAAACTGTGAAACAGAGGGTGAACGCATAGATGTGTGGATAACAGAAATGCTTTTCAGAGAACAAAGGATCAACAAAAGGGGCTAATATCTTATTCTGTAAGTAGTGTCTTATGGTTTTGCATAGCATTTCAAATGGAAGCAGGAAGTCTCAMAAATGTAAAGCTATRCTTCTGTGTACTCCTAGCTATCATTCCTCAGTTCTTTCCTGCCTTTGAAATTATATYACTGCAGGTACAATAAAATATACCYAGGACAGAAYTTTTTTACATGCCTTTCCAAGGAACCACACCTAAAGTCACTTCAGAGAGGTGTGCACCACTGAACGTACTGGGAATGTTGCTGTTAGCCTTAACAAGCAGAGTGCTAAAGCTTTAGTGCGTAATAAAGCAGCCCACTGACTTAATGGTGCTTCTCACTGAAAGCACATTATATCTGTGGTCTGTGATCTGTGTATATTCCCAAGTGACTTGGCATGCTGTAGGTTTTAGCATCAAATGGTTTAAAACTTTCTTACACTGGCCAGGAATGTAAAACTCCAGGAGACAGCTATAACTCCTTCTCTCCTTCAGTCTCACTTAACTGTAATGTGTTTCATTAAATAGGAATGAAAAAACAAAAGGACATTGCGCCAGCTCTTAGGTGGAGGGAATTTTAAGGCTCCRGGACCTGCCAGAGGTGGGGAACAAGTCCTGTTATGATAGTGAAGGGAGGATGGACAGCAAGGGATGAACAGGGAAGAGCTGGTTGACATTCTTTAAGGCCGTCTATGACAGGTGGGTGACATCGAGGAGCAAGGGAAATGCACCCTTACTTTTCCCCACATCTTACAGCAAGAGTTATCAAGCTTTTTTGTCATATACCATCCAAATTACAATCAGCTGTCACTTCACAACACAATTTGAGAAACACTTCCACTTCGGTTCTCAAACAATGGGGAGGAGGAAGATATTACTGGGAATAGAGATGTCAAGAGGAAATCCGCAGGCGTTGTGGCAAGGCTGGGATGGCCTTTTCTCAGTTTATCTGGTTAATCCAGTTTATCTAGTTATTTCTGTAAAAGTAATCCAATTTATCTGGTTATTCCTGAAAAAAAAAAATGCAAAAGTCTTCCAATTGGTAAAAGATATTCTATAATACAGTAAGCTTCCTGAAAAGTTCCAGAGTAGTAATTTTTTTAAACTACTTTCCAGAGTAGTATCTAGTTACACAGCAACTTTTGAGATAAATTGAGATAAATTTACTCTTTTTTAATAGACATGTGAATTGTGACTTCCTGGTAGGGGAGACAGGAAATGCTACAGGGGAAGGTAGTATCAGAATTTTTATTAAGTTTCAGGAGTTTATTTTCTGTGCACACGTCCAATTGACCTTGAGAGTAGATTAATTATACAGTCTTCTGAGCAAAAAAAAAGTCAGTGATTTCTTTTTTTATTTTCTTTCAAAATGTACCACAGCTTTTTAACAGACTTTGTCAATTAAAAAACAACTTTTTGTCTGCTTGCTTATTTTTCATACCAAAAARCCAATTGTTTTCAAGTAATTCCTGTGCTCTCAAAGAGCCATTTGGCATTTAAAATAGCACAGAGCAAAAATTTTAGAACAGGTGCAGGCAGAAGGGTTTTTTTCACCCTCTCTTTTCTCTGCTAGTTCATTAAAAGCACACAATATCTGCTTCACTGTATGTCTAGAGCATTGCATAGAGATGCTCAGGTTAAAGTTAAATAAGTTTGGCTGGATACTGGACGTAATGCCTCCCTGTCAGCATAGTGCTGTGTCTCAGTTCGTTGGCTCTGGTGAGAGAGCTGGTAAATCAGCATAGGTGAAGGCGTGCTAAAATGGCTCTACAGCCTTCTGGTACTCAAGCTGGCATATCTTTTGCAAATCAAGCTAGAGGATCCCCACTGCACTGGGCTTGTTTAACACACAACTGTTTTAATGCAGAAGAGAATCAAATATTAGTAATTGCTTCCTCCTTATTTTCATTGCTGTGGTCATAACACTTAATTCTAAGAAGAAGAGAATAGTTTCCAGACAATTCATCCCCCTCCTCCGCCCCCAAAAGTCTGTTCTTAAAATACACATATATAGAAAGAGACAGGCAGAAAGGGAAATTATAAAATAGCATCTGGAAAATACGAACATTCTGTCTTTATATCTCTGGRGAGAAAAAGGACGGGGTGGCTCCAATCATAATCCCATTGTACTAAACACTGAAAAATACACAGCCAACATTTTTATTGCAAATCTTCAAAACATACTGCTTTTTTCTCTTGAAGAATGTCTTTTTGGGGTCATAAGGACTGTGCAAGAATTTTGACTTTCTTTTAAGAGAAAAATGTTTGATTCTTACAAGACAGTGTTTGAAAACTTAAATCCCCAATGTTCAAACGCCTACCCTCAAATGCAGTAAGTCCACCACAAAAATTTGAAACTATCATCTTTTTTGAAAGACAGCAGTTGACAGTAGAATAATAAATTCACAATGGCTCTACCCTTAAGAATCTGAGTTCAATTTATTGTAAAACTAGAAAACCCAGAGGAAGTTAAAGAGGCTGAAGACTTGCTCTTCTCAGAAAGAGAGAAAATTTCTGAAAATTCTCAGGACCCTCTCAATTAAGGCTACTTGTTAAGGACTTAGCACAGATCTTAAAGAGTGAAAACACTTGGTAAGATAAACTTCATTTTACTTCACTTCTCATTACTGACAACTGTAACAAAACGTATCCCCATAATACATCACAAATGAGGTTGGGCCTCATTTATTGTCAGCTTTCTAAGAGCTAAGGTCAAATTCAGCTCTTGAGCTATTTCCATCTTTTATTCACAAGCGACTGAAATCCGCCTTATACAGCCTCTCCCTTACCATTAGAAGTTATTCTGAAGAGCCTTGCAGCAGCTTTTCAACCAAGCTAAGTATTATCTTGCCTAAAGTTTAGCACRCAACTTTTGCAGTCCATACACACCAAAGCTTCAGAAGTTAATATATGTGAGCATGGATCACTTCTGGCTTTTGAACTGGACACCTACATGTAAATATTCTTTGGTGTCTGAAACGTGGTTTAGATTATAAAAATTACACCAAAACACACAAAATACATTCCTACATGTTCTGTTGACAGATTTATACATTAGCCAGAATCTTCTCTGCAAGGACTAACCTCTGCCCATTTCATCAGGATGGAAATTACTGAATATTTCTGGYAGTCAAAAGACATGTGAGACATGATGCTTCTTAAGCATTTGTAATAATGCTATATCCAACCTTGAACAAGCACTGAAGGCAGGCCAGCAGTGTCTGATCATACAGGATGCAACATCAACCTCCAGACTGATAGACACAGTGTTTTTATGGGGGAGAGCCTGCAGCTGATGGCTGCCATGGCATACTCTGATTGCTGTGCTACTAAAGCATATGCATCTCCTCCTCTCAGTCCCCTCTAACGGACAAGGAACAGTAAAACCAGCCACATCACCTGCGTACAATTCACAATATACAGAAACACTAGGATACAGSCTAAGTAAAATCCAAGCACCTGCAAAGGCACATGAAAAATCTTCCTCCGTACTTGTATACCTTTATTCGTTTAGTAGTTTATCATGAAATGTTAGATAGAATCCATTAAAATTCAGTGGCGGGCTACAGAGTGCTGAAGTGTGAATTTGCATACTAATTAACAACAGAAAGTTCTGCAATCAGAAATATCAAAGACACATTGGACTAATCTCTGAAGGGAAAAAGTTCTGATTCTACTTGATATTTGCTAAAAATATGAACCAGCTACCAATTATAAAGTATTCCTGACTGACAGATAAAATCAGTTTGGTTGTAAGTAATTTAAGCCTGTCTAAGCTCAAATCATGTCTTCAGGAGCAACTTGTATGACATAAAATTTCGTTGCATTAACTAAATAAAGAAAGAAAGACTYTTAAAATTGTCAAACCTGATTCTGTGCTGAAAAGAAAGGAGAAATTAGGGCAGACCATCCAYACATCTGTGTCCTCCACCAGCTAGACCATCACATGTGGATGTATTCTGAATACGGTAACAGGCAAAGATAATCTCTTTCCTTTTTGAGTGACAAGATGTAAGACTCTCATCCCAAGAGGCAGCTGGCCTGTCTCCTGTTTTGATAGCTCATATGGCTCATGGGTACTGTATTTTTTACCTGTTCCGGGGTGAGTTTTATCCAGACTGAATGTTTCCTTTGTCCTTTTATCCTTTCCCTTTCCACTCTTTTTTAGTATTTAAAAATATTAAAATATTACGTTCACCACTTCAATTAGAGAGCCTGTCTGGTCTAACATTTTGCTCTTGCAGTTTCTGTATCATTTAAACCTTTCAGATGCTTTGAATCAGATGGCATCATCTGGGCAATAGTAACGGAACAAGCAGTCCCAAAAAGGTACTTGTTCGGCAGACGTTGCTTCCTTTATGCTTCCATGAAAAACTCACAGGATATGCAATGTGCAATGACAACAGGAACTGGCTTTTGGGTTTAAATTCCCAATCACAGCCGCGTGGAGAGGCCCTCACAAAACAGCCCCTGCATTCCCCCTCAATTGCACAGAGAGCCCTTCGCGACGCAGACCCACGTTTATGCAAATCCCGCCGGCCCGGGACTGAGCACAGAGGGCTCCGAGCCAGCCACATCCGCACAGCCGCTGGAAAACGCTGGGGGGGGCTCGCTTGKACCCTTCTGCTCTCCTCCGCCGCTCTGGATTGTTTAGGCTTAGYCTAAGCTCCCCCCAGAAGAACAACTCTGTGCTCCTGGGCTACCCGGTGCGGYGGGTTCAACACCCCGAACGGCCAACTCCCCAAAGGCCAAAACCGGGCACTTGAAAGTGAGGGGATGAAAACTATATTCTTTTGAAATTAGAGGCCTCAGTGGCTGGTGGCCCTTTGTAAGAGAGGAAGCCTCAYAAGCTCATTCCTGTGTTACAGAGGTTGGACACGCGTGGAAATGCTAAGGGTGCGGCAATAAAGGCCCCAAATTCAGAAGCAAATGCATTGCTTTGCTTTGCAGTCAGTTAWGGCACGTCGCTTCTCAGTAAGGTCTGAAGTCCGTGTCTAATGTTACATGTATGCTTAGAATACTCTGCTAGCTCAAAGCTTAACAGACATACGYTGTGCCACAAAGTCACCGTTATATCAAATAAAAGAAAACAAAAAAATAAACATGGCATCACCGCCTTAATCAGCAAAATTCAGCATCATTTATACATGTGGGAATACTGAAGGAAATTTGTCCATGACTTAGTTTTCCCTCCTGTTCATATTAGTTCTTCATCTGATGGTGTAAAGTCATCAGCAATATCCCTTACATTTGGCATTTTGTTTTATTTCCTCTTGTCTGAGCATTACACCTTCAGGTATTCCAATTATATATGAAAGATGGGTCTCTTCCTTTTGCTTCACTGTAGATGTTTTTCATTTGCCATTTGTACTTTGTAAATGAATGTTGTCAGCTTTACTTAACTTCAAAAGCTACGCTGTAAGATCTGTCTTACCAGAGCTTTTGATTTTTAATGTATAATTTTGTTAGGTTTTAGCTATACAGTTCTTCATYCTATACTGGTGGAAGGAAAGCATACAATAAAGTATACAATGCAACAGCAGCTGTTATTAAAGAAACCACCTTACAACAATAAACTTGGAATATCAAGCTCCCTGAATTAGAGTAAAAGAGAAAAATACAGAAAAGAAAGAGAAGAAAAGATAGTAAAAAGCTATAAAGAAGATTGAATTAAAAGGAAAAAGAAGCTGTCCCAGAAATGTCAATTATTTGACCCAGGAAATTTTTTAAATTATTCCAGTATCATAGAATTTCTGAATGACATTTTTTCAGATTTTCTGTCAAAAAAGGAATTTGATTTCCAAAAGCTGGGCAATAATATCAAACTACAGTTTAACGCTGCTTCTAGTTTCTGGTTTTTATCACATTGTAAATTTAAAGAAAGGGATGAAACTCAAATTTTCTTTAAAAAAATTAAGAAATTTACTGACGATCCCTAATCATAAGAGTTACTTTAAACATGTAATGTTTTGTCATGGGTGAGTGAAGTGATTTTTCAGATGCGTAGGATCTTGACTTATAATCSCTTGAGACTGTTTCTCAGCTACACCCTTTGTCTTATTTTCTCTTTTCAGCTCATTGGACTTAATTTCCAATACCTTAAGATCCCCACCTGTTTTTTCAATACACTAAAAATATACCAGTAYATCTAGAAGATTTCAGCAGTCTGATAATGCACTGACAGCTCGCACAGTCTACTATCAGTTGTGGCTGCTGGCATTACTAACAACTACATGCACAGGTAAGCTTTTAGGTTCAAGCTCAGTGATTTTTTTTTTAAATTTTATTTTATTTTTTATTTTTTTTTAATCTTTGAAGTGTCAAGGAATCCATCATACAATAAACTAAAAAGTTCAGTGTACTTGGCAGCACCAACCCCCAAATCTCAACTATTTTCCTTAATAATTTTCTCTCAAGATTGTATAAYTTTATACAACTCCAAACCAATGCAGAATGGCCTGATTCTGCTATTTCTGTGACAATGGCATAGCGTAGCTCCTGCCAGTATAGTGTTCTTTATCACCACTGACCACCGAGTATCTCCAGTGAGAACCACGCTAACCTGAGTTCAGTGATATTTACATCCCTTACCATGTTTGAGAATTAAATTGTAGGAACATAGCAAATTTTCAAAACATCGTATGAGCACTAGCTACAGTCTCGCACTCCAGACAAAGATTACTATCCTTTGACTGTCAATGCAGAAACACAGCCTCAGAAAGACTAAAGAGGTCCCTTGGCCAGTCAGAAAGTTGGTTACACCGGACTAGTCTCCAGAACTCCAACTTTACAYTTGTATCTTCCTGTAGAAGCTTTTAGTTTTATACTCTGGATTTTTTTGTTTGAGATGTTTACAGCTGCTTGGTAGTGACTATTCAGAGAACAGCAATTTGGAATTTAATTCTCCTTTTCTCAACTTTCATAGCTGAGCATTTTCTCTGGTTCCTGCTTTCTCCCTTGCATCAACTCTGCTGGGCTGYCAGTCAAAAGTCTTGAATTTTGGACTGGAGGTGATTCAGAATTAGGGCTTGGGTAGTGAGTTTTCTTGGTTGATTAACACTTGTCGGACATTTCTAAGCCTGGTATAAATTATACGCCACCCTACGATGGTCTGTTAGATTGATTCGCCATACTGAATTTTAAATGGTTTACCAACTAAGTTGTTTAATCGGTATGGCTGGTATTTGTGCAGACATTAGTTTACTTCAGACATTTAATTCAGGATTTCATGGACCACAGCTAAAAATCTATGTTCCATCCATGGAATGAGGTAGGGACCTCCAGGATTGTGATTTAAAATACCTAATGAGGTGCCCTAAGTAGGCATTATGTTTCTTTCCATAGATTTTTGTCTATCCCTTTTTCATCTATCCTAAGTAGCACATTGCTGAGTAAGTTCTTATGTTCATTTCTTATATATATCCTTAACCAATTGCGTGAGAAGACGATCTCTAGTTTCACCTCAGCTAAACTTCTGCTCACTGAGCAAATTCTGTTTTTCTTTACAACTCGTCAAATGTTTCATTAGTTTCAATTTACAGAGTTTTCAATTCTTTATATTTCTCCTGAATTTACTCCTGTTTTGAAATTTTGTCACAAATATTTTTGTCTCGGTATCTTTGTGGTAAATATGTCCCTGCTATATTCTGGTACCCAGATTATTGTATAAAAGATGCTGCACCATTTCTGGATATGCATTTTTCAGAAGCCCCCCCCTCCACACACACTGACACTTCTGTGAATAGACACAAGCGGGAGTACCAAGYGCATCTATTCTCAGCAAAAGGTAAGTTAACAGAACACTAGCAATCATGACCATTCAGCTCCACTACAGTGGAAACATTAAGAGGTTCATCTCTATTTTGCCTGTCAGTATATACTCCTCCTATCATAACAGCAACTGCCCTACTCCTTTTACGAAGTGTACGCTCTGTATTTCACCCTTTGAATGCTCTGCTCTGCCCTTTATCAGTCTCATTACCACAGTGACTATCTCAAGGGGCTGATGACATCTGAAACTGCGTAGCAAAACCTGGCACATAGAGGTGTATCTGGAGGTAATTCACCACAGCAGGTGACTATCACAATGTACCTGACTGAAAACTGCCGTGATGCCCAGGGCATGGCAGAGGTGGACTGTTTGGTGTAAGTGACACGGCRTGTGTAAAGTACTGCTAAAAGAAGAGAATATAACCAAAGGAAAGACAGCTACAGGACTGGGTGCTACTCTGTTCATTCTCACCTCCAACACTCGCTCTGAGAAGGCACGTTACAGCTGCCACCTCCGAGGCGTTAAAGGCAATGCTTTGTGYGCTTACCGTGCCTCCATGCCAGCCGACTGACCCACAGGTGAGCAGCTCCCGACACYGCTCAGCACCTGAGGACAAGGACACGCACACCCGGCAGTTGTCAGCGTCCCCAACACGAGACCAGCGGGACGTGGAGCTTCCTGTACTGGCGACAGGCTGTGTTCAGGTGTCTTCTCCCGCTATCAGTGAATGATTTACAGATGCAGTAAAGTTCACATATTTTTGCAACCTTTCAAGGCTGGGAATAAGACAGGTAAAATGACACCCAGACCAACTCATATCCCCCGCCTACAAAAAAGCAGGGCGATGCTGATACACTAGGTGATAAAACTGAAAGGTATAACAGGCAGCAGTAACAGAATGGTAACAGATTGCTGGAGTGAAATCCAGAGAAAAAAATAATGTACTGTGGGAAAAGGATACTCGTGAGGGCAAATGGTGTATTCTAAATGAAATATTGAATCTTGCCTCCAAACAGAGATGGGGAAGTGAAGGGAAGCAGGAATGTCTGGTGAAAAGAGAATGACTATAAGCAGTAGGAACCCCCCTTCTGACATCTCTGTTTTAAACAATATGACACGTAAAAGAATAAGCTGTTACACATGTGAGAGAGATGGGAAAACAGTTCTTAAACAACTTCAATTTTTGCATTTTTTTGAGTTTTGCAACTAAAAAAAAAGATACGTTGCTATTTTTCTATTATTTTATTTTTAAAATCATGTTTGGCAAGCAAGCAGTTCRTGTTATATTACTTTGTACTTCAGTTCTTTTCAAAGGTATATATAAATCAAGCAGAAGAGCTCGTTAACCTTGAATAAGATACTGTGCATGTGCTCTTGCTCTTGAAGACTTTTAGTACTCTGCTACTTTGGAAAAGGCCACATTTCTCCCAGGCACTTGATATAATCAGAACTCCTCTTCTCTTGGGTATCTGCTCCTATGGAATGAGCTAAGTGAAAGCTTAGCTGTGAAAAGTATCTCATTCATCCCTGATGCATGCTGAACCTTGAACAGGATCTATGGTCGAGTAGCCCTGTTATGTCTCATTTTTTGGACAGGTAAGATTATTTCTGGTGTATGACACTGGCCATACACCAACAGAYGTTTCGTGCTCAACTTTTTTCTAATGGACTTTATACTTTTTCTAAAGTAGGTTAAAATAGATTTGTAGATTTTCTGACACCACCTCATGGACCCTCAGTAATCCCCCTTTCCGAGAATCCTTTGCTATATCCATATTTCTAAACATTCTTTTCCTTCGCGGGGTAACATCACAATGATGCAAAACTATAGCACAGCACTATTTTCAGACTCCTTAGCTACACAGCTACAGGGGTGGGCTCTAAGTCAGCGTCACAGGGTAGTGCACAACTTTGGGTACTTCTTCAGACACTGAGGTGCTGAGGGCTTTCCAGCCATCCTTGAATGTCTATAGATTSTGTATCATAGCATCCAGACACCTTTATAGACACAGCTGTAAAGAAAGACTTTGAGACCGAGCCTCCATCCTCCGTCTTATGTGCCACCAGAGGCCACCCAAAGAGGCAACTGAGCACACACACGACATGGACACGCCGGTTCTATTTGAAACCCCTTCAGAGGAAACTGCACCTGCTCTCACCCATGCTACAGCTCTAAGCTATTCAATGAATAAATAGAGATAAGTTCATATTTTCAGCTGGGCACTACACTTTCGGAAGTATAATAATAATAGGTGATGATGAAATGTTGCATTAAAAACAAATTCTGTTTTATATGAAAAATGCATTGTCCCCTTGAGAGAAAATGAAATACCGTGGCCATAAATCTGCAGCTGGAGCCGAGTGAAAATAAGCAACTTCAGGTCAGGGAGCTGCACAGAGGTGGAGGTGGTATAGATCATCTTATAATTTAGAGGCAATGGTTGCAAAGTGCTTAGCTCTGATGGGGAGAAGTATTTACAGCAAGTGCAGAGAATAATCTACTGATAYGTGAGGCTCCGCAGTTACATAAAAGAGAGAGATTACCCTTTGATTCAAATATCTGYGCACCCTCTTATAGCCCTCATTGCAGACGTTGATCAACCAAGCCTTCTGCACTGCTGCCAGATGAAAAGAGGTGAGAGTGATATTCTCTCTCCTGTTCAGCAACTTATCTATGGGAGTTGTAGAATTATTTGAATGAGGGGACATAGGGCTGTACAAAAAATGGAGGCTGTAGTGATCACTGTTCCTTGGCGACTTCGCCTTGGAGGATGAATGCAGCGAGTTCTGCCACGCTGTAGTGGTTTAACCCGGCAGGCAGCCAGAYGCCACACAGCCGCTCGCTCACTCCCCCCGCAGTGGGGCGGGAGGGAATCGGAAAAAAAAATCGCGGATTGAGATAAAGACAGTTTAACAGAACAGAAAAGGAAAGAATAATAATAATAACAATGATGATAAYATAATAACGATACAATATACAAAATGAGTGATGCACAATGCAATTGCTCACCACCCGCCGAGAAAATGGCCAAAAAAACGATAGCCACTTCCTGGATTCCCCCCATTCATATACTGGGCATGACGTCACACGGTATGGAACACCCCATTGGCCAGCTGGGCTGGCTGTCCCRGCTATGTCCCCTCCCAGCCTCTTGTGCGCCTGACAGAGCATGGGAAGGTGAAAAGACCTTGAGTAGCAGATTAACTAGCAACAACTCAAAACACCAATGTGTTATCAACATTCTTCTTATACTAAATCCAAAACATAGCACTAGGAAGGAATTTAACTCTATCCCGGCCGAAACCAGGACACACACAAAACCACAATGACTGTAGAGCAACCAATTTTTCACCCTGAAATAAGCAACTTCTCACATAAGTACCAACATATAAATGTACTTTGCTTTTCACTTATTGCATTACGCTTATTCTGTTCACAAATAATTATTATTAGCCCAATGCTTTTCTTAAATAGAACACTTTCCTACCACAAATATAGCCAAAAAGTCATTTACAGCAATCTGTGTAACAAGATCTCCATCAACTCACTCTTCTCACTCTTGAGAAACTTACATTTACATAACTGAGATCTAAACATTAAGCTTGAGGATACTGCATGAGGAAGAAGATGAAAAAAACCACATCTAAATCTGAGGACGTGAATCTACAGAACAAACATATTCTATCAAAGGAGCAAGTTGTATTCACTGATCATTCTGAGATCCTGTTGTGCTAAAAGCTGCTTTACTTGCAGAGTTCAGCCAATGCCATTCAACCATTTGGGGTTTGAATCCTCTCTTGCATAGACCTTGCACCTCCTTCTAAACAAACAGAAGGAGCCATCAAGTGAGGTGGAGTTTTTTAATGTAATTTTCCTCCATAGTCAATAACATCAATTTTCTTGGGAGGTCTCACTTCTATTATATTGTTAGCCTGAACAAACTAACCTCCTCAGCCAGTCTGTATTACAGTTGATACTCTTTGAGATTTATGTGCTTTTAGTCAAAACAAGAAAGCTTTTCTGAAACTTGCTATTAATGTAGTAATGAGATCTTTATCATGGCAGACCAACAATTCAGTAGAACTAAACAGGAAATAGTTGGGTTTCCTTTGGAACACTCTGGATTTCCTAATTTGTGTTGATTCAGATACTGCTCATATACAAAAAAGAAGAGCCTACTGAATTCTCAGTATGAAGACAGAGAGCTACTGACTTTTTTTAAAGGCACTGCAGCTGCAGAGAAAATTGCCATCGATAAAATGATATATGATCATTTATGCAGCAGAAATAACTAATAGAGCTGAGACTGCACAAAAGTACAATGTTCATCTTATTCAAAGCATTTTTCAATGAGACTATATGCAAATCAGGTTTTGTGCTGTTGAAGATTCTGATTAAACTTATAATTTAGGTTTTTAATTGAACATTTTTATTGGATTTTTCACAATAATTCTGCCTCATTTATATGAATAATTAACTGCTGTAAAATAAGTTGCCAAAATAAATTAATAAATTCTACAGTGATTTTTTTTTTAATTCTGGCAAATTTCTGCAGCATACAAACTCTGAGCATCCTATGCCTGGCTTTTACTGTGTTCTGTACAGATATCCTAACAAATCTGTACACAAGGATAGAATTTAAACAATGTATATCTGTAAATGGTGCAAATTAATTAAAATTAAAAAAAAGAGACATACAGATACATACATATAATAAATCATAGAATGATACAATCAGTCATTAAGATGAYTGTTGTCCTGCAGAATAGCTAGCTTTGATACGAAGGTATATATGTTATATACAATGGGTTGTTATTTTAACCTTAATTATTTTRGCAATAAAAACAGATGAAATAAGGACACATTAACACCAGTACTCCTGAATTTAGCACTGGTATCTCATTGGCTTACAAATGAATATCTGTCAGCCAAGTTCAGTGAGGCAGTAACGTTATAGTGGTAAACATTTGGGTGATGCACTGCTTGAAACTCCAACAAGGTAAAGGAAAAGAAAGTAAAACACATTGGACTTGAACGTTCATGAATGAAATCTAGGAGAGAAGCTCAATGATCTTACTCATCAACTAAATTAGACCACTTGATTTTAAGCATTTCAGGTTAAAACCCAAGATTCTCCAGACAGGGAAAAATAAGACTAAAAGCAAACACAACGCTAACATGTCAGACTGAAAGGGGAAAAAAAAATTCTCCTGCTTTGTTTGTACATAATAAAGTATTATATGGTAACATCTCATATTCAAAGAACATGTCATTTGGAGGTTTAATAAAGGATTAATATCTCATAATAGGTCATGCAAAATTTGACTGCTATGTATTTTTGACGGTTATATATACACAATCAGAGGATGCTAAAGATGGTCCCTGTTTGTCAGTAACCCATTAGCCCCTACAGCAATCTATAACAATTTGTCAGCCATTTATTATCCACAGGGAGATGATCTAGTGGACTAGCTTGAGAAGGAGGGAATGTAAAATAGACASTGCTGGAACCACAGTGCTAGCTACTGCATAATGACTGCATTACTGTACAATTTCTAAGTATACGGAGATATCACAGGTTTGCAGGAACATCTAGGAATGATCCTCTGATGTAAATGAARTCCATTTGACACTTCAACTACTATCAGTAGCTACAAGGGACCTGTTCAAAGTCCTGTAATGACTGAAGAGGCATYCGTCTGACCATGGGTGTGCCATGCTAATAACAAATGAGAGCATTGCTTTTAGAGTCCCTTGGCTGAACCGAGATKGCAAAGTTAGTGCCACTTTATACTAGGCCTTGGAAAGAAAAAAGGTAGCACTGCAGTACAGAATCAAGCCTCAGACTTCTTTTTTTCTTTTAAGAGGAAAATCGCTCCAACTTAACTGCCYACCTAGAAATACTGAATTCATTTACAGTAGTGTAATTCCAGAAAAGCCCACTAGCTTCAATGAAATCATTCCACTTTTATGCTGGCATAATTTAGGTCAAATTCTGAATCACTGTCTTTCAAATTCCAACTTTAAGGAATGCAACATTTCTTTACATCCAGCAAAATCCTGCTTTACTCCCTACTGTACAGAGCATTTTCACAGATCTAGGTGGTAAGAAATCTATTAATTATGTTACCTGGAATTCCTAATGCTGTATGTTCTTTCTTTAGTAAGACAGATAYTCAGCCACTTGTTCATAGCTTGCTTACATTAGCAAAATTAAAATACAGTGCATAAACTGCTAAATGAAATTTCTAGTAAAGCTGAAATAGAAAGCAGTATGATCAGCRAGTGAAAGACATACCAGAACGCAGGGGAGAGTTACTGGGATTAATGCAGTACCTCGTGTAAGATGTAAAATTTCTTTGGTTTCCAACAAATTCAGTGTTTTTCATGAGGAGGCATACACTATACAGCTGAGCTCTGTTGTCTACCAACTCTGTAAAAACCCTGCAAACAAACCGCTATTTGGAGGCAGCCCCTCGTTCCACGATGGAAAGTTTGGCTGTCCCAGGCCGCGGAGGCAGACTTGGAGCTAGTTGTCCAAACCAGTCACCCAGCCTGCTCGTCACAGTCAAATCCTGTTCGGGCTCTTTCCCCTTTACAGAGAGGAAGCTACACCTACTTGCTGCTGCTCTTGCTGTAACCACTTGCTACTAATCTGGGAAGATTTCCAGCAAATACAACTGCCATAAACACTCTCTTGAAGCTCTACCAGTGTCGCCAACAGAGGCAGGCACAGAGCAGAGCAAACTGCAGACCTAAAAGGAGAGAAAAAGGTATTCCAAACCAAAAGGAAGTTTTTCTTTTCCATTAACTGTTTTAAGCCTCCTGGGTGACTTTGTGGAATCACTGCAGCAAGTTGTGAATGATGTATGAAATGAGAAATCCCTGTCCAGCCAGCTGAAAAAGAATTTACAGAGAGTGCTTTGCAATCATTTATATGCTCTGCTGTTTGATGTAGTATTTAGCCAATTTMGAACCAGAAAAGCCTGGCAACCACTGAGATAGCAGCTTTTTTTAAAAATGGGGAAGGAGTCTTTCAGCACTGAAAGTGTGGAAGCAAAGTATTCTTCAGYCTATGGGGGGAGTACACAAGTTCAAAATTTAATCTGCATCTGTACAAAACAAAAGCAAGCAATACATGTTTAATCTAAGACTACAAAAAYATTTTTATCACTTGAGTTACACTACTTAAAGTTAATAAACATATAAGAGTTTCTATTTCATTTCATTTTTATAATCTGATTATATTACATTTATTTTGTCTATGTAAACAAATGAATTCTTTGACATATAACAAATGGAGACACAGTAATTTAAGAATAAGAAAGAATTCAGTATTTACAAAGGAGAGTATGTATTTTCCTTAACTGCTTAGTCTTTCATCCATAAAAATGCTGTTCAGTAAACACATAACTGACCTCCTTTTGACTTTCAATTTAAAACATATTTCAAACCTACTTCAAGGTTTTCTCACTGAACTGTTTCAGAAGTTCTGAGGGTCAGAAACCCGTTACATATACCTTAACAATTTCAAGGAAACGTGTTCTTTTAATTTTTAACTTTGACTCAGAAAGTAAGAAAAGTGGTTTTATTGAAAAACACAATTCAACAAAAATACTAATAAAAGATGTATTGAGATATTATTACTATGAAGCATTATTAATAATTAAACACATCACAAGTTTCTCTATTTTTGTCTGAATTTATTCTAAGCTGAAACTATTTGCAAATAAGCATGCATTCTTGACTCAGGAGCCTTTTGCTCCTCAAACCGAAGACACAATCCTCAATCCTCTCTGCGAAATACAAAGGGCAGACTGAAAGCCCTTTCCCTATTTAAATTAAAGAACAGTTTGCCATTGGTTCAAATATGCCAAGACTTTTTAATGTAAATAACTATGCAAAAACCTGGTCCTAAACCACTTAAGYTAACCTACTATTTAATGATGTCAGAAAGGCTCTAGTTGACTTTGGGGTAAGGGTGATACTAAAAGGAATTTGTTCATGAATGAAGGCATATTTTTACACATATTAATAGCTAGCCCCTGTATAGTTTTTATYTGTAACAAGGACTAATAATTAGACCCCATTAATTATCATGCATCCTTTCATATGTTCCATAGKTTAGGTTCTTCTTTACCTAACAGGGATTAAGCAGAAAAATTACTTCTAAAACGATAAAAAGCCCCAATGCTATATTCACAGAAACAGTATAATTATCTAAGCTCATCAGACAGCAAATAAACTACCACAGATGCATTCTAGCGATGACCAAGATCACAGTAAGACCTAGACGYGTGCTCAGTCCCAGCAGCAGCTCCCTTGACTGCTTTGACTACTTGCAGGGTGAAGACTTCCGTTCGTCGGTAGCTTTGATACCGACTTCACTGTGGCCACGATTTCAACTGGCATGTACAAAGCCAAAAACATGGATTAATAACTGTAGGCTTATGGTCTAGTTTCTAAGACGTATAGTAAATATCGTAAGTAAAACTGCACAAATTGACTGGCCCTCCATTTATTCCCTCTGTGGCAGACAAAATAATTTCCATCCAAAAATTCTGTGTCTTAAGAATAATTTTTAATTAATAATAAGGGTATTATTTGTATATATTTTTCCTAAATACAGCATAGAGACATTTTTCAATTTATTTGTATGTCAGAAACTGGGAAGTCTGAAATTAGTGTTTTTCACATGAGATTTGAGCTCTATCCTTATAGGTTCCTCTTTGAAAAAAAAATATCTCCAACTTCCACTGAAAGATATTAAATAATATCCAGACTACTCAGATCAGCAATTTATTGCATTTTTATTTAGCGGGTCATAACTGAGATGAACTGAAATCGCAGCTAGTGTTAAACTGGTACTTATATAAAYTTCTTCAAAAAGTCTATTGTTTTCAACTGATATTACTGTTATGGAATTATTTCCTCTTCTCCTCCCTTGACCTTCTACACATTGAAATGCAATGATCTTTGAAGTAACTGTAGTTACATATTAAAAAGACAGAGCTGCCCAGCATTAGAAGAACTCAGTGGAATTATGTAAATACAATTTCAGCAGCTTTTCTTTCACAATCTCACAGTCATCAGAAATTATTAGAAATAATAATTTAAAAATGTTTAGTGAACATTTTGGTTGACTGGGACTTGGTGAAATGGAGCTATATTCAAAATGACAGTGGATTACAGCAAGGTGAGCAAAATGTTTGGAAAAAGATTCCATAGGGAAGTCCACTGCAGTTCATGTGGTTTAAAGATGAGTGTCACTTATTCAAAATGTCATCTGTACAATCAGATTTCCTCAAGCTCTGGATTAGCAGCTGATTAATTCATTGTGATTTCTATAAATGCCAGAAGCAGTTCATTATCTTTGTTGTCCAAATACATTTTGTCATAGTAAATCCCAGTAAATAGCTAATATTTTATCTCCTCTTTGATGAGGCTTTACTTTCATGTTAATGTACCTGATTTTAACCTCTATTAATTGTTCTAGTATCAATTTTTTTAGTTAATAAAAGGGGCCATATTCCAGGAGTATATTTGGAAAAGTATTTCTTCCTTCATTCCTTTCATACTGCTTCCAAATTAAAGCCCCTTGGAGTGGTCCTCTGCACAAAACCTCTTTTGTACAGTTCTGAGTAAAATTATGGGGGATACACGTGTCGTATAATGAAACTACTATTACTGAGATTTACTGGCACTTAAATGAATTCTGCATTTATGCCAAATCTTTATTATGAGCTCAGAATTACTAAACAATACTTTAAATCTGCACTGTACTGGTAGTGTGGATATTAGATGCAGACTGAATTTGCTTTCTGCTACATGGAGCATTTCCAGCCGTTCAGCAAGAGAACATGCTCTATGCGGCCGTGCACTGATTTGGCCCAGAGCTATTGTGCTGGAGGAAAGTGAATGCATCCTGTCAGCAAGAATCAGAATTACTTTAGGATGGAAAAATAAAAGATATCCCTTTTGCAGAGACCCCAGCTAGGTGAGATGGAATGGGGCAACCTCTGTTCGACATTTTAACTTTCTACAATGTTGACAATTGTTAGAAAATGAGAAAAAAAAATATACACAACATATTTACCTGCCTAGCCCACTCTAAGTGAAGAATCTCAGGTCCAGGTGTGACAAAAGACAGTAAATCTGCTGGCACTTGTTTCTGAGGCCAGAGGTCTGAAAATACAGAATCGGATTGGCACTAGGGGTTCAGAGTTTGAGCGTCGCTCCTGTTTCATTTCTCAGTAACATCAACACAGCTTAYGAGCTACTCAGGATTCAGGTGAACAAAAACAAGGACAAAGATTCCAAGCTAGCATTTAGTTTTCAAAAAATCAAGTAATTATAGCMAGTTTTTGCTTCTGATTGTAAAAAACTTGGGCTCAGATGCCTCAAAAATAAAAAAGATATGTCCTGAGAAATTTACTGTAAAAAGAGTTGACCAATTAGGAAGAAATGCCTGCAACAGCAATGAAGGGTCTCCCCCCAAATAAATCACCTGAATTGTAACAACCGACAATAGCAACTGAATCGTAGTACTATAAGATGGCTGTACAGAATCTAACTTCTTRTCAGAGACCGATCACGGTCTCCGAAGGTATTTGCGGCTCTCACTCACCAGCAGCAGCAGAACCTTCAAGCACAACACAGCATCCACGCTGGCCACAACAACAACATTGTCTGATTCTGGCCGTCAGTTTACACCAACGGCTGCTCTTACCAAGAATCAGGCCAGATGCAAGCAGCAGGGCACATTGCAACCACACAACCACTATTTGGCCGGGAAGGACATCTGTAACACTCCTCGATCTGAGTACAGTCACATGCAAATATACTCAAGACAAACTATTTTTGTTCCTTTCTGTAAAACTGGTCTGTTCTCCTCTGATTATCATCTGAAGCTGATTCTAGTGTTTCCAAGAACACAAACAGCACATAGCTTTACTTGAAAGCTATCATATCACACACATCCTGAAAATATGAAGGATGGCTTAAATTGAAAGGGACTACTAGAACTGGAAAATATCACTTAGTCAAAAGACTTTTTTCCGGCAATTTAACAGGATCTGCTGTTGTTCAGAGGGTGTAGTGCCAAAACACAAATTATCTCTGCTGAAAGGAGCTGATAAAGTCAGAGATGCTCAATTGTCTGTAACTCAAGAAATGGAAGTCCAGGCATCAGAAAAAGTGAGACAAGTGTACAAAGAGATATGTGGGCTTGACAAGAACAACAAGCAACCCATGCTTTATGCTGGATTTCTAATTCTTCAGTCCTTTCCAATAAATTGTGACCCAAAGCTCTTACTTATCTTATTTAAGAGCAAACTATACCTCTTACTGAATGAATCATCTTAGAGAAACTTTGGGAAAGCATTCTGGTTCATTTCAGCACTGTCATCCATCTGCACAGTCTAGTTCTACAGCAGAAACCTTTCAAAGCTATGTGCAGGGTATACAGAAGACATCCCTGAAACAATTCTGGTGAGAATATGCACCTGATATCTGTTCATCAAAGAATGATTATTCTTACTGAGCTCTAGGCACAGTACATTCCTTTCTTGGAATGTATTATGAAAACAAATATAAATATTACATATTGYCTCTACATCTAAATAATATAAAAACCTTATGATTCAAGGAATCACCAAATATTGCAAGTGTCCTCAAAACAAACACAATTATGTTTGAAATTTGCCAGAATCTAGAAGAAAGGAATTTGCTCAGCCAGCTGTCAGCTGTTCCCTCAAATTTTCTAATGAAATAATTTATTTTTTATTGATGACGCATAGAGAACTGGTAACAGTACGATCTCTAACAGTTTCTCCCAACACTCCGTTTATGACAAGCCTGCATTAGCTCTGTTGAATTCAGTATAGCAACACCAACGCCCAGCCCTTTCCTATTTTGGTGATGACCGCATGGGGACACCCGCTGGAGAGGTACAAATGTTATTAAACTGAGGATAAGTGAGCTAAAGGTGCTTCCAAATTACTCTTTCTAACGTGTACAGTTCCGCTGTGACCCCATACTGTGTTCTCCAGTTCAAAAGACTGGCTGTTTGTCTTACAAGGACTAAGTTTTATAAACCTCATCACAAGAAATTCAAAAACACAGTCTGGTTTAACGCACTCTCTCCACCACTCTTCTCCTTGTACTGTCTTCATGATGTGACAAGCACCAAAATACCCAACCTAGCTGTGCGACAGGATGGAAAGTGCTTGAGAATAGATGGAGAACTTTTGGAGACAAATACCCAGGCAACAACAACTTCTGAACAGTGCATGCTAACATATCATTTATATCATATAACTTGTACCTTTGATTTTTTTACTTGATACTCACTTTGTTGTTTGAACAGACAGTAAGGATGAGGGCAGCAAGCATCAGAACCACAGGGGTAAAATGTGTGCTTTGTTTTAGTATGCCAGTGAGAAAATACAGACAAATTCATCCTTGGGAACTATCTTCACCRAGGTCCGTTCTCCCTTATATAAGAATTGTATCTAATACAACATTAGTGTGAACCTCTATTCAAGGTCTCATTCCAGTCCTCCTCCAGGCAACCTTCAGCCCTGTGCCCMAACTCCCTTTGCAAGAAAATGCAGAAGGGAACCAGCCTGGCATTCATAAGGTCGTATTTTGTTCCTACTGTAGCGCTGCCGTAACTTCCAGGGCCTACACGGCTCTTGCAGCATCACAGGTAGAGAATTCTTGATATGGTTCTGGAAGTCTTTCTTGGCATACTGTGCTTTTTTAATCAGAGTCACTCTTTTAGTCCTCAGAAAATTAATTAAATTAAAAATGCCATGCTTGAATGTGTCATGTATCAATTTTGAAGACTTAATTATAAGAGGGAATTAAGCTTTGATTAAGCTTTCCTTCTGAGAGGAGTAGCTGTCATTYGCCTTTGTCTTAAAATAAGAGAATCTTTCTGGCTCAGTCTACAAAAATGCCACTATATTATTTATTCCTGACAACAGAGTCTAGAAGCCAGCCTTGTCTGAAGACAAAAGCTGCAGGTACATCGGTCATTTTCTGCATTCTGCATTCACGGAGAGCCATGGCATTACGTTCTCCTTACAAAAAATAGGAGAAAAGATCAGTTCAAGGCGGCAATAACAAAACACTTAGAATCRCGTAGTTTGGATCATTTTGTTGAGGGAAGGTAATGTTTGCAAAGGAAATAGTTGTTTGTGTCAACCTAAGTGCTGTAAATTTCTATTGGTTTTTTGAGCTTATAGGCATGATGAGAGTGTGGGCAAATTGCAGAGACTCTTGTACTTMAACTAATACAGAAAAATCTAAGAAAATTGAGTTAATTAAAAATAAATCAGGAAATTTCAGAATCAGAACTCTGAAAAACAAAGCACTATTACCTGAACTAACCCTAGCTACAATGGGGGGGACAGGGATGGACTGTGAGGAGCAATTCCAGTTGATACAACTCTTAATTTGCATGTTGAGAAAACACCTTGGAAATACCAAAYGGCTTGAAATCCAGCAAACTTATGAACTCTACAGGTATTCTGCTTCACCTATTCGATGTATTCCCATGAGCAAAGCATACGCAGAGTGGCAGGCAATATATTCTCAGGCACTTGGATCTTTTGAAAGCGCTCAACACTCAGCACCCSGTAACAAGAATTAATCTGCAGTAGGAGTAGAGGCTTAGTTTGAACAGAGACTGAAGGCTACTTAACAAGAAAGGAATTCCCATAGAATAGGACCACTTCCACGTAATGCACGTGCCAATCATTCTCTTGGACAGATTCCTATCACTCGCAGTTCTGCCAGGGGTATACATTAACTTTAATCTGGGAATAAGGTGCTACATTTAATTCCAAAATCATAATTAACTGCCTCCCCTGTGTTAAAGCAGACTAGATAGCTCCATAGTTTGGCAGAGGAAATGTAATCCAACTGATGCAAAACAGAAACAGTGAGAGCTTCTGTTATTATTTGCATTATTACAGCAATTAAAGGGCCCTACTACTGTACTTAGAGAATGGAAATCAAGGCTGCATTTGTACAGACCTGTATTGTTGCAGACAATACTTGCCTGAGAGAATAACAAGGAAAAAGAGAAAAGAAAAAACAAGCATTYTTCATTTTATAGACAGTAGCAAAGGCAAGGAATTCAGTAGTTTCATACCACCTAAATACAGTCAAACTAATTGAAATGCCTTAGTTAAGAATACAGCAGCTTGAAGCTTTTTGTATATTCAAGGTTGGTACAGCTATGTAGAATTGCCACACTTGTCCATTAACTATTCTGGAAGCCTTAGGCAACAGCATGACTACTTTGTGTCTCATTAAATGCCAGAAGTTAGGTGGGATAAATCCAAGCCAGAGAGGTTAGAAGACTTGCCCAATGTCAGAAGGAGTGATTCGGCAGAACAAAGAATGGAATCCAAAACTGGGAGTCCCAAACCACTTCCTTGGTCCCAAGTCATCTCTAACACCACTAGTGAAACTGAAGGTACATAAAACTGAATTTAGAAATAYCCTTACCTAAATGAAGCCACAGACAGTTCGGTAAAACCTAGACATGCTGAGAATCCCAAGCATACAGCCCCTTCCTGAAAAACTCCCACAGGGAGCAATTGCAATAAAACATTGCTCCTGCTATCTAATTGCCCCCAGGAAAATGTAGAGTGCCTCAGAGCACAGGCAGAGTTTCCATTCATTTTTATATGTGTTTATTGTCATGTATAAACCCTTACAGCTCAGCTATACCACAGAGAGGTTACTTGCCAAGGAGGCAGGTCAAGCCCTCAGGAAGGGTGCAAGCGTACATTTGTACTCTGCTATTTCTGCCTCGGCTTTTTTTACCCAGAGGAAACTCCATGGAAAGTGAGGAAAATAATGAGGTACTACTACTCACACAAAGCATGCTGTCTTTGAGGTACTTGGAACAGATGACTCATATCTGAAAGAATGAGTTGACACTCTCTGTAATTGATGCCTGTCTTAATCGTTTTAATTTCTCTTGCATTACTTTTTCTTGGAGTAAGCAAGGGGAAAGTTAACTCTGCAATCGCACAGAGATTAGGGAGACATAGGAGGAGGAAGTAATAAACAAAAATAAACCACTAATAAGTATCAAGAACAGTTATTTAACATATCATCTGTATGCAACCTATCTAAATGCTGACTTATGTACTTCAGTGTCTAACCTATTTGGATTATAATCTTCTCAGGACATGGACAAACTCCCCTACTGAAACTGTACAGGAACTATTACAGGACATTCACTGTCTCATTGGAGCCCACAGGTCCACCGAAATATGTATTAATAAGAACACTTCAAGTTCACACCGGAGTCCTAATTCTAGCAGTCATTAAAATGAGAGGATGCTTCATCTAAAGCCAGTAATGCAACCTATAAAACAATTTCAGTTTATAAAACAATTCTTTAGTACTTCACAGAAAGGTGACAGACAGTTCTCACTAACGTCTTTACACTCCACAGGYGTTTGCTTGTGGCTGAAGGAGGGAATTACTAGATGAAGGTCAGCATTGTATCTAACTGGTCCAGCAACTGCAAATGACCTGTAATATTTCCAGCCAAACATTTAATATTCTAGTCAGGTAGAGGAAATTATTACAGTATGGAAAGCTTATGAGAGAAATGGCCTTGCAATATTTATATTTAACCACCCCAAATAAAAAGTTACATACAAAGTACAATACATCATTTCCAATTCTATGCATATACTCCCCAGAGCAGCCTACAATAACACAGGAATGCAGGACACGCCGTATCAGAGCAGATGACTGCTCTATCAAGCCCAGCATCCTGCCTGCATTTCAATGATGGAGGAAAGTATGCCTTGCAGTAGTTTGTATTACAATTTTTCAAGGTTATTGAGTACTTCTGGATCCTTCTGAATAAGAAGTTCTATGTAAACACAGATAAATATTTTACTATGTATCATAGAATCATAGAATAGTTTGGGCTGGAAGGGATCTTTAAGGGTCATCTAGTCCAACCCCTCTGCAGGGACATCTTCAACTAGATCAGGTTGCTCAGAGCCCCGTCCAACCTGACCTTGAATGTTTSCAGGGATGGGGCATCTACCACCTCTCTGGGCAACCTGTGCCAGTGTTTCACCACCCTCATTGTAAAAMATTTCTTCCTTMTATCTAGTCTAAATCTCTCCTCTTTTAGTTTCAAACCATTCCCCCTTGTCCTGTTGCAACAGGCCCTGACAAAAAGTCTGTCCCCATCTTTCTTATAAGMMCCCTTTAACTACTGAAAGGCYGCRATAAGGTCTCCCCGGAGCCTTCTCTTCTCCAGGCTGAACAAYCCCAACTCTYTCAGCYTTTCTTCAYAGCAGAGGYGTTCCATCCCCCTGATCATTTTTGTGGCCCTCCTCTGSAYCCGCTCCAMCAGGTCCATGTCTTTCTTGTGCTGAGGACCCCAGAGCTGGACGCAGCACTGCAGGGGGGGTCTCACCAGAGCAGAGCAGAGGGGCAGAATCCCCTCCCTCGACCTGCTGGCCACGCTGCTTTGGATGCAGCCCAGGACACGGTTCGCCTTGAGCGGTTCGCACGGTGAGCGCACATTGTCAGCTCATGTCCAGCTTTTCATCCACCAGTACCCCAAGTCCTTCTCGGCAGGCTGCTCTCACTCCCTTCATCCCCCAGCCTGTATTGATACCGGGGGTTGCCCGGTTATATATGCAGTTGTAATTTAGTACTAAAGGGAGACAGGCCATGGAGTACCTGGAGCTCAGAAGTGAATAATTTTAAATTAATTTTTAGCAAATAAACAGAGTGGGAGAGCCATGAAATCATCAAATCATTCTAAAAATWTTTTTATTTAGAAATATACTATTCCTGAATGCAGGCTTTGAGGCAAACTGATCTGAATACAGCGAGTCATGTTGGCTTTTAAAATAAATAAATAAGCAGAAAATTTAAAATAACCTCAGCAATATCAGTGCTTACTTGGTCGTCTTAGGCAGTTTCCAGCTTGCTTTGATTTGTGCACATTTTCAAGCAACATTTGGGTTTCTCAACACACTGCAACATATATAGCACATACACAGTTCAAATTCTCCACACCAAAATCAGCTCTGAGCTGAAGGGCATAGCCTACATGGTAGAAAGAGGTGTGAATTACGCACCAGTTTAGTCTCACTTCTGCTTTTGGCTTTACGATTGTAAATCTATACTAAACACATTAAATGAAACATGTTTCAAAATGCCAGGTGGAACCAGATGGAGTAATACCTTGGGCAGGCTTTGGAAATATTTATTCCATGGAACATGAGAATAAGTATAGTGGTTCACCTTCTTATCTAGCATGCTGTCAACAGAAGCCATCACTACATGCCCTAGAAGAAGGTAAAGGAAACCCTCCTTGTGTCAAAAATATAACTAGAATTTTAGGATCCCTAATAAGCAGGGATGTGTAAAAAAGCTTCACCTCAACTTTTATAAGACTTTACTCTGAATTTTTCTGCTCAGAGATGGCCAGGGGCTGGCAAACTCTCGCAGACAAAGTCCAAGGCAAGTAATGGTACCTGTCCCCTCTGCTCTTTCACTTACATTTTCAGGAGTCATGGGCAAGTTTCTTACTTACTCTGTGACTCTGTTTCCCCATCCATTCAAAGAGGTCATGGAGGGTTTTATYTAAAAGTTTGTTGAAAAGACCTTTTTAATCATCCCATAGCCAGTTTTATATAACTATTGCAACATTCCAACAAACATTTGCTGAACCTGATTGCTGCATTTTCAAACCCTGTTTTTCCCTGTCTGCCTTGAAAGAAATATGACAATACCATCCACTTCTGAGAGACCTTTCATTTATTTTTCTCACTTTCTTGGCTTCTTCAAGACACTACATTATTCATTTCAGTATTTATCCATTTCGCTTTTTTTATACTGTTCTTTCCTGACACTGTCCTTCTTCCTTCCCTCCAGTCACATGKGACTCACATTTATCAGGTTCTCACATACATGTTTCAATCTTAATCAAACAGGTTTTACATGCATAATGCCCTAAATACATCCGAATTCCTCCTATGAGCATAGTTTTATCACAAAGTTTATGTGAAACATTATTGTAGCACTGAGGGTAACACTGTTCTTATTTTAACCATGAACATTTCCATTCTCCAATTCAGACAGTTTATTATCCTGGGGAATTATAATCTCTCCCATCACTACCCTCCCCTCACAGCCTACTTTGGTCAAACATCTTCCAACCTTTTTTTGAATGCTATGTTRCAGGTAGGAATATGTATTCCATTACCTCCAGTATTAATTTTTCTTGCTGTTGATGAGACCCTACAAATACATTAAAGACCTACGCAKAAACTAAGCCATAACAGCAAACGCAGACATGACTTTCAGATATCACAAAGAAAATATATGAAACCATCTAGAGTTCTGACAACTTGATAACACATCTACCCTGTTCAAGGGATGGAACTTGAAATTACTTTATCCAGCAATATAACTAGCTTCAGGTTTTTTCATGCACATCACACCTGTACCCTCTGCAGAAGACATTTATTGCTAATTACAACATAATGTGTTAGTAGTCATAAACACTATAATAATAGGTTGGGAGTTCATTGACACTAGCTGGAATACACATGACATACTTTCTAATTAAATCGTGTGTATGGCCCAACACGAATTAAGTCTGATAAGCCATGTAAAAAGGAAGTACCTATTTGTGCAATGTTGCAAAAAAAGCCAACCTCACCTTAAAATATTCAAACAAAAGTAAAAATACATCTTTGGCTCTGAGGAGACAGTCTGAAAAGTGAGGGCTGATTAGCCTTTGTGTGAACTTTTGGTCACTAATTTGGCAATGTGACTCAAAGAASCAGGGGTGGTTTTAGAGATCTTGGTCAGTTCTGATTTTTCTCTATGGTCTCCTCCTCTGAAGCTCATTGCTCACTGTGAGACGACCATCTCCAGTACTAGTGGGGTGGGTTCCTGGTGACGGAACAGGTGAGCCTTCAGGGGGTTGACATTTTGTTTATTAAAAAAGAAAAAAAAAATCCCTTACTTTTTATTACACAAYGTCATTTTATGATAATGCTTATCTCTTGTGATTTGAACTCTGGATTTTCTAAAGGGATTTGCTTTAAACATACTCATAGCTTTTTCTAGTTAAAGCAAACATTCTGGCAGACAGGAGAAGTATATGCAATGTGTTATTGGCCTTTACCTTTCTGAGCTCTGTTTTCCTGACTGTTTTTCCTTCTGACTATGCAGCACTTCACCTCCCACCAGTCTTGTGGTTTTCCTCTTTACCTTTGTGATGGATGTACTTGACCCCTAGCCCTACTTTGGTTCAGGCTGACTAGGAAGCAAGAGGTCTTATGCCCTGTGGCGAATCTGCGAGCTGGAAAGGTGCTGGCTCACATACAAGGGAATGAAGGTGCCTCRGAAAAATATTTCGAAAGGTGGTTTTGAAGCCCAAAAATGCAAGATGACCAAAGTACAGAACAAGATACCAGAGCTAAAACAAAGACACCTATCTTCTCTATACTATTGACTAGCAGACAACTACTTCACTCTATAAATATTACCATCAGGATGAGCCCAACTGGAGCTCCCTCTGAATTGCAGCTGGACTGCACGCCAGGTGACTCTCCCCTTGGGCAGGGACACCCCTCAAGGTTTGAGATCCCTTATATAATCTGAGACTAAGAGATCCTTCCTTGCCCAAGGCGGAGAGATCCCTCACCCATGACAGATCCTCAGTAAGTGACTGATAGCATGCTGAATTAATACTAATGAAACATTACTAAACCATGTAGCTACTCAATAGTAGTTATTATAAACTTCACATAGATAATTCCACTAGACATAAACCAGTGTCCACGTCTGAGACTAAAATTGGACCTAGCCGCATCTCGGCTCCATAAGGAGTTTAGAAAGCAAGGGGGTCCACTCTGAACCTCGTGACTCAAYGGGAGGGTCTTCCTTACGCTTTGTTTCTCCGGTCTCTGTGTGAATCATTCTAACTCAATTCTAATTCAATCTTCCTTTGTATGTTTCTTCTATGCAGTAATTAATAAGGTGAACCTTGCCATCAAACTTATTGAACCTTGGCAAACCACTTTTAAACTTTGTTAAATTCCATCAAATTTATTGAACTCTGTCAAATTATTATTTTACCTCAACAAAACTTATTGCTGCTTCTCTCTTTTGAGTGAGGTGCATTCCACTCATCCACAACAACCTTGTACCCTAGGAATCTTTTTTCATTTAACATAAATCTTTTCACATTTGAGCTTAAATAAAACATTTAAACACTTGAAATGAGATATAGCAACCTTACTCAGTCTTTATGTAAAAATGGTAGATGTATCACATGAAAAACATGACACTGGATGCCAGAAAGCCTCAGCTATGTTCACACAAAGAAGCGCAGCTTCTTGGTATTTGGCAATAAAGGAAAAGTAATGGCATTGTAACATGAAAGTTAAACACTCAATACTTTGCAACAACATATTAATCATCTGGTATGTACTARAGAATGAGAGGTGGATTTGATTTTTCAGTACCTAAATATGGAATGACTTCCTACAAGTTCTTCTTTCAGTTAAACTCACCAAAAAAAAAAATCCTATCTAGAGCTCAGAAAGACTATTGGTCTTGAGATAAATGCTTTTTGTTGTATCTCTAGTAAACTCTGTCAAATCAAAGGAAAGATGTTTTAAATTTTCCTACATAACAATACATGACTAGTTTATTTGGGTCTTGTTCCCTGCTTCTAGAAAAGGAGTTTTCTAATATTGAGGGAAAGAACAAACAAATCCCATCACTTACTTAAGAGGTTAAAAACTCTCTTACTTACTACATTTATATATTTTTAACCTATGAAAGAGGTAACAGTTCCAGCTGCCTCTCATCTTCATTCGCCAAACATATGAAGAGAAACTTAGTTGCCTTTTCTTTTAAAATTTGATCTTTTTTCCTACAGCGGGTAGGGGTGATAGGRTATAGTACTCAAGAAACCAGCCTGAGGTTTGCAAAGCAGTCTGGAAATTTAGAATAAACACATGCAGAAGACTTGTATTATTCATCTGGGGCAGCTATGGAATCTCAGCTACCTGTTACCAGCTCTGGTTTGCAGATATGCAACCTTAAGTTGAGAATCTTTACCAAAACTTTTCTTCATTTTGATTTCCCTGTGGGATGCTGTTATAATTAGTTTTATCTGCAGTACTCCAAACTAAACTCATTTTTCATTTTGATTACAAATGGTACTCACTAGACACTAATTTGCAGAGTTTTCATTAAGACTGGGAACACTTAGGACAGTGGAATTTCAGCAGAAGATAATTTCTGTAAGACATACTGTTACTGCAGACAGTTGTCTCAGCAGAAATACAGTAGCACCAACAGCCCCACTGGAAATCTGGTTTCAGTTTGACTTGGGAAAGCACACACGCATGGTGTGAAACAGGCTTTGCTACAGAAAGCTTACAAAATAGAGAAGGCCTAGGAAGAAAGCAAATTGCAGAAAATCAGAGAACTTAGTTATACTGCTAGGAGAGAAGGGAACAAACCTGTTGTGAGACCGTTGTCTCACAGCCCAGTACATGTTCTAGGACCAACTCTAAGCATTTAGCTTAACATGGGATGCACACTAACAGTTGCCCTGCTCACATGTTTCTGTGTTTGGCTGCTTCTCTTTGTACTTTCCTCATCCTATGTGGAATCTATGAAGTCAGTGATGTCTTTAAAGACTATGCCTCCATATGGCTGAACAGAGCCTAAACATTTTGGGTGTTGTCATAAATAAAAATAATTATTTAAGTCTTACTGATTAACAGATTCAAGCTCCTGTTGTACAAGGGCCTGGACGCAGATTGTATTTTTCATGGAATAAAKCTGTTTGAGTCTTTGGCCTTTAGGGACTTTTTTGTTTATCAGCACCGTTTAGCATTTTCTCAGCTTTTAATATTGTGTTTTCCAGCCGTGCATGACACACTTCCAATGGTAAGTTAGCATAACAGCACAACATGTTTTGCCTGCTCATTTGGATTGTAAATATTTGTACGGCTTGCTATCAACAGCTTTGTGATTCTGTACCAGGCTGCATATATATATATATATATATAAAGATGCTATATATAGAACTAGATATTGCATTTATGAATAAATATATTTAAATAAACATTAGGCAAAACCAATCCATGAATAATAAGGAATAGTGTAATTTGCAGGAATGGGCAAGTCTTGAAATTGAAAGATTCAGGATGTTTGTCGTTAAGGTACCCACATTAAAACATTAACTTTCATCCACAGTGGCAGAAGCTGGTAGATGTGATTTTGCTTGTGCTAACTCAATAAACGCAGGTCAAACSCAGTTAATAAATCAGCCATCACTACGTGTCAAGCAGTTCTGCTGCTCAGAGAGAAGAAGAGGGGTGAAGAACCAGGTTTATGCTTCTCTGTCGCTCAGACGCATGTGTCTCTGACTGCCATCCTTAGAGCATGGGGAAAAAAGAGGGTTTCTTTCCTCCTTTGATCTCACCCAGGAAAAGACACTCAAGCTCATTCCCTGTTGCTCACATTACAACGGGACTGAACCAGCCCATTTCTTGTTCAAAAAACTGATGGCCACGGAGTGCTCTGACAGCAAACTTGGGCAGCATGGGGGAATCGCACCCTTACATGAGAGCCTCCAGCAGCAACAAAATTACTGACAAGTATCAATAATTTTATCCAAAATGCCTTCTTAAAACACATAATTGCACTAATATTTAAATCAACAACTAATAGATTTATTACCCACCTCTCTGATGCCTAGTGCCCATCTCCCTAGGTGGATAAGTAACAGCACTGATACTGAGGACACCAACTGATTCACCTTTTCAAAGGCACAATTTCTCTACGTGACTATGCTGACTTCTGGGAATAGCAATTGGTGTAGAATCCATGATGACTTTTGCTGGCTTCTCAGTTATACCTGCTCATTACTCATGTTTGTCTTCCCTTGACTGAAGTGAGATATGACGGATTTTTCCATAGTTAAATATGGAAAATGTGTGATCCTGATGTCACATGTAAGATTCAAATCCAAGCCCTTTTCTCCTGATTTACTGGGAATGGAATCAGACCCAAATACTGGATAACTGCTGATCACCACCCCACTAATAGCTAAGTCATGGTATGGTGGAAATATATGTTGACTTTTATGTCYATAGAGGACACAAGCTGTTCAGCATAGGCTGCTTTTGGTTTGTTAATGGTGGGAGACTGGCCAAAAATAAGTTAACAGTCTATACATAAAACTCCTGGAAGAAAAAATACACTGCAGGGCTCATACCACATTTTTTAAAGGTAATACTAATCATATCTGACAACAGACTATCAGTGTATTATCTGAACACACTGGAGAAGGTAGAAGGTCATGAGTCCTGTGGCTGGAATAGGCCAAGATTTGGAAAATTTGCATTCACAATAGAATTCATCTGGTAGATAAATACATCCTAGGTGAAAAAAGGCAAATGTGGGCATGCCGAGCAAGGGGAAAAACATCTCATAACCAGTCAAAAACAATGGGAATTGCATAAGGAGTATGGGTTAGAAAGGAACATTCAAAAAGGAAAACTAGGAAGGGAACATTAATAAAAAACAGGATTCAATGCCTCATACACACAATACAAACTCCAGACTCTGTGAYAGACTGGAATACCCGGTTGGAAATTCTGCATGTTCCTCTTAAAAATGAATAAATATTCTGGTAAGAAATCACAGAATAYGTTGATCAGTGACCTACTTTAGTTTTATTTTTCAGTATCTCCACTGATTGCACATGGCTTTGTCRTGTCTGGATTTCACCATCTAATAATATTTATAGTGGACAGATCTGGGGGACATAATCACACCTACAGTTACTGGGACTGTAGGCACAGAAAACAAAGGCATCCTCTGGATGATAAAAGAAAAGTGGTTAAGGAGAAGGGCACAAACACATTAAATCAGTGCTGCCTTACAGATTCCCAAATAGACTTCTCCACTGAGATGAATGGGCAGTTCATACCTCCCAAGCCATTGGGTTTTTTTGGCTAGTCATCAGCTGAATAAAATGTCACTTCATTGGCTATGTGCCTCATTCAGGTTTCATGATTATTTTTTAATAAAAGCTAACTTTGTATTGTATTGTAACAATACAAATAWTATTTGTATTGTTAGCAATAAATTGCTAACTTTGTATATAAATTGTATATATATTGTATATATCTGACTAGGAACTTAAACATTATCAAAATTCATAGTTGGAAAAAACAATGGAGTATTCATAGCAAAATAAGTGGAAGGCAAATGTGAAAAAAAACAGAAGCAGCATGATGGGCCCCAAAATCGTATTTAGTCTCTTAAATAGCAAGAATGATTTTTAACAGGCTGGAATAGTTCTTAGCAGAATTGCACATTTACCTTAGCAACTCTTCCAGCACCAGAGTCCAACTGCATACTGCAGCAGCAGTAGGATTAGATTCCTAATGCTTGGCTTGCACCAGAATTGTCCTTTTTAAGCTACAAATAATTTTTTTCTGTTGCCTGACATCTCATAGATGGACTATTATAAGGCACTGTAATGTCTGCCATACTATATAAAAACAAATCACAAAAGTCTAGATGCCACTTAGGACCACAGACCTATGAGCCTTACCATTAAGTGACGACTACACCAGTGAGGGAGTGCAGTGGGCAGGGTTTGGAATTACACTAATGCACAGCATAGAAAATCACCTAGATGGCCGTGGATAAAGAATTATAACATGATATACCAGCTTGAAGACATTATACAGTAAATAATATCCCTCTGCTCTCTTTCTTCTAATGGCTAAATTTGGGTAAGGTGGAGGGGTACAAATCCAGCAGAGATGCTCTGCTGGATGGACTCCACAAGGAGCAGTAGTGGTTTGAGAAGATAAGCATTAAACAGCTTTAAGATGGTTCAAAATCCTAGTTCAGCTCTCATCTTATGTATTTAAAAAAAAAAAAAAAAAAAAAAACAACCATTTTTGACTACTCTTTGAAAGTATGCAGAGATCTATGTCAATGTGGAAAACATGCATTTGTTAATTATGTAGAAAAAAGGCTTTGGTTTACTACAGATGGCACCAATTGGTCCCCACATATATTTACAGGTTTTGACTATGASCGAAGAAGCATCCAGGGTGTGAGTACACAGAATCACGCTGAGTTAGAGACACACAAACAAGTTGCCACCGTTCATTGTAGCAGAATACAGCCCTCGTGTTGTGGTTTAACTAAGTCAATGCAATGACCATGAAATGGTGGAGTTCAACACCCTTAGGGCAGCGAGGACAGCGCACTGCAAGCTCACTACCCTGGACTTCGGGAGAGAAGACTTTGGCCTCTTCAGGGATCTGCTTGGTAGAGTGCCMTGGGGGGATAAAGCCCTGGAGGGAAGAGGGCCCCAAGAAAACTGGTTAATATTCAAGGATCAACTCCTCCAAGCTCAGGAGCGATGCATCCCAGCAATGACATAGACAGTGGGATCGAGTGCACCCKCAGCAAGTTTGCAGATGACACCAAGCTGAGTGGTRCGGTCGACACGCCTGAGGGATGGGATGCCATCCAGAKGGACCTGGACAAGCTCAAGAAGTGAGTCCACATGAACCTCATGAGGTTCAACAAGGCCAAGTGCAGGGTCCTGCACCTGGGTCGGGGCAACCCCTGGTATCCATACAGGCTGGGGGATGAAGGGAKTGAGAGCAGCCCTGCMGAGAAGGACTTGGGGATACTGATGGATGAAAAGCTGGACATGAGCYGRCAATGYGCRSTCACAGCCCAGAAGGCCARCCGTATCCTGGGCTGCCCAAAAAGCAGCGTGGCCAGCAGGTCGAGGGAGGGGATTCTGCCCCTCTACTCTGCTCTGGTGAGACCCCACCTGCAGTGCTGCGTCCAGCTCTGGRGYCCTCAGCACAAGAAAGACATGGACCTGTTGGATCGGGTCCAGAGGAGGGCCACAAAAATGATCAGGGGGATGGAACACCTCTGCTATGAAGAAAGGCTGAGAGAGCTGGGGTTGTTCAGCCTGGAGAAGAGAAGGCTCCGGGGAGACCTTATCGCGGCCTTTCAGTACTTAAAGGGGGCTTATAGGAAAGATGGGGACAAACTTTTTAGTAGGGCTTATTGGAAAGGACAAGGGAGAATGGTTTTAAACTAAAAGAGGGGAGATTTAGACTAGATAKAAGGAAGACATTTTTTACAATGAGGGTGGTGAAACACTGGCACAGGTTGCCCAGAGAGGTGGTAGATGCCCCATCCCTGSAAACATTCAAGRYCAGGTTGGACGGGGCTCTGAGCAACCTGATCCAGTTGAAGATGTCCCTGCCCATGGCAGGGGGGTTGGACTAGATGRCCTTTAAAGGTCCCTTCCAGCCCAAACTATTCTATGATTCTATGATTGTAACTAAACACCACACAGTCGCTCGTTCACTGCCTCCCTCTGGTGGGATGGCAGAGAGAATCAGGAGAGTAAAAATGAGAAAACTCCTCGGTTGAGATAAAGACAGTCTAATAATTAAAATAAAGTAAGATAGCAGTAGTAGTAGTAATAATAATAATAATAATAATAATAATAATAATAATAAAAGAATATACAAAGCAAGTGATGCATGATGCAATTGCTCTCCATCCACTGACTAATGCCCAGCCAGTCCCTAAGCAGGAATTGCTGTCCCCCTGCCAACTCCCCCCAGCTTTGTATACTGAGCATGATGTCATATGGTATGGAATATCCCTTTGGTCAGTTGGGGTCAGCTGTCCTGGCTGTGCTCCCTCCCAGCTTCTTGTGCATCTGGCAGAACATGGGAAGCTGAAAAGTCCTTGACCAGTGTAAGCACTACTTAGTAACAACTAAAACATCAGKGTGTTATCAACATTATTCTCATACTAAATCCAAAACACAGCACTATACCAGCTACTAGGAAGAAAATGAACGCTACCCCAGCCGAAGCCAGGACACCTTGCAAGAGAACAGCCGTTTCCCTGAAGGTGGAATTAGCCCAGGACCTGCACTGTAGTTGCACAGTCCTGGGGGCAGGTCACTCAGAGCCAAGCCAGGCACAGCTGCACAGTGCTACCCTGCACAGCATTGTATGTGCTCCAAATAGCTTGAGAGCTGCTTGAATAACAGACTTACCGAGATACTGCTGAAAAATAATTAAGTCTAGGTAATCAAAAGAGAAATATTTTCAAAGAGTTGTAAAGAAGATTTTGGGACAATATTGTTTGCTTGTTTTTCTGAAATAGATTTTCAACACRGCAGTACTGACTTTCACCTGTTACCTCACCCTCCTTTCCTACACCATCCCCTGGAAGCTTTACTACTCCATTAAGACAGCATGGCAGGTCCTCAAATCCCACAAATGTTGCTTGTGGCTGCCAAATGGGACTCACTCTGTCATGGACCAAGTCTCTGAGGCTCTTTTTTAAGTTTACAATGCCTTGAGTTTATTTTGAAATGTAGTCATCCCAGAGGAAAATCTTCAAATTGCTGTCATGACAGTGACGGTCCTTTGTGATGCTACAAAGCTCTATACTTTTCCTAGCAGGGATGAGACGCTTCATACGTGTATGTTCTGTTTTTAGCATCTCTATCTTCTTCTGCATCAATGTAGAGAGAATGCACAGTTAACAATAACAAAATATTTTTTTCTCTTCCTTCTTTTGCATTTTTTCAAGTAAACGTTAAGTGTAGTTCTTCTTTTTCAAGCCAAAGTGGCCTTAAAAGCTAATAGCAATAAGAAAAAAATTACTGAAGGAAATGCATAACATGCCCAAGGAAGAAAGAAYGCTGGCACTGCTACGTATTCCTCATCCAGCAATAACGCAGGTTTTACAAAATGCTGTCAGGTAGCAATAAAACTCATTCACCTTCCTTATAGCCTTATCCAGATTACTGCAGCTATAATGTAGGAATACGTTAAGTCTAGAAAGAGAAGATATCAGCTACTGCATATGGTTATTTTAATTAGGACCTTGAAAACCTGAGTAGTGAAATTTTAAGAGCATGTACTGACATTTTAGGCATATGCATAATGAATATTTAAACAATCCTGTGAAATACCTGCCTAGAATTAGAACTACTGCCTTTATTATGACCAGTGATATTCTTACTAGCATGGGTTTAGACAGTGTAAAAACTTTTATGCAATGAAAGGTTGCTGCATTAGGTGTGAGTCTCAGTTTACGGATGTAGAATGATAGATAACTAAGAAATTATCTCATTACAGTTATTGCATCATGTGACACAGCAACCATACATTTCCTCTATGCTCCTAAATGCACCAAAGAGGCTAGATGTTTTCAAAACTGACATTAAAGGTAGATAGATAGATAGATAGATAGATAGATAGATAGATAGATAGATGCAGAGAGAAAGCATACACACTAAAAGGTGATTATTATACATATAACATTCAAATGGCATATTGACAATATCCAGGGTAAATATCTGTAATGGATCATGCGCAGACCACATCCCTCTTTTTGTGTAAGGCCATAACAAATGAGGTCCTGAAGTGGGAAAGTGAATAGTGTACTATTACTACACTAATTAATATTTAGTAAGTTATAACTTGAAAATATTCTGCTTTCCATCTTGCACCCTGGGAGGGTCCTGGCCTTGGTTCCCAAGACTYCCTGGACTAGAGGTCTGGATTAACATACTGTAAAATGCTTTCTAATGTTAATTGTAACATTCATTATTTGCTTGATGCCCAGCCTCGATCACTGATTGTGTTTCTGCTGGGTGCAGAGGCTCAAATTCACAGAAAAGTTGGTCTTTTATAGCCTCTATAGTCCACCAAAAAGACAGAATTCAAAATAAGTCCCAATACAAGAGTCAGCAGGTGTAACACAGTTTTACAGCACAGGAGGAATAACATGTTCTTGCTGCTAAATACATCAGTTAAAACAGTATCATTTTTATTCCCTGCTTTCTCAAGRAATACTACTTTCTTTTTCTTTCTGCTCTTTAACAGATATAGTCGAGCTGACACTTACTGCTTCAGAGCCAGAGAATACAAAGATACAAGGTAGAAGAATATTTTTTTTCTTTCTATGCCTTATGCTCAAGTTTAGTATGTAATACTGGGTAGTCAGAGTAGATCTTGAGCACTACACTTAAGATTTTTGGAGTATTTTTACTAGYAAAATTGCTACTTCCTCTTCCGAATACAGATTTCTGTTAATGTAGTTCCTAACTAGTAAAGAAGTAAACTTTCCCCAAGTTCAGGTAGACAARACTGTGGTGAAGTCACTGCAATTATATTCATTTACACCACAGTCTCCACATCAGAGTCTCTTACACCTCAGTCTTAAGGATTTTGAAAGATGTTTAATACCACTTTTTATCATCTCATTCTCCAATCTTAAACAAAATGGGTGAGGAAAGACAATTCYCAGAATAAAATGAACCAGAAACATCCACTTTATGAAAAGCAAAATGATGCTAGCCGTACTTCATCACTGGCAATCAAGCATAATTTCTGGTGCCACGGCAATAGGATCAAAGAGATTTAAAGGCAGACAAGAGAATGAGTTTCATGTCCTAGACAGATATAGTACAGTTTGAAAGATTTACACACTTAAAATTACAAAGTATTTGCCTGGATGGTTACCTGAGTCCAGAAACACAAATCCAGCCAGACTTCAAAGAACTGTCTTTAACCTGTCCTTTGCTTTGAAGGTTGCTGCTTTTATCTAACACATGAAATAAAGAGTAGGTATTTGGGGGAAAAAAAGTTAATTTTCCCAGCCACATAATTTACTCTAACAAAATCCTTTTGCCTGTTACCTATGAGTCTTGCCTGTCATATATGCCTGTCCATTAAACGCATGCCAGCGCTGCTACAGGAAGGCACAGTCTTTACCCACCCTGYGGAGTTGCCCAAAAGCAGTAGGTCTGACTGCTCTGAAATTTGAAGGTCTGGTGCCAAATAAGCAACAAAGAAAAGAGTCACATGTATGACAAATGCCCAGTTGCAGAGGGATGTTAAACCCAAATACCACAGTACTACTGTCTAACCGTTTTTTAGCACC
Source organism: Oceanodroma leucorhoa (assembly GCA_030449065.1). Classification (NCBI taxonomy): domain Eukaryota; kingdom Metazoa; phylum Chordata; class Aves; order Procellariiformes; genus Oceanodroma; species Oceanodroma leucorhoa. The sequence goes on along the minus strand of JASVER010000169.1, from coordinate 1,260,555 downwards.
AGCAAAAATAAAATAAAATAAAATAAAATAAAATAAAATAAAATAAAATAATTGCAGGCGTAGCACACCTCTTATCTCTTGCAATCAACTGGCACGTGTAATGTTCTTAGTGAAGAGCACGCAGACTTTAAATGAAATCTTCTTTAACAGGTACTCTTACACTGTATCACCATCTGAGTGGTAACAAGCAGCATTAGTTGCACTTTTAAGTATGCACATAACAGTAAAACACTGAAGCATGAAATGGAAGCCACAGACTGTGGGCTATCTTGCTAAGTAGTGCTTCATATGTCCACTGGAAACAGATCATTTGAGAAAATGGCAGGAGCTTTGGCAACTATTGAAGCAGAGAAGCTCTAAGGCTACAACCTCTTGTCCCAGGTAAAAAATCTGTTCATTCCAACTACACTGTAATGCCAGAGTAGAGGTTATCATATAAAATTCATTACTTATCCTAATGCTTTATCAATATTCCACTAAAATCAACATGTTTATGCTTTAAAACCTTTGTAGGGCATTGCTAAGCATAAAGCCAATGAAGTAAAGGCAGAAAATATAAAGGAACAAATGACAGGAAGAGAAGAATATTGCTATTCCTATTTATTATATTTCCGTGTTACCAGTCACTGAGAAGTTTGGTAATCTAACAAATACTAATACTCCAGACTATGCTGTGCCACCAACAACAAATTTAGAAATATTAGGGAAGGTMATTTTCTAATATATTCCAATGTATGTAATTATATGCCAACAAGACTGGTTAATTTTAACAGAAGCCTGACCTTCGTCTTACTTTTAGCTGATTCCCYCTGGTAAAGCCAGAGATGGTAGATCTCCCAACTGACATGAGCTCTTCTTGACTTTGAGAAATGATTATAATTAGTGTGCATATACACACACATATGTTAGCATAAGCTTGAGCATGCCTAACTATGTTTGAAATATAACTAGCAATACTGAAAATTTAACATACTGGTCTCAGAAATCCATATTTGCCTTCTGCTTAACTGTGACAACATGGAACATAAAAATGCACAAATTTAGAGCACCGTCTGGAAATATCCCACAAAAAAAACATTCTTGGATCTTAAGTCCTTAGCAAGCAATGAAAGTATTAACAAAAAAGTACAAAATTATTATTGTACATAAGCAAACAGAGCATATTCAGAAAGATTTGTTAAAGGACAATACCTCTACAGTAACAAGGACAGAATAATTAATATAAATTGCTAGTTAGTCTAAAAGTTCTGTTGCTGGTATAAAAGTGGTTCTAACATAGAGCATTTCTGGTTCTTTAGGCAGTAGATAACTTACTACCTGAATTATCTCCAGTTCTTAAGTCTCTTGCTGTTTTCTTGACAACTTCTGGACTTAAGGTATTTATTAACTTCCACCCCTGCCAAAATACCTGTTATATGGTTTCCTCTGTAGGCACACTACTACACAAAACAAGAAAAAATAAAGAAGTAGGAGTTACTACAGAAGAACAAGGGAATGACTGCATTACTTTAAAGCACTCTGATAGAGTTCTTTTATTTAGTAATATTTTTTCAGTTGTCCATATCCTGCTCCAGAGATCAAATATATTCAGCATGGAAGAGAAGTTTGCAAAACAAAAGAACCTACTGCTCCTACATATTTTCTTGAAATATGTCATAGAATAATGTCTTTATGCTTAACATTTACATAAACATGTAAAAGGTAGCCTTCCTCATTGAAAATCATTGCTAAAATCAACAAGGTGGGTCAGATTAGCTGTTGTATAAATGATGGACGTCCATATTGATAAGAATATGTGTCATCATTCAGGATGTCAAACAGGGACCAATTAAAATGGCATACTCAAAGAACGTAGCCTTCCAAAGCCTGAGTARGATAGAAACACTAGTCCTTTCTGCTAATCTCCCCAAACTTTTAAAAATTAGGGGATTTATGGATGTTGATATGAGAGCATCTGTTTTATGTGTTTGTTTTGGAAGACTTTTACAGTATCTGAAAGTAGGAAAAATATGGAAATGGAACTTTTAACAAAACACTGTTTTGAAAAATAGAAGAGAAAGACTATTCTTTAACTTAAAAACATGAAAAGCCTTCTTTTCCAAGGACAACAAAGGATTTAGAGGGGCAAAAACTAACGCGTGTATGTGAGGGGTGTTTTTAAATGAAGGTTATGAGCTGTCAATGAAAACTCTTCAGGCTTATAAAAAGTTTCTTTTTTAAAACATACATTCACTAGACATCTTTAGAATAAGTGTGCTTCCTACCTTACAAACAAGTCTGACTCCTAAAAGGATTGACATTCATGCTACTATAAAAGAACTTTCATCCAGATAGTGCTTCYATTGCTGGCCACACATTGAAATAGATTTTCATCATAACAATAATGAGTACTATAAAGAATAGATAGAACCACTTCTGAAAGAAATAAGGACAGATTTTGACCTTAGTCTGAAAATGGAATTGCATTGTCAAGGGCATACAATGACATTTGACTCCAGGAGAAATATTAAACATATCTGACACATCCAGGGCTTGTTTCAAGGAAACTTGTTTCTGGATTCCTGAGGATTTGGTTAGATTCCAAACAACTGTTAAATCCAGCTGTGTTTTTAGTCTTTATATTTATTGTGCTCTTTATATTGAGATGACTGAATTGTCTTTTATGTATTTGTGTGTTTTGGCAGTTTATTATTTTAATTTTTTCTTTTTGAATGGTTGTTTTTCTTTTTTTTTTTTTTAATGACATTCTTTTATATTTGATGCTTGGTACTCTCCATTTGGTGAATGCTTTTGAAAGCAGAGTCATCTAAGGTAAAAGACTAGTAAGGCTATCTTGTGAGATYGCTAAGGTTATCTTGTGACTTAGATGATGATCATAAACCATTAACAGAATACATCACAAAAAAAAGTAGGTGAAATGATAAGATGTTTAATCCCAAGCAGTGGAAATTCTTTAAAATACATGGTATATCTCTATGGAAAATGAATACAGCACCAGAAATTAATATCAACTAAGACCAGACGAAAGGGCTACATTCATCAACTAGTCCAGCCTCCAAGATTAAACTAGCTACCTCTCATCTCCTCTGACTTTAATTAAATCCCTCTGCCTAGTTTCATGAGTTGGCAAATCTTTTAAAATGCCACACTCCTGTTTGCAAGATTGTGTTTTACTTCTAAACCYGGCTAGTGTGGCTGAGAGTCTAGTACCTAGTATATCTCCTCATTTGCTTCCATATTTAAATAGGCTGTTAAAAATGTTCTTCATGGCTAAGAATTGAGTATAAATATATTTCTAAATCCAGTAATAGAGGATTGCAGTCACAACAGTTACTTTGAAAAGACCATGTCCTGTAAGCTGTTTAATTATCCTATAAGGATTCAAGAGATTTAAAATGTTCCCATCCTAAAACAATCCTGTAAATCATTCCACAATGCTTTATCACATTTAAGTACTCTCCCATTTCTTTTCAAACATGCAAACCATTTCCATCCATTATTCTTCTGCTTTATGGAACTCTGCAATTTGTTTTAAAGAAGCCGGGTGAATTTCAAATTGGAGCCAAAATAAATCTGTTGTGTGTTTATATTAGTGGGGAAAGCATAGAAAACTYCCAATGCAGTGGTGTCCTCTGGCCATATTAAATGTCAAGTCTACCTCTATACTTTGCTTTATTCCTCCTCTCCTGTGTTTCCTTTGGTACAACACGAGGGAAGTTCCTATAATCCGGCCTGCCCATGGCACTTTCTTCCTGACATGCAGTAGAGCCACTGACTGCATGTGAAAATCATCAAGTTCAGACAGGTATGGCGGAACCTCTCTCCATTTCTCTAACCATGACACCTGCATAAATAATGGAAACAATCGGCAGTTTTGCGGGCAGTGGCAGCACCGTATGATAGGCTATAATGCATCCCATGGACAGATACAAGCAATGCCGGACTCTCTTTGCCATGTGAGCCTGTAGACTATCCGTAGACGCTTGAAGGTGAGCAATGCACAGTACCGCAATCCACTCCCTAGCAGTTCCTTGTAAGCATTAAACAGAAGGCAGAAGCGTGTAATATGTYGTTAAGAAATTGCCCTGCTTGCAGAACAGAATCACCTCTCACTGTGATCGCCTTGTTACGCTCACCGCTRCCCTCCGCTTCCCCCGATCTGTCAGGAGGAGGCACATGCTGCCAGCTTTCCAAGTCTATTGATTCTGACATGCCTGCCATTTCCTTAGCAAAATAACTTGCCTGTTTTCTACATAGAACCCTGGCAAGAGAACATTTACCATCTGGCTCTTAAACAAGGGTCAAGGAGCAGTGCCAAGACATATTGTTCTGCTCAAACAYGTCAGCGATCCCTTTATCTTCAGATGGGATTTGGTAAGTTGCCTTGACTAGCAGAACAGCATCTCTGCTGTTTCACTGTCTGCCTTTGAAACACAGAAACTGAAAGCCCTAAGTCCTATATTGCACCCTCTTAAATCAGTCAAGGTAAATAAATATCCTGCCATCTGCACCTTCCACAGCAAAAAAAAAAAAAAAAAAAAAAAGCCAACATAGACCCTTCCAGCATGGCATATTTCCAGCCAGCTGGAAACACCGATGGCCCCGGTGAGAGGAGGGAGGGTACAGACATCAGTGGGCACGGTTGCAAGATTGATCAGCAGTGGATGAGCAGTTTTTGATTCRGTTCTGTAAGATTCAGGAAAAAACATCGCGCTCTGACTCTGATTAGGGCGGTGCCCTTGATGGTGTTTAAATGAGTTTGTGCATCAYTTTCTGGTGAGCAGTTAATGACCAAGAGCAATGGTCCCTTGAGGGTGGGGTCTAACGGGAACCGGCGGTGGGGTTTACGGGAGCTGCAGGGCAGCCCCGCACCCTGCTCGAAGCGTGCTGTCWCTCACACCAATTTCTGTGTGGAAAYGCAGCACGCTGGAGCCTTCCCAAATGTTCCCGTACTGTCTCACCCGTGACYGTCCTACAGAAACGTAAGATCTCCACAAACGGTGAGTGCTGCTTATCACAAGTACCCACTCGTTTTATTACAAAGTACCTGGCATAGCYGTGCCAGTACGTGTCTGCACACTATGTTAATCACTCAGAAATGGCATATTTTTGATGGAATCAGAAGCTGCTCAACAAAATGGAGGGGCTGATTTTCCAAATCCCTTTTCATGGAGATAAAAATCAGCCAACAATCTGACCACATCTGCTCCATCTGCTGATGATCACAGCTGAATTCACATCTGCGCAGGCAGCTATTTTGTGTCAGTGTCATGATGATGTCAGAAAAGAACAGATTAGTAAAAGAAAAGGCCTTGGAATAATTTATAAGGCTTGAGATACGGCTTAACAAGGTAGCAATTAAAAGGCCAGAGARGGTGATAGCATTGCTTGCAAAGGTGCATGTGAATTTGTACGGTTATGATAATTCAAATTATKATAATTAAAAATTGAGATACAATAAATATTTTATAGCATACAGTAGTGTTTACTAATTTACTTCTAAGATTGACACCTCAGGCAAAGCAGAGTGAATATCTTCTGAAAGACAATCCATGCTGAATAGCACTGCAAGATGTGAAATGAAGATGCTTTTTAATATTATTTCTTCAAAATTATAGGAGCTATCCCCCCRTTACGAAGAACAAAGGATATGATACACTTCACTCAGAAAAATTAACCACATGCTGAACTGCAATCAGCAAAATCATGTACCCACAACAAGTTGTACGACAAGAAGATCCATAGAGAAAACATCTTAAAAAAAAGACTACCAGAAATGTCACTTGCCCACTAAAACAAAGGAAACAACAGCCTCTTGCAGAATTGTATGAATGGAAGAATAGAGTTAAAATTATTTAAGCAGTAACTTATTTAATTTTCTACACTTCTATCGAATTTTAAAATTCTGAAGTAAGATTTGCTCTGTTTTGACTATACAGTTGGCTAGAGGACAGYAGAGGTACTTAGACATATCAGGAAACAGCACATTTACATGTGTAGCTTGTTAAAAMTGAAGACAGCGGTTCAGCAAATCCAAGTCAGAAATATCAAAGCCAGAAATACCCAAAGCTACAAATAAGACACAAACATTTGGTATTGAAGACTTTGGTACTATTTAGCTTTGTCAGGAAGGGTAAGTATGCACACACTTTTGTTTTCCAAATTGTCACTGACATATCACAGGAGGGAAGATGAAAAGCTTAGGACTTAACTGGTACTATCAAAAAGAAAAAGAAACTTTAAATCAGGGCTCAGATCCAGAATGGTGTGCTAGTTCTGAAGCTGGAAAATGTCCTSTGGAAACTATTTGAAAGAGAGGAATTGAAATTCCCTCTCTTTTGTTAAGGAGCTTAAGAAACCAAATGGAACTAGTCTGATTTTGTCTTCTAAGCTACAAAATGGTTAGAAGAGAGAAATCAGTTTATTTCAGGTAAATGTCTGGGATGCTGCTTTTACTGGGAGCCCACTCTGAAAAAAATTATTCAAGGTCAATTCAGAGACAGTAGTCTTGAGCCAGAATTTGACTCCCGTTTGTTTTCTACATGCGTCCTTTTTTACCACCCGGCTATCGCAGGGTACGCTGTATGCACTYGTTCCAAAAGGTGAACAAACTCAACTTTGACCTGGCAACTCTGCAACACAACAGGAATTTCTTAAAGAGGAGGAAATATTCAAACCTCATACTGAGTATATATCAGCTACATCTATTTCCTGAGAAAAGGAACCAACTCTGATGGCAGAGAACCTAGCTAAAGCAAGAAGAAAAAAAATTTAAAAAAAAGAAGAAACACAGACTTTCCATCTGGTTTCCCAGCTGCTTCTGTAAAGACAAATCTCTCCCTGTTGAAAATTACAAAATTATTGTTGTAGTACAGCTTTTTCAGAAAAAGGCACAAGAATTCTTGACTGACAAGCCCTCTCAACAATGGCACAAGTCAAGTTTTGTCTTGCATTCGTTACATTATTTGCATTTGAGACACTTTCAGAAATTACACAGATGAGAGATGAAATAAGACCGAAGGAATCGTAGAAATATGCTGTAAACAAAATAATAACTTTAAGTTAAAGTAAAAGAATAAAGGAAGCACAGGCCAAAGAGCTGTTTCTCTAAAAAAATGTTTCCTTGAATTTAAATTCTGTGAAGGAATTTTAGCTGCCTGCTGGCCTGAAATAGGGAAAGATGAAGGAACGTAATAGATTTGACTGGTCAAAAATGTACTTTTTTAAGTAGAATTTTTTGACAAAAATTAGGAAACCATTTTTTGCTGGAACACCGCACAGTAACATCGGATTACTTGGCAAAACAAACAAAAATAAAATTGACATATACAGGAAAAGGCATTATTGCTGAAAGCCAAATACTTCCACTCTGCAAATGCCATTGTAGGTCCCTTGACTATGAGATGATAGGTACACCCTTCCCCTCTGCAGCCCAAGCTCCCAGGCAGCATGTCCCAGCTGGAAAACTGACCCCATGTTGGAGAACGGGGGTAGAAAGAATCCCAAATCCATCTCAAATGTGTTGCATTTAGGCTTAACTTTATTGTTTTTCTTAATAAAGATATTTCAYGTTCTGGCTTTACCCGGCAGTCAGAGGAAAGCCGGCTCTCCTCCGCACTGCTCCGCACGCAGCGAGGAGGCAGAGGAGGGTTTGCCCCGTGCGAGGGTGCTCCCCCCCAGAACTCCGCAGCGCAAGGCTCCTTCCGAATCCTGCTGGCACCGCTTCTGGCCCCTTTCCGACCTCYACCAGCGAGCCCCTTCCGGCGCCCAACGTCCTTCCCGAGGCATGACCAGGCAGAGCTCCTCTGCTTCACCTGGCACGGGGGCAAACAGCCGCTGCCCGGGCAGTCACCCCTCCGGTCCCGTCACTGCACTCCTCCTTCTCGTCCCAAGCACCATTCAAGGCCCAGAGGAGGATGTGGACACCCTTTTTGCTTACTAGTGTTAGAAGGCGTGCTCGTACGGTCTCATTCTATCACAAGTAGAGCTCGTCTTATATAAGAAACTGAGCACAACCCACACTTTTCCCCAATCCGGTCAGATTTCTGCTTCCACCACATCCTTTCGTTTTCAGACTTCATTACTGCTAAGCTGCCTTTTGAAATGCAGCGTGACAGTCTCATTCTTCCCTTTTTGAGACAGGGTTCTTTGTACTGACTGGCAAATCCTGTAATCTGTAAATTCCACAATACATTCCTTATTTCTAACAGCTTATTCTTATCTAAGGGAAAGCTGCTTTGATTATTTTTGTTTTCTCTTTTCTTGTATTTCAGGCCTTTGGGAGCTGACTGTTCGCATCACAGATCTGGGGAGGTAGTTAGTGGGGGTAAAGTTCAATTAATTTGAAGCTGGGCAAACAAAGTGTCAATAGACCTCCACACATCCATAAAACCAGACAGRGCAATATGCATATTAAACTCTCCATGGGTATTCTGAGTATTTGTACTTCTCAAATTCTTTGCTGCACCAATAGTCTCAAGGCTGATGACTTTTCACAAAGGACYGAAATTAATGAAGTACTCCTTAACACTCCCTCTTAACTTCATAAGAAATGTAAAGTAGTTCTTCCTAATTCTACTCAGCCAACTCCTTGAATTTCAAATGTAATTTGGGATTGTTTTGGTTAAAGAAGCAAGGGCTGTCACAGAAAGTCAACAGTAAGTAAGTTCTGAAGATGGAACTTTGCTAAAACAGATGATGTTCTCACTTTTCTCATTTCAGTAACTTCCACATGGTGTTTTTTATTTTATTTCCCTGAATATTTCTTCCAGAAGTAATAAAATATTGCTGTAATATCACAGTTTGTCAGTAAAATATTTTCCTATTAACAAATAGGAGAAGTGGAAAAATACAGGCAAGAAATCGAAAAATAGAGACAGAGATACAGAAAGAGAAGACAGAGGAAAATGGAGACCACAGCATACAAATGAAATTGATACATTTGCTTTTATGCTTTGTGGAAATGATTGAGACTAATGTTGACTAGCAAAATTCCATTTAGCTCCATTGGTGACAAAGGTTCTACACTGAAGTTATGTTAACCAACCCTACGTAAATGCATTTTAAACACATTGTAACAGCTCTTGATATGCTAGAACACACAGGTAAAATGAAATTTCATTTTTCTGTTTAGAAATCTCATTGCAAATGCTGCTCTTTCTTCTGTAGAGTATAAGAAGCCTTTAATTTTTGGACTGACAATTTCACAAAGCACGTGAAAAACAGATTCCTGGAGCAATAATCTCTCATACTGCAAAAATTAAAAAAAAAAAAAAAAAAAATCTGCAGAATTTAACAGTAATGAAACTTGTAAGACTCTCTAGGAAAGTTTCATATAAGATTCTCCAAAGGGAGAAATATGTCCTTCCTATAGGTCTTTTGAATCATTATGTTAGACTCCGGGAGCAGGACTGTAATTTTCTATTAACTTTTATGGGATGTTAAAAAAAAAACCCTCTAGGGAAAATTAATTTCTTATTATGCTCCATGATTATTTCTTGAGGCACATTATAGTATTATTATAAATAATGATAATGTATCATTTGTATAGCACATTTCACCTTCAAAGCACTTTACAAACATTAAGTGATATTTAATCTTTTCTGACACAGTACAAACATCAGTGCTTTCCAGAGAAACAATATGCGCTTTATCATCACCTCAGAACTGCATTTAGAATCATGTCTGGCTTTTCCGAATTTCATCATTCCAGTCTACTGGGGCTGAAAATATGGCAGTGAATCTAAACTTTGTCCAAAATTCAGAACTTTCAGACATGGGCCATTAAAGAGATGCACCAAACTAAATACCATTTTCTGAGCCTGGACATAGTTTCCAAGCAGCTGTCAGCACTAAGAGATGGATAGATGAAGAAAAGTTCCATGGCTTGCTCAAAGCCACTGATACCAGCGTTGGAAGCTCTGAGTTGTTAGAGTGAAGCAATGGAAATGTGAAAAAGTGATGACTAAAACTGTCTGTGCCCCACAGAGTTCCCATTTAAATCAAAGGCAAAACTGACTTCAAAGGAAGCTGGAGCAGCCACAAATAGTATATGTGAAAAATGAGGAACATTTTGCCTATGAAGACAGCTAATATTTTATAACTGTGTCTGTTATGCCTGAAGCTTATTTCTCTCTGCAGAATGTATCCCCCAATATTTATATCCATTTATATTCACAAGGATTAAGAACAGTGGAGCTGTCTCAACCGGTTAGTAAAATCTCCCATGCAAAAGCTGTAATCCTGAATGTTACTGGAGTTGAATTGCAGACCATGACACTCAAAATATGCAGACAGCAGTTCTCCCAAATGAGCTTCAACATAGCCAACCTGGACTAAACCATCTCCAACTGGAAATAATTTCTAAGTAAATGATACAAAATTTGATGGTCCAGATCAGTGTCTGGCTTACTACCACCAACTTCCATGCAGTTACCCCAGGGATAAATTGTTCCATTTTGTCTAAATTAATTTGCTCATATGTCTTGAGGTTACATATTTTTATGCAAGCTTTTATGAAACTCCACATGTAACCTTCACTAATGAAAAAAAATGTCAAAAGTATAGCACACTGAGTAAAGTCCAAGTTCAAAATTCTTTCTAGTTTTAAAATAATCTCAAGTCACAAGCAAAACATCTAAATAACCAGATTTAGACTGCATTTTTACATTTAATTCTAGATAGAYCAATGCTTATTTTGCTAATAGTTTATTGCTCAGTTATACTAAATCCTGAAAGGTAATTGCATGAAAAATTGTCAGGCTACATAACAGACATGATTTAAAACCAACTGTGACATGAACACAAGGGAAATAAGGTGCCATTAATCTTAATGAAATGTGATTAGAAATTATGAGATAAAAGTACCAGACTCTCATTTTTAACATTATTATATAATGTCATGGTTTTTTATATTTGTGTGTATATATTTGTATATGTATTTGTAATTCTGTATGCAATGTACTGCCATAGCTTGGTTGATCTAAGCCTAGGGAAAGGACTTTCCTTTTGAAATCAGTAGGAGTTTTGTTATAGACTTCTTTGGGAAACAGATATCCTTCCTGTATTATTCACAACAATTGACACACTAAAGCCCAGAAAAAGTGAGARGGATCTGACTTAATGTGCAGGTATTATTTTTGTACTCCAGAAGGTGATAAAGGCTTTGAAAGGAAAAGATATATCTAATAGGGCAGAGTTGTCAGGAATAGGCCATTAGTCAGTGGTTACCTTTTAAAGCTCACAACCTACCGATGACAGAAGAAAATTGGGTGAATCAGTTACTGTTTCCAGTTTGATAAATACCAAGTTCTTACTGGYAACCACAATGCAAAGGAAATGCAGAAGAAGATATGATTTCTGGTTCCAGGATGTTTTCTAAGTGTAACTTTCTCTGATAAGGAACCTTCATCAACAAAAATACTCCGGAGAAATGCCAGGGGGGGTGTCACTCACAAAGACCTCTTCAACTTTCCAGGAGAGGCTTGGTGAAAGCAGCCCCCGCAGTGCCCTGACTCAGAGCWCCCCCGGGCCACTTTATACTGAGGAGCAGAGCTTTTGCGAAAGCCCTTTTCACAAAAGAGGAGAGATTTCACAGAACGGGAGAGAGATTTGCAATGTTTACCTTCCTTCAAGGGGGAAATCAAAAGACCAGAATGTCTCTGTTCTGCATTGACATCAGTTAATCAGTTTCTCTATAATTACCACCATGTGCATATAATACAGTGCAATCCTGTATTTTCAGCACGTGAACCTCCCATGGTTGCTCACCAGAGCTGGTCGACAACACAGGTTGGAAATACACAACAGAGATATATGTGAGAATATTCCCCTAATGGTCTGATCCTGGCTGTCTTTCCTCTGCAGGCAATGGGAGCTGTGTTTCAGTAAATATGTCAGGATGAGTTCTTTGAATTTGCTGATCTAAAAAAAAAAAAAAAAAAAAAAAAAATCTATCTTTGCCACCTAACCTCCATTTTAATGTTGCAAAATAAAGCACTGGAGTACACAGCACTGCAGTAGAGCTACCACCACAGCAAGTCATGGATATGGAGAATTAGGGAATTAAATAGCAGGACACTATGTGTTAAGTTTTCTTCTCCCCATGGCAAGTGAATGCAGCCTATGCGAAGCACTGCTAAAGACTCCAAATGTTCTGGAGCAGTGTCTGGTGACAAGACAAAGAAAGCGTTTAATTCAGAGACCCTTTTCTAGGAGGAGATAAAGGCCAGGTTAGGAGTCCACGTTCATAAAGGACATTAATATCAGAGGCCTTTATTGCATTATGAACTAATTCAGTTTCACACTCAGGTTATTTGAGTAAGTCTAGCTTTCTATTTTCATCAGCTGCTGTTTATCAAGAGTTTGAAGCAGAAAATGATGGCAAATCGTTTTCTAATTTTTAATTTAACTCTAAGATTGTTCTGATAACCATATTGGCTTGGAAATAAACAACAATAAATGCAGATTGGCATCCACAAAAAGGATAGACAGTTCTCTAACCACTGTAATTAATATTGCTAGGCTGGGTACTTTAAGGTCCCTGTGTTTCTCAGACTTGTTGTGTGCTAGCTAAAATCTGTTCAGTCAGGCTGATTTTGGCTTTCATCCACATATATTAATTTTGCCCAGAAGCATTCCAGAAACTTAATTAAGCTGGCAGGTTGCATTCTCTTATGGTCCATCTTGAACACAGTCACATTTCTAAAACTTGAATTAGAGAAGAAATTCATTTGGGCTGCCTACTTAAAACCCTTACAGTAAAAAAAAAAAAAAGGAAATAAACGATCTTCCCTTAAAATATGATTATTTAATTTTCCATGAAAAAGTGGGGTTGTTTATACTGAAGTGTATTTTTCCGGAAGCGAAGGTGCAGACTTTGCAGTAAATAGCTGGTTAACGCCTCACAGAGTGCACACACCCTGCTGCTGGTTCCCCCTTTCAGCAGTACAGTTCATTCCCTGACATTTTGTGATATACTCAGACCTTGACTGTTTAGCTATCGGCTCAGGCCTCCTAACTGTTTAAATCAGCCATGAAACCCTTTTCATTTACTGCTAAGCACAGTGAGAGATGGACCTGAACCAAGACTTCAGGTTCAGAAGCTTTTCATACTGAAGACTCAGAGCTGAATCTTACTCCCATGCAGGAAGAAAAGGAAAATTTTAAACATCGGAACGTATTTTTAATTCTATCTCCAAAACCGTGCCTGTGCTCTAATGCAGTGATAATTCAGTGGCTAGGGACTTTCAGGTATGTAATTTTCTAAGGTTTTGTTCTGGGCTTCCTGAATAGAGTTCTCTTTTACCCTAAAAGATGAGAAATACGGGGCTGGTTAATTTTTATACCCATTTATGACAGACAGAGAACCAGCGCAGAGGTCCAGTGGTGTGATSTGCTGGGTCTTGGGCCGTGGTCTGTGGCAGAACAGGGTCCTCTAAGGAACTGTAATGAAGTTACTGCAAGAGAAAACTGATGTCCTTGGGAAGGCCTGACARCCAACAGAAAAAAATCTCTGACCTAATCCAAGATAAAAATAATCTACTTATTTTCCCAGATGACTGAACAAAAGGATTGGAAATTTTTTAATTCGTGAAGTCTCAGCTTGGCTGTTTCCAAAAAGAGTGTGAAAAAAAAGGGCCAGAAATGTCCAAAGCACACCCGCTACATTAATAATGTATTCACTGAGTTCCTTGTCAGTTTGCTTCAGTAAGAGTTAATTGATCAGGCCCTGCAAATATTTGGTTTATAGCTGAATCCTTATACGAGCTCTATTTTCTGTAGGAGGATTTGCATGCATTACTGTGGTAAATGGAAATTCCCATTGAGAAATCGAGTGCAAGTATTATTTCACCTACAAGTCTATTGTTAATAGCTGTATAATATATTTATTGAAAAATATTTTAAATAAGCTAATTCAGTGAGTAGTTGATAGCAATTATGTGACTTCCCCAAGCTGAACACAAGCCATCAAACAGAGAATAGATCAAAACAAGGAAGCTCTTTGTTTTTCTTACCCATGAAGTCCCAAGCCACCTGTGTTCAAATGACATATTCTCTATTCTGCCTACAGAGGACTTAACTGAAAGAAAGTTATTCCCTACCCAAAGATCAAATTAAGTCCATTCAGGATACAAAGTTAGAAACTGAATTTGAAATAATTTAATTATAATATATAATTACTTTACAGGATCCATAAAGTATTCATTTAACAATAGCAATTCCTACCTGATTCCCACCATGACACACATTATGCCTTTGAAACATAAAAGACCTTAAATTCTTTCTTTTACTGAGCTAATGAAAATGTTAAATTACACCAGCAAGAGCCAACTGAGCAATTGAAACAACCATTTCAAACAGATGATTTGGGATGATACAGTATGTTTCAAGGTGGGAAAACATYATTAAATAAATTGCTAGGGCATGAATGCAACACCTGGTGGTTAAATTCAGTGGGCCATAAATGACTCTAACTATGATTTCAGCATTATTAATGTATTCATCTATCTCTCCGAAACAATCGGTGAAAAYGTGGATTAATTTTAGTAGAAAACTGTTCTGCAACAGAAGGAAGTCTCATGTTGTCATTTAGTTGCCACGTGCATTTACGGAATTACAGTTCCTATCTGTCGTTTAGATAGTGACTGATTAAAAACAAAACAAAAAGAAAATAARCCTGCATTATCTTCAGCTGCTATTTTGTTGTTCTAGTTCATTGGGCATTTACCTAAGATTTGGGAACCCAGGCTGCATTCTGCGATTCCAGTAGTTTCAGTGGAAATGCTGCTTGGACGTATACTGCAGCAACTCTCCCTTTAGTCCAGCAAAATTAAAAGCAGCCTCAATCCCTCCACAACGTGACAGTCAAGCCTGCATACTCGCCTCAGAAGGAACTACAGGGTGCTTTTTCTTACTGAAAGTAATGAAACGTTAGCACTGAAAAATGCGTGTGGGAAGTGGCTGTCACGGAGCGCACCTGGGACTGGAGCCCCTCAGGGCTGAGGCTCGACTCGCCTCGCCCCGCTCTGGGGCAGACCACCGCAGGAACCAGCCGGCCGGCTGGCAGGACCCGAGCTTGCTTCGCGCCCAGGACCGCGCTGATGGCTACACGCGTATCAGCCACGGGACAGTGCAGATGCACCATGGAAAGGGTGACTCTGGCTGAGGGTCTGGGCTGCTGGGCTCCCATCTCTGCCGCACATTTCTTTTGCGAACACAGGCTGCTCACTCTCACTGTTCTTCACTTCTCCATATCAAACAGAGAAACTATTACTTCCTTTTGTCCATCTTGTCCGTATGGACTTCCAGTATCCTGGGCCACCTCTTGTTGGGCATGTTTACATTTCAAAGCAGGCCCTCAGGTTGTGGTCCTAAAGCATTTCACATCTGTGCTGCTTTAGCTACAAATTCAAGTAACAATGTCTCCCCCACCTGGGGTCCTGAGACCCACCTCTCTCGTGATCACTGCTATATGGATACTGAAAATCGGGTTGATGGGTAAGATGGGCAAACCCAGCTGGCTTCGGAGTTCCCTTCTCTCCCGTTGTGCATGCAAGAGAGGTTCCCATTTTTAGCTAGCTTAATTTAATTGTAAATGTGGCTACACCATGTCTAAGCAGTGCTTGGCACAGAGAGTCCCCAGCCAGATTACGACCCTCTGGGCATTGCTGCAGCACAAATTGTAAAAGCTATTTCTAGTGTGACAGACCAAGCTTTTCAGTAAAAACCACTGATTGCCACAGAAATTGCACACAATCCCAGGGACCCCCCCCAGACAAATAGGTAGCATAGATGAAAGCACACCAGTGCATCTCCTCTGTTATCAGTGGAACAAGAGGAACAGATTTAAAGTGGATGCATTGACAAGGACAAAACTCCTCATGTGGCTTGAGAAATTTCATGCCAAAAGTGGTTTTTCAGTYAGTACCCAGAGTGTGATCATTTCAGAGACTCCACAGCATTTTTCTAAGCATTTTAGGCATCCTCTCAGACAGGACACTGTGAGTGGTAGAGGGTAGAGGGGAAAGAGCTTTTCTGAAAGCCAGGTGAGAGATGGGATTTCTTTGAGTCCAGCAGAGAGCACTTTACTTCCATAGACCATGTGTGGGCCAGAGGCCTTCAAAAGCACTTAATGGAGCAGGGGATGCTCTCAGGTTTCTAGGCACCCTTCTTGCAAGTTCAACCCAAAATCACAGACAGTTTGTCCAGGATCRGGTCACAGTATTTTGTCTCATAAGCAAAGAGTCCAGCATCACTTACTCGCATAACAAAACTGTTTTAACTCCTCCCTCCAAATGGCTGAACTGCAAAAGACATGGTGGCCAGTCCCATAACRCACGGTACATGAGGCAGCGTCCCCAGAATGTTGTCTCACGGTGCCTTCAGCACCGTGTCCAAAAATAACATCATCTGCGCTGTCAAGATGGCAAAAGCATTGCAGGAAGAAAAATTGCCAAAAAATGCCCCTCAAATCACCCCAAAATGCTAAAATATACCCCAAAATGTGGAAAAAACACACTAAAAATGCCAAAAATAGCAAAAAACACAAAAAATGCCAAGACTCTACAAAAAAGTCTGAAAACCACTGGCAAAGGCACCAAAAAATGCAACAAAATGCCAAAAACAAAAACCACAAAAAATGCCAGAAAATGGCAACAATGCCAAAAAGCACCCTAAATGTCCAAAAACACCAAAACTGTCAAAATAATGAAAAATGCCATTCAATGCCAAAACCATCCAAAACTGAAAAAAGAAAGAAAAAAAAATTGAAAAGTCCAAAAGTTTTAAAAAAGGAAAAGAAAATGCAATAAGGGGAAACAGTGCCCAAAAGCAAAAAAAAAAACAAAAACAAACCCACACAAATAAAAGCAATATACCCGTCCAAAATTCCCACAGAACAGCAAAAAGCCCCAAAATGAAAAAAAAAATTAAAAAAATATAGAAACAAATGCAAAAAAGGAAAAAATGCATATAATATGCAAAACCACAAAAAAAAAAATACACACTAAAAAGCCCACCAAAAAAGTAAAAAAATGCAAAATTACAACTTAAATTCACAAAAAAAAGCTGAAGCTGGGAAAAAAAGCCAAAAATGCACCCAAAAAGCAAAGAAAGCACCAAAAATGCCCAAGAAAGCACCATGATGAAAAAAATGTGCCATAACACAGAAAAAAGCCATATTGCAGAAGAAATGCACTAAGAATGCAAAAAACGTCACACAACTGCAAAAAAAAAAACCTCCAAAAACACAGARAAGCCAAAAATAACACCAAAACTCMCCAAAACACCAATAAAACACGCCTAAAATGCAAGAACCATGAAATAAAAACCCACCAAAAAAAGCCTGCAAAGAACACAAAGAATGAGTGCAAAAACTAAACGAGGACCATTCCTTTTTTTTTTATATTAAGCTTCTCCAGGTTCACCCTGGGTCGGCTCAGCTCCATGACTACCCACCGGAAAAAGGCTCCTGTGCCACAGAGAATTTTTTTCTAATGGAGCAAAACAACCTTTACTGTCATTTTTACACAGCCTGGACAGCAGGAATGACTGACTTAGGGACACACATATAAAYCTGCAGAGTCCAAGCCCAGAAACAAACAATAACAACAAAAAAATAATTGAACAAACATTCAAACTCAACTAAACTGAACATATCTCACCATGGAGCAAACTGTTACTGAGACTGTTACTGATTTTCGAAGACGTTGAGCCAGCCTGAGTACGACTTTCTGAAGACAACCTGTCACAACATGGGCTGTCTACGTCTTTTTTGCAAGTTGAAAACAGCATGGTTTGTTTTCCAAGGAAAGAAGGCTGGTGACAAACAAAAATAAGTGGTTACAAAATCTTACTTGCCACAAAACATTTCAATTTTCRTAAAATTGGAGATTCTCCTCAGCTTCTATATTTTAGTTAGAGGCTGGACTTGAAACATTCCCTGCATCTGTATCAGTGGGCAGGCAATAGATGTTACTGCAATATAAATGATAAATAGTAGTAACTGGAAAGATGACAGTGCCGCACCGTATTCTTAAATATTCCTGTTTGCTGCAACAAACATTTAGCAAACCCCAGAAGAAAAATTTCTAGTACATAAGAAATCAGTATGATATGTTTATCACRTAATTTACCACAGTAAATTAGCCAAGCTATGAGCAGGGATATTATTTAAATTGAGACTGTTGCTTTTGCATTTTTGTTTCTTCACCTAATTTATTCTGGTTACTTCATATCGGTGCAAATGCCTTCCTAATTATGCAGACTCACAATTTGACTAAAATCGTAAAACACAGAAAGTATCTATTACTAATGATGTGAAAGATTGCTTTCTGTCTATACTCTTTGTTTAATTCTCTGCGCCTTAGCTCTTCAGCATGTCTGGAAAGACGCATTCRCCAGAGTGCTCGTGCCATTACTCGGTCTGCAGACAGATTTGTATTGCAGGATGAAAGTGATCTGCAGACGTGCTGCGTTCTGTGTTGAAGGATCAGTTTGAAAAATGTACTTACAGTTTATGGAATGCTTAACTCTAAGATATTTTGAATGAAATAATTCACCATGAATTCAATTATCAGCAGAGGACCACCTTCTCTTTACATAAAGCTTTCATAATGACTTTAGGAAATGGTAAAACACAACCGTTTCCAAATAAATGAACCCGGCACTGATTTCTTACATGTGAGACTAGGGGGTCACCAGCAACATTTCATGGGTGCGAAGCTGAAGGGTATTTTACTTTCTGGCTTGTGTCAGGACTAGCAGTGGACTTCTTACAAAGTAAATGGGCACTTGCTATTGATCACAGAATCAATTTACTGAGGTCAGCATCGCCTGAGACAGAGCTMCCTGTGGTCCACCCTCCCAGAGCACATTGCACGCCAGGTAAGGGGAAGCAGCTTCATCTTTATAGAGAAAGATGAGGCTAAAGCGCAGTTGCTGTAATTCCTGCAGACTGATAGCAAGCTCACGGTTAATTAAGACAGCTGATTCACTCCAGTGTTTAACCAGGGTAACTTGGTTGTATATCTAAGCCGAAGAAGAWCTTTCACCATGTGCTGCCTCATGTCAGCTACAGTGAAAGACACATATGAAGTGTTCCAAAACTGCCAGAAGGACAAGCAAACTTTCTAGGGATTGGCCCTGAAATTTAGCAGTGGTTGCATCCACTATCCATCTACCATTACAGTAATAAAGGGAAAAGCTTATCTGTACAAATTGCTAAAATGTGCTTTTACASGGTATAACCTCAGATTTCCATGGCACTGCCATGGCCTAAAATTTCYGCAGTCTCCTTCTCTTCACTCCCCACTCTCCCAAATGCCTTCCCCATATGTCAGGACACCAAACAACAAAAGGATTTCTCCAGGTCTCTATTTCTTTTGTGAGTGAGGTAGAACTAATTTCAGCATCAATTTAAAAGATGTTACAGACCAGCAGACAAATGCTGACGCACTCAATACTCTACTCCCTGTTTTGGAGGGGATTCAASCAAGTCATCTGAGGGCACTGTGTGATCCCACAAAGAGGGCATATAACTATCCATCACCGTCAGCCGATTCCTACAGATATGATTCAGATATTGAGCAGGGAAGTAAACATGAGCTGATTACACATTCTAGGATTCATTTTAGCTGCTACATCTCAGGATCAAAAATCCACGGTCTGAGTAAAGATATCTTTGGCTGTAGCTTTTAGGCTCTAACTCCCACCACCAGCTGTGGTTCAGAAGCTTTCAGTCTCCCAGTCCCTGCCGTGTACAGACTGTCTCTATTGATTGAGCATTCTTAGTTTAGAGACTTCCTCCTGCTCAACACCAGCCAATAATCTGTCTGCCAGAGTTTTAGTCATGCTTCGCTTCCTCCGGACCATGTTCCCAGACTGCAAGCTTCTGCTGTGACAAAAAAAAATCCTTAATTTGAACATTGGATGACTAAACACTAACAGCTACAAAACACTAATGAATACAGAGAAGTTTGTAACTTCAGTTTGGATAATAAACTCTTCAGGCTAGATGTTTATTTAAACTTTCCAAACGTCTTCTATCATCGCAGTGTTCTGGAGAGGAATCCACTGTGCCAGAGACTTCTTACAAAAAATGTCAAGGCCACCTCCTGTCCAGTTGGAAATCTTTAAACATACACATCAACTGTATGGGACACTTGTAACTCGTAAGCTGTGGTAGCGCTGGCTTCTAAATTAAAGAGAGTGAAGAACTTGAGGAAATCAAAATAATTACAGATGCTTTTGCTCCCTGTTATTCAACAGAGAAACGTGGTCAAGGTGCCTAACTTATGCTCTTTTACGAGATGTTCTGATTGCTGAGCAAGATTGCTCAGTTGATCTGATAGCCAACTACTGCTAGAACCCCAAAACCCTCAAAAATAGAAAACGTATTTCTGATAATAGCCAATTTCCAGAAAACAACCTCAGACATTCATTTGAATGGCATTCCTACTTTTTCTTTTAATTGTCTATCTAGTTCATTTTCTTGCAAGCCTGTAACTTTGCAAAATACACACACTTAGCAACATGACAGCACTCTCTTTAGGGGTCTGCTACTTAAAATATATTATCTATTTTGAATAAAATTGAACAAAAGGAGTCCCAGCTCAAACAACTTTTTTTGTCTTATACATATTTAAAGTAAAGAAAACCTATTAAATTTGGGTACTAAAGGTTTGTTGTGCTTTCAAACATTAAAGACAACATCATCTAACAGCTATTTGCATGTGTACCCTCTCCAGATGGATTTGATTTTGTGTCTGTTGGTCTATCTTATTTGAACATATTTGTGGTCATAATACCTCTCCAAGGGTAGCAGCAGAATTATTTCTAGCAGAATAGCCTCCTATTATTCTGATTTACTGGACAACAGCAAAATCAACAAAAAGAATCCTAGATGATTCCAAGAATCTGCATCTTTCATGCATAAACTCCACCAGCGTTAGCAAAAAATAGACTCACATACATTTAAGGGTCTGACCCAAAGTCATTTTCAAAGGAGCCCAGAGCTGACCAGTGAAACAGTTTTCCGAATCCTAATGCAGTGCCCTAACCACGAGATTACATCTTTTGAATTCACCTTGCACAGTCAGGGATTTGATTTTCAGAAGGGAGCGTTCGCTAGCTGGACTTTTCCACTGCTTAGCAGAAATTTGGTTCCATCAGGTTAGATCAGTGACTTAGAGATATAACAGAGTAAGATCTCAAGGGAAACTTAAAGGGATCTGAGGGACTTGAATCAGGAGAATAAACGCTTTGCCCATTCTGTTACACACACAGTCTGACAAGGAGACCTTGAGATAGCGATACAGGGGGAATAGCAGGGAAGTCCGATTCCTCCCTAAAACTTCAGTGATTTTCTTCTGTAGAAATCATTGATCTAGGTCCCTGAGATGAGCAAGAGGAGCATTCACAGGAACGGTGCTGTCCGTACACATTAGGGCAGATGGTCCTCGACGCAACTTAATTTAAATACAAGTAGCTTTAAGACTGCATGTAATAGAGAAACTGTGTATTGTCACATTTTGTTAATACTTAGTTGTTTAGAAGTAGACTTCAATCCTCCATATAAAATATAAATTTACAGAAGCCACTGTAGAGGTAGCACCTATTTAAAGCATTTTAAACATTGTGATTGACGTATGTTTGTTTATGTGGACCTTAAAATTATGTTTTTTATGTTGCCACACTGGCCCTGTAACTGCACATGAAAGACCAAAACTGATTACACAGGGAAAAATGCAGTGAAATGGGTCTGAAGTGCCCTCCACTCAATAGGAAGGTTATCTAAGAAGTCTAACTTTGTATGCATACATATACATATGAATATATTTTATATTATAAATGTTTCTTATATATGAGTGTATAAATATACTTTATATTATACCATATATGTATGTTTTACTCGCCTAAGAAGAGAATAACAACACCAAAAGAAAACACACACTCAGGAAAAAAAAATCAAACCCAAATAAACAGGGAGCATTGCACATTGAGTTAGACTCTGCCAGCACCTGACTCCGAGGTAGAGTGGTCATTTAACAGTGAAATCTGCAGGTATAATAGCCTTCAAATAAATATTTTTCTTATGTTAATTATATTGTGTAACAAATGATACATTAGATAGGGTTACCTGTTGTCACCACTGCTATTTGCAGTGGATTTAGATCCAGCAGCTGTGAGGATATACTGGGTATCAGAATGACTGCCAGGTTATGTAAATTACTTCCTGATGAGGATGGCACCCTGTAATTAACAAGTGAGCTGTGAAACTATGGCTCAGACTTCAGGGAGAGAGGTGGAAAATTCTCAGGGTCTAAAAATCAGTTCTTATACATCAGATAAATCACTCTGCATGAGTTTTCAATGTTGCTAATTATACACTTTGAGAAATTTAATGTATACATACAATATATGCAGTATGCATATAAATATCTACTTTAATATACACAAACATATGTGCTATGTAACATATGCATATATGTGCACATGTATACACACATATATATATATAAAATGTATTTCACACAGAGACATGGAGTTCACTTTGAAATGAGGGACACTGTTTGGTTAAAGCAAAAGTTCAGGAAAGGTGAACTTTTTGGTGACCAATTTAAAACAGACTTTCTGGAATTTGTTACCACTATATACCATCTATCAAATACCTGATTTCTTTCACAACCAACATATGAACCTACTGAAGAAGGTGTTTGATAAATTCTGCTTTGAATTGCCCTACATTCCAGGAAATACTTTCCTTTGCATAGTGTTTTTCCCTGGTACCTGGGATTATGGGTTTTCAAAAACAAGGTTCTGGGATGATTGCTTCCAAATTCAGAAGATTCAATTAGTTCATTATGCAAATTAAGCATCATCTGTTAAACAATCCTGCTGCATTTTATCATAGAATATAACCAAAAGCAGACACTGTGATATTAAATACAAACTACTTTTAGAATAATACGAATGCTAAGAAATATCCTCCATATAAATAAATATTTAAAGCTGTATAATACTAGAGGAGCCATTACGATGCCTGGCAAAAATATATAATTACAGATATTTTGCAGAATGTGCATTATATTATCTTCACATTATAATGTGACAACTGGGGTCCAACATTTACAGCTGTATTATAAAAGGGGTTCCTTCTAGCTGGTAATGGAAAGAATAACTGAGTAAGAACACTGTGGCAAAGTTTAACTGAAAGCTTATTAATACTTCAATGCATCATGGTTCGATTCATTCAATTTATAGCAGATAAAATTTAAGACATTATAAATTTTAAATTAATAAAATAATCTCCAATCTCCACAGCAAGCTGACTCTTTATCTGCTACTTTTCATTTTATAGAGCTGGAGCCTCCATGGGTATGGAGACACTGTGGAGAAGTTCACAATCAGGACTCATCTCTCTCCAGAGACACTTATCTGGTCTGTCTCATGAAGTTTATTATTATTTTTTAGCTACTTATAGATAAACTTGGCTCACAGCAAAATCGTCATAAGGACAGCACCCTTTTGAAAAGTTCTCTGACTTGTTTATTGACAAGGAAATAGTGAGATCTCTGTTCTTCTTTGACCTAATGATAAACAATTATCCACCAGGGTAAAAGGTTAGCAGCAGGCATATGTAGGAACGGCCACTTCCTTGCTGTATCCCCTAACACAAAAACATACAGCTTGATTAACGCTGGTGGCCAGCTTCCTGAAGTATTTAATATTGTGATCATATCTGGATTAAAAAGATTTTGCCTTTGGGAGCCATATAGTTGTTGAAAATATTTTTTTTTCTGTAAGTATATTAAGCAAATCATAAGACTCTGTGTAGAGATGGAGTTTTACTATTGCATGTTTTCAGGGATCAGATGAGCTCTAGCTCACTCATGCTCCTTGGCCACAGAGGTGGGAAGAGACGCTCCTGCGAGCTGGGCCAGCACGTGAAGGTGCAGCACAAGAGCCCATCGAGGTGCCTCGTTACTTCTCAGGTGCACAGAAAGACTCCGTACAGGTCTGGCTGCGCGGGCTGTGACTGACAGCAAAATGCAGAGTAGCAGAAACCGACCTCGGAGAGAGTGGGAAGAGTCCTCTGCCCTAGCAGCCCCTTTTGGGGATCACAAGAACTGGTCATGTGGCTTTGTCAGCATGGTCCTAACAGACAATCCCACCAAAATGAAACCCAGTCGAGTGCAAGCGACTGAAGGTGACAACAAACAAAACCAAATGGACTTCTGCTCTTATATGTGCTACCAGCTTTACACATATTTTGAACGCCTAGGAAGAATCACAGTGCAGCAGCGAGCGCCTCGTCCAGCTTAAATTTATAGTCTTTTCCAACCTGCCAGCCTATAACCCACAATTCTGAAGCTGAAATGTGAAAATCTGGTTTTGAAAGATTTCACATCTTCAGGGACCTCCTGCCTTTCAAATTAAATTCTCTGGATAAATTTTATATTACAGTAGACAACATCCACCCTATCTGGAAGGCAGAAAGAATTGGAAAGCTTTCTAGCGGTAACATATATGCTTTCCTTGCCCTTCCCAATAGGGGTGAAGCAACAACACGGAATAACAAAGATAGCCAGAGCCATGGGAAATGTCTATCAATAAAAGCCTTCAGCAACACGGTGATAACCCATGATCCTGGAAAAAATTCCAAGTCACCTAGAGACCCTTAGAAAGATGGAGCATGCAGACCCTCCGGAGTGCCTAACTTAGCTTTACTGCATTGACTGTTCAGGAGCAGCAGGCTGCCCACAGCTCTCACCAATTCTTTGAATTTAGATATTGTTATAGGTGCCTAAGTCCATTGCAGTGAGTGGTCTGAGAATGACCCAGAGTGACTGGAACCGCGCAGGGAGTGGGCAAGGATTAATCTTTCCAGCAAGAAAGATTCACCTGCCTTCATGAAGAAATGCTGTGTTCTATATTGGTTGAGAAGTTCTTGGCATCCACAATAAAATGTGCTTCACATCAAGCACAATCTGCTGTATTATTTGCATACACATTTCTACCCTCAGACAGGCTAGCACTGCAGCCGAGGGAGCGAGGGCGAGAAAGGAAGAAGAGTTACGGCTGAATCAAGTGTTTGGAGCTTTGGTTGGGAGTAAGAATAAATCTAAAGATAATAATTTCAAAAGTCAATGCACATTTGACATTTTATTTCTAGGGCACATAGAACAGTCCTCTGCAGAAGCTGCGGACTCACTGCCAGGGTTCAGACGAAAGGATGGGACACGCATTACTCCCTAATACTCCACAGTGCAAGGTCAGCCACTCAAACCGCCTTACCTGGCAGTTTTAACTAAGCCGACCGTACACTGAAGTGTGAAGAGGACTCGTTCAATCCATCCCCTGGCTGCACACCAGTCCTGCAGACAGACAGTAACTACTAGCTGACAGAAGGGTGGAGCATGTAAAATCTGCTCTAATCATTTGCGATGAGCAAAAGGAATACGTCTGTACCCCAAATGTCTACTGGAAATTAGATTTAGCCTCATAAGTAAAAACAAACATTTTTGAAAATTTCATATGAAGCTTGGACAGCATTGAAATGACCTCTAAATATAACTACTTTAACTATCAAATATACATTACGTTGAAGAACCCTGAGAAAATGATTCTTCATTCTATTTCTTTGGTACTGTAAATCTATCATGTCAGGGCCTAAAAAAGGTCTTATTAGAATATCATTCACTTGGTAACTCATCATGGGAGCTTCAATCCACTGAGGTCTAGTGTGTCAATGCTTATGGAGAGAACGTTTTTATTTCACGGCCCATTGAGTCAATGGATGGAGCTGTTTCAGTCTGCTGGGTTAATGTGGGTGCTGCTGATACATAGTGAATGCATTTACAGTATTAAACAGCCTTATCAAATTTTTCATGAAAAAGCACATACCCTATATTCAGAATAATATCTTTTCAACTTAAAACAAGTCAATTATTAAGATTTGTTTTTCAAAAAAGGAAAAGAAATAAATTCATACTGTAAACTATTTGTTAGCTTTGCCACCTAAATTAAAAGGGAAAAATACTCCTCTTTTTCTTAAGTTATGATAGCCCAGAGAGCATGTTTTAAAGGTCAGTCTTGCATATTTCTACTCATATGAGGGATAATTATACACACAAACAGCTCTGCTTTTATGATTGAGACTATTTGTGTTAGTAAAGTTTTGCAAGGTCAAGCTTTTGCTAGTTGAGACTGAACAATTTTAAATTTCAAAAGTGACAAGCAGATTTTGCAATAGCAGCAAAAAAGGAAGTCAGAGCCATCCTCTGTGCAAAAGCAGTTACACCATTTAAAATGATGTTTTGGGAATGAAACTGAGGCACAGAATTCTAGCACTGGTGGCACAAACAGTGCTGTTTTAGTGTTAGCCCTCCTTCAGAGTCCTGGTAACTCAGTGCGCATCCCATTTAATTCATGGAGCATGTGAAAGCCTTGAAGGGCTGGCAGCCTCACAAGAGACACTTCATTGGCGTTTGGTATCTGCTGTTTTGCTGACTCTTACGTTAGGAAACTTTAGAACAATATGATAGAGGTTACTGACAGAAGTTCCATTGACTTTCCTCATGAAAAAAGGTAGATGGAAAGCCAAATAGCAGCTCTCTAGGACTGCATTAATAAAAAGAATATTCCTTCATGAAGGAAAACATCATTTGCATGAGGACAAAGGAACAAATTAAGAGAAATTTGTATGTACTTGTGAAAGCCTCATTTGGTTATTTATATTTTAAGCATAACAAATTGGAAATATGTTTAAACTTTGTCCACTGATTGAGTTATTTCTTTATGACATTACTCAAAGAAAGACTCAATCATCTGGGAATAAAATGGAAAATCTTCACTTCATATGTCTTAGCGTAACTTTCTTTCATATCCATTACAAATCCTTCTTACATTCTTAAATTTAGGGAAAGCTTTATAATAAAATAAACCTTTCTAAGAAGCACATTAGAGATCCTGTAATATTTGTAACTTTTGCTCATGAATATTTTTGATCCAAATACACACCTAATGGTTAATTAAGAAGGCGAAAGGTATCTCTTACTGCACAATCAAGGTTAATATTCCAAAAGAGTCAAAGCTTGCTTTGCAAGACAGCAAAAAGAAATGCAGGTAAGAAAGATGAATAGGGGTCATGAAATAAGTCCCCTTTCATTTTACAATCCCATTGAAAGTTGAAAAAGAGAGTTGACCTGTTTCCTGATGAGGAAGTGCTCTTCCCCAAGCTTAAGACATTTTTCTTAGCTGTTGATTTTCTTTGGTGTGCTTCTACTGTCTCCTGGTCTCAAAAATGCTTAGAAAATAGCATGGCCATATTTTATTTTTCATTTTCAAGTTGCATCGGGGCAGATATTCTACTGTTTATAAATTTACACTCTCTTATGAATAGTATTACAGTAATACCTAGGACCGAAGAACGTGGAACAAAACCTTAACTGTGTCTCAAACATGGAGCTTCAGCCTTTCATCCTCCCAACCTCTGATACACAATTCTTTCCAAAACGCAACCAACTATTGAATCAAACATCCATGAACACGATTTGAGAAAAAAATTATTTGGCTAAGAGGCTGGAAGTGGTGGTTGTAGTGCACCACAGGTTGTGACATAGAATAGGTATAAATCTACATTTATAGAAAAGAGCGTTAGCTATGCATTTTGTGCGTCCAATGAGAACAAATACAGTAGATAGACTGTGTATATTAATCAGCTTATTACACTCCTTAACAATTCAGAATTGTTTTACTTGCTGTATTGTCTTTTTGGTATTGGTGGATGAGAAGGGAGTCAATAATCAAGTGGAAGTATAGTTTTTAAAAGTAATTCAGGATGTAAAATAAGAAAACAACTGCATAAGCCTTAGCTATCCCATTTTGAAAAACAAAAATGTCTTAATGTGAAATTGAAAATGAATCTTCAGGGTAAAAATACTCAGAACAAAATGTAACTGTGTTCAAAATGTGCAAATTACTTTTTATTCACTTAAACTGGTTTAAATCTATAATAATGCAGTGACTAATTGCGCCTGAGTAGGCAGAAGCGTGCCTGACAAAAAGATTGGAAATGGCAGTTAAATAATTAATGTAAAAATATGTTGATGATCCTAAATAAGAAAATGTGAGACATTTGAAATTAAATAGCTGGCATCACAGGTAATCTACTTACTGCATAGGAGGCATTAGAAATATCCATTAACTGCATATGCCATAAATAAACAAACCTATGAAGGAGAGTGATAACATTTTTGCACTTCTGCTTAAGAGAAACATACCACAAAGCAGTTAGTTTTTCAACAATTAAATAAAGAACTCCAGCCTATATGCATCTAAATACATTTTTAAGGTACCAATACAAACCTCTCAGTTTATTTGAGAGTGAAATTACGATATGAAGTACTAAAATAGTTTTTTGGGGGGTGATTGAAGAACCAGATTATACACACTTATTTGTTATTAAATGAAGATTGATATTAATGATATATGTGCATATTGTAAAGAAAGTTAAATTAAAAGTTGTATTCAAAGAGAAAGCCAAAACAGGAAGAGTAATTCCAACCTGGAGCTGTAAAGTAGCTGTAGCTATCTTCTGAAGGTCTTTGAGAGCATGGCAGACAAGCACCTGCCTGATGCAGAGACAAATGACTGCCCTGAAGCATAGCAAAAAAATAAATAGCATTTTGAAGTCTTCTCGAGACTGATTTTCATAGGAGTGTGTGGTTGTGGTTCCTTTTTGGCAGATCAGTAGCATTACTCAGAATAGTAAGTGGATCAGAGAAGGCTAAAGAGAGACACCTGAGCCCAACAACACAACGGGGCAGCTTTATCAGAATCAGAGTTAGCATTAAGACTGTGAAACAGCCTATGCAGCTGGGAGAGCCCTGCCTCGGAGAGCTAATGAGGCATTGCAGTAAGTAACAGTTTCAGCAACACTAAAAAAAAAAATCATTCAGCTTCCTCTGCTTGCATATTCTCCCCTCTTCATTTTCTTCTTGAGCAGATAGGGTAGAGCTGGGGCTTTTGTTGTTGCTGTTGCTGAGTTTTATTATTGATTCCAGCAATATATTTGTAATTTTAGATATATTTTGAAAGTCAACGTGCTTTTGCAGTACAATTTAGGTGTACAAAACTTCTACCCATGTTTTAATGTGAACTCTTGGGGCTGAGCTTACAGCAGCCTGTCAGAGGAGTGAATGCTCTAAATGACGCTATTCATCTTCTGGCCATGCATTTTGCAGGTGAAAAGAAGGATAAATGATTTTAGCCTATCTAGTACCTGCCTAGTTAGGCCTTAACATTACTCTCATCACCATGGTAACCCTGAAGAAGAAACACACAACTAACCTTTAAGTGTTAGGAATAAGGAAAACAGGTTTTATTCTTTTCTATGGGTTTGTTTTTTGGTTTTTTTTTTTTTTTCCAAAAAGGCAAATAATGCAAAATATTCAAAACCAAAGACTCTTCATTTATTCCCCAAACTTTGAGAGGTGAATCTGGTGTACTCCTTCTTTTGCTTTTGTAAATTCTCATTGTGCTTCAGGGGAGAAATTCTCTTGACAAAATTGCAAATCAGGAATAATTGAAAACATAGACTGATGTAAAACTCACGTAAGCAGCTGTATAGTCAAGTTTCTGTGACCTTGGCATCATCTTGATGAGTAATAGTTTCTTTACTTCATTCGGTTTAGCACTCAGATTAAAAAATATGCTGAGAACCTTCATTAGAAAATTACGTGCATACAGCCACATATAAAACCAAAGGGAACCCTGGCCATCATAAAATGAGCCTTATAAGACTAAAATAAGACGATATCTGCCTTTAAAAATCAGCTTTCTACAGGAAAGCTGTGGAGGAATGGCTTGTTGAACAAGGCAAAGTGGACTTTGTGCAGCTGGTAGACAAGGAACTTGGAAAGTACCGAATGCAACAGATGTGAATGTTGATGATTGTAGGAATGTCAAGGACATGCTGTATGCGCAAAAACAAGGTGTAGAGGTGGAGCTGACATTCAGAGAATAGACCAATAAGGAGCTGTACTTTTGCAATATGCATGAGCTCATTAACTACTGTATAAAAGTCTGATGCTTGTGGCAATAAAGAAGAAGTGCATTGAACGTTCATATTGAGTGTTCCTGGCTTCCCTCTGCGACGACAGCAAGCATCAACTGCTTTGCCACAAAGACAGTTTACATGAAGACTCACAGGCATCTCTGGGCAAGGGGGCTTCAGAGAAAGTCTTTCCCCTTACAGGTGTCAGAAGAAGTCATGCCGAAGCAGCTCTGTTTCCCACAGAACTTGTCAGAACCACGTGTTCACACYGGGACAACTGCCAATAAATTCTCAGCACACAGTACCGACTGACAAATCACAGTGGGAAACAGGCTGGAGAATCATTGATAGGATTAAGGTCCATTTCTGGGTCTCGTGGTGGTATTCCAGGTTTGCGATGTCCCTGCGCAATGCAAATGTGATCACGTGTGCTACTCAGCAAGGGCTCTGAGGAGTCGCTGGTAGGTTCTCCACACCGGACACCACTCTGGCCTTGCAGGAGAGTGCCCCGCGCAAACTGCACAGCTGCCCAGATGTTTCCTGCCCTTTGAAAGGAGCAGGCTGGAGAGTAAACCGGACTCCACGGCTCCTCACCGCTTGCTCCAGGCAGACATCTGTGTCCTCCTGTTAGTCTGTTCATCAGTGACAGTCTTAACCCAGACATGGTCAGCATTTGKGAAAAGTGCCTTGCAATATCATAAGAGAGTCTGTAACCATATTTCTCTTCTCTGTTGCAGCTACTGCTTGTAGTAGCAAATCAAACAACAGATGTATAACATCTAGAGTCAGACAACATATTATGTTCCAAACAGATTTACTCTGCAAATATTGGAAGATATTTTCAATAGCTAATATTATAATTTCTCCATTTTTCTTATGAAACAACCAGAAGATGATAATAAAAGGGACTGTGTACCTTAAATAAATAAATGTTTATCTGTTTAGAAAAAAAGAAATATAACTTGGGGAAAAAAGCAATAGATGCCACAGAATCGTGCATCTGTTCTGCTCTGGTTTATATCTGAATTATCAGCATCGCTTCTTCTTCATTTACTCGCAAATGCAGGCATTTTTTCTAACACACACTCATTTAAGAGGAGAGATTTTACTAGCATTTTCATATACTTAAGGTGAGGGCAATACAGAATGACAGTGTCTAAAATTATTCTTTTCCCTTCTAAGTTTCCTTTTATGTTAAATTTTCAATTTTCTAATTTCAGGTTTGTCTACTAGTCCTACAGAAATACACCTGTAGAATGTGCTTAAAAGAAGTGCTAATAAAAACTACGTATTAAGCTTAGACTCTCTACAATTTGAAAAGGAAAAATCTCATTTAAATGATCAGCTCTAATAATATGTAACACAAAAGAGACAGAAAACTAGAGAAAGTAAGGGCCAGAAGTCTGATCTTTTTAACATGGTACCACTCATAAATGAAGCTGTTGCCACACCAGGTCACTCAACTTCACAATAAATGAAGATTTATGCTAGGCAAACTCATGTCACATTTTGAAAATCAGAACAGACATTGGTCAAATTTTAGCCAAAAACTGTTGTTGCATGTGAGATGATCCCTGGTATTTGATAGGTATTTAACTAACACTCACTGACACACAAGTTTCAGATGCACTTAAAAAATTGTACTCTAGTAGGTCAATGGTTTAACAACAGCACAAACGTAACCTCTCTCCCTCCAGTCTGCTGTTTGGTGGTTGCATTAGGAAATGCAATTTAGCTAATGATTCAGTTAATCTTCTTCTAACCACTCACATAAATCTTGAGTAAATCTTGTGAAAGTTCAAGCATTATTTTAAATTACTCCTATTTATAGTCATGTCCAAATAAAAACATAAGACTGTAGGTAATAACAGTCTAACAAAGGTATATCCATATGGTACAAGATTCTAAAGTAAAGAATTCTTTGCATCTATATCCTTCCTCTCCTGTCATTTTAAAGCTGATGCATTTCTTATTTCCTTTTTCCCTTCTTTATTTCCCTTTTCTTGTACAAAACTGATCTCCAAAAGACAAAAAGGGGCAACAAACCTTCAGATGTTTTGTAGTTAAAGTCTATCTGTTTGTCTTTTATGGTGAGCAATGCAAATTTTGGCTTGTAGAAATAACCTCATTAGGTATGCAGGCTTTTCTTTAGAAACACTATCATAAAAACCACAGCTAAGTCATTAATCTTTTCAAAAAGCTTGTTGAGATCCCCATAGGCATTTAAATGGATCATAACAGCCTCACATATGAAATGTAGAGCTGCAGCCAAGAGTCTGACAGAAGTGCAAATTTGGACAAATAAGACCATCAAAGCTTCAGCTGAAGAGATTTCTGTCCTCTCCACAGGACAAGTGGTTGATAAGACCCATCATGGAAGATGAAACCATAAGTAAAGAGAGAAAAATGCCAAATTCATGCCAGCAGCCCATGGACTGTTAAAAGCCTACCTGCTCGAAGACATCAGCTATTAAATGATCGTATCATTGCAGAGAGACTGGCACCATAGGATAAATGATGGCGTGAGTATCCCTGTTTGCTTGGTGGATGATTATATTGCACTCACAGGAGCGAGCTGAACACTTGGTGTATGAAACCAACCGAATTATGATATCCTCTTGCAAAAATAGAGGAAAAGCAAAAAAAAAAAAAAAAAACATTTTCTGGCATAAACCCCACAATTTAGCAGTTATAATATCCATGGACAATGAAAATTGGACCAAGCAGCTTACAAATAAACCAGCTCTCAGAAAGAACAGACCCAAATTTCACTATTTGCCTCTGGACTAGCTCCAGGCTATTTTCCAGATAAGGTATGTTTGCTCCAGATTATCTGTCAATACCAGGATAAAGTATTTCACCCAGAGATCCAGACCCAAATCTACTGTACCCTAAAGCTGAGGTGGTCAGACTCATTTATCTAAATATTCAGGCAGGACTATGAGCTGAATCAGAGTTAAGACGCTGAGAACTTCACAGAGCTGTACAATGAGACTGAAAATGTTCTGCCAACTCCTCGGAAAAACATGGATTTGGCCAGAAACAAACACTTTGAATTTTTTTTTAATGGAAAGTAGGGAGTAAAAAGAATTATTGTCCAGGTGAGAGAGACAGCAGGTATGAGAAAAAATAAGAGAAAGGTTGCAAAATCAACCTCACAGCTACAGCAAAAGTAGTAACTGAAATTTCATAATCTCCAGGAAGGACTTTGAAAACACCCACACTATTTGTTTTCATAAACCATTTCGAGTTTCTGTCTTTTCAGTATCAGCCAGGTAAATATGGAGGACTTTTAAAATTTAGCGTTAATTTAATGTACAAAGTACCACCATTTTTCCTGCTTGCCCAGCACTAATGGAAATGTTTAATGTTGTGTAGGAAAATAAGCAGCACATTATCTGGCATTTTAAAAGTTATACAGCAATGAGACACAGAAGAATATGAATATGTGTTTGCATTCAGGGAGGAGAAATATGCAGCCTTTGTGATAAGTCACACTTTCTTACACAGACACCTTTTCTGAGACTTCTGCAACCTCAGTAGTCAATAATCTCCTTTTTCTCTTTGAACAGGGTGTAAAACAACTTGGAGTTGTTGAGCCAGCCACATGGAGAATTATTTCCAGTTACAGTTAGCTTATGAATTATTTCCAGTTACAGTTAGCAAATGAAGCATCGCTCTAGCATCTAATCGTGCCTCATCTTCGTTATAAAAGATCTGAGGAACTCATCTGCTTTAAGCACATGCAGTATTTTGGAGAAACACTTCATGATATGCATAAAAGTATAAGTAAGTTTATAAGTACACAGGATTAATAAGCAGAAAATAGCTGTAGTCTTTCAGTTCTGCTGCAGATCAGCTAAGAAATCTGGTGACAGTTAAGTGGCCCAGGCTCTTCATTCCCAAAGCATGTTCGACTCCTGCCTTGCTGTATCATCCTTGACAGTTTTGCACCACACAGGCTTGACTTCTCCACCTGAAAGTGCTGCCTCCACCCCATTACTATGGCTGGCCAGGGAAGATGATGTGCAGAGTCTAGACCGGCCCCATCTAACCTCAAACACTTCACCAAGGTTGCAAATTGGAGCTTAGTATCCCAAAACACTCTCTGCAAGTACTTCAAATGGACAATTCAGTTCAAAGTTACAGGAGATGAACCCTGGGCTGTTCCCACTGCTAAATTAATCAGCAAACAAGGAGCTTTTACTCTTCTGAAAAAGGCTGAAAAACTGTTTGACTTAGGAGAGYTTTTCAAGTTTCTCAATTTTTTTCCTATCTCAGAGTGGAAAGAAAAAGTAAAATGTTAAAAATATTTCATAGGCTGAAAATAGAAAATCTATGCTGCCTCATCTGAATTGTTTGGTTTCAATATTTTGTCTTTCATTTAATGTTATTCCTTCGTATTTTCCAACTAGGAATTACCTTAGCTTTCTAAAAGAAAAACTATTTCAAACAAAATCCTAGAACTCTTCAATTTTGAAAATGTCAAAACAGAAAAGAGTGACAGCTCTAAAATTGTTTGCAAAATGGAAAATTAATCAGAATTACTTTTTCCCTGTGAAAATGATGAATTGGTGTTTTACAGGGAGTAGAGAGCAGAATATCACCAATGATACCTCTATTCCTGCTCAGTCATGATGCTCTGTGAGCTGCAAGCACTCACCCACTCTCCTGCTCAGAGAGAAGCCAGCTGGCAGAAATGGAGCCTGGACTGGGATGCTCTCTGGATTTCCCTCCCAAGACAAAACTGACGTCAGCCTTCCTGCTCCCTGCAACACCTAACGCTGTATAATAGCTCACATTTTTCTGGGACGCGGCAAGAAAATAATAAAGCAAAAATCCAAGCAAAAGGCATCAAACCAGATCAGTCATTAAAGAAATGACCATTTCTATTAAAGAAATGCTTTCTACTGTATTTTTTCTAAAAGCTTATTTTTTCATTCACTCTTTCTTCAAGCTGTTGACTAACAAAAGCAGTCAAAAGAATTTGCTTAAAGATCATTCGAGGGCTATGGAAAAATCACAAATAATTCCTGCAAAGTCCACTTTGGGACATTGCTCTTCAGCTGTTTCAATTTTTAACAGGTTGTCATCTATTCTGTTGCTCCTCAAATTGTCTTGTCTTTGATTTTGTAAATTTACATCAGGAATACAGAATCATGAAACCAAAGTTACAGATGCTTTATAGCTGATCAAAAATTAACTGCAAATACTATTTTCCTTTTCTTTTATTTGTCTGTGGTCTTTTTCAGAGATTTCATATAGCTTTTAATTTATGTTTAGGTAATCAGACTGCTTTTTAATGCAACAGAAAGCTTCCTACTTAGAATTCATTTATTTAACAAGAAAATGATGATTTATTCAAACCAAACTGTTTGGCTGTGACTGCCTGCCTCTGCTCTAATTAATATTTAATTATTTATTCAAATTAGAGCYGCTTCTATGGGAGTGTGCCAGCCCAGAATAGCCAAGGAGCTGGGGAACAGAATCGTCATTTGCAGGAGTCCAAAGTTCAAATCGCTATCTTGATTTAATTTTTGGCTTTGGGAGGCAGGACAGTGATYGTCTCCCCTATGATGTGAAGAATCACACACGATCTGATTTGAATTGCTGCTGAGCACCTCAGCGTCAAGATCTAAGTAGGATCTGTTGCCTTATATGTAAAGTGGGGATGATACTAAACTACTTCACACAGATGTACTGGATAATTAGCAGTTGCAGAGTGTTCTGAGATTGAATCTTTCTTAGTTGGAGGTGCTAATAAAAGGATATTGTTGTGAACAGAACTTCGTAACAACTATTCATGTGACCCACTCATGGTAAATCTTAAATCAGAATTTGGACCAGGAAGAAGCAGAAAAAACTTCCAGGTATATAAAGATACAATTAATGRAAAAGAAACACCACACTTTCACATTATTGATCAATGTGATAGGCGATTCCCAAGTCTGATTTTAACAAATGCACACAAAGCTACAGAGAAATAATCCATTTGCACCTGTCTGGACTTATTTATGTTTATATTGTTTTCATAGTCAAGATTTGCTATACCTCACATGTAATTAAATCATAAAGTTCAGTGAAACTGTCTTTTGAACACAGGTAGGAATTACAAATACAAAATTTTAGTTATGCTTTTTTCCTAGAAATACTTTATATAATGTCCATTTTATAGATACTTTATATAATGTCCATATTCATAAACTTTTAGTCTACAGACAGCCCCACAATAAAATCTTCCCTGTGTACTAGTAGAAGTATCTCACCACTTACCCAAATAATGTCCTAAATTATAAAATTTCTTTGTCAGCTGCCATCCGAGTACTAAGGCAGGCTGAAAAAAGCACATTAAAAAGTGCCACATCTGCAACATAGCTATGAGATGACATGACTTCTTTTTTTTTTCCCGGAGTCATTTCCTAATCAAAGCCCAGAAGCTGTTGAGCTAATGAAAATGTCACCTGCAATTTGATGGAGCTAGTTTTGATTGCCTAGGTGTCATCGCACATACTGCGGTGTTTTCTCAATTGCTGCASAATATCTCATTTTCCTCCCTTGAGTAAGGGTCATTGATGCCCAGAGGAACGATGCAGAGGCATGAGCTGTGTGGCTGGTGGGTAACAGCCCCTTCCCAGCCCACACTGCACCAGYCCCTGGCACATCAGCACACCTACCAGGACAAACAAAAGCTGCTTAATGGCTGTTCAGTGCCAGATGAGTTAATTGCTAATCGTACACCTATAGGCATAAAACCGTTGCCAGAAACAGGCTTGATGCACACAGTGAATCTGTGAAGGATTGATCCAAAATCTGGTGCAGTGTGATCAGTACCAATAGCACAGGAGGGCTGAACTGTGGTTTGTTCAGTTTTTGACTAAGGGAAATGCATTATTTGGCAAGACTAACATCTTCCACACATTCCAGTCAAATTCACCGAGCTCTGAGTTTACAAGACAGAAGGAGCCACAAGAACATTTTTCAATATTTCAAAAGTAAAGTATTTGTTATATGAAACTTAGCATGATTTTTCTCTCTGGATTTTTCTCTTAATGTCCTCATAGAAGAAATAAGTTTTAAAATATTCAGAATAGAAAGCAAGTATTTTTATTGCGCTTCAAAATTTAAATCCAATTTTTCAGTTTGTTTTAAATACTCAGATTATTATAACTACTTTTTAAGAATACCAATTAACAAAAAAACCCCTCATCTATTGTTTGATTAGTTCTATATTTTATATGGACATGGTACACTCTCACATAGCTTTTCAGGATTTGAACGTACACCTTGCAGTTTGATGAGCATTCTCAAGTACATTACATATCCTCATGCTTCAATTTATTTAAGCATCAACTAGTAGTAAATACTTAGCTTGCTCATTTAATTCCAATTCACTAGGAGCTTCGTATCGAAGTCTCTTGCATATATATATACAATTYATTTTTTTTTCCAAACGCATTGTTATAAAGCTTATATGCAGAGATGATCAGGGTAGTTTGGTATTTTTTTTTTATTTGAAAAATGATATTTCATGAAAAAGATGTGTGAATATAATGAAAGGGKTTTTTTTCAGCATTTTAAGTCTGACTCAAAGTGAGAGTAAGACTTGAACCTCCAGCTCCTAAATCCTACGCTGCTGACCTAGCAATGTAAGTAAAATTTTGAACTGTAACATACTTCCAAAAATTACTATCAAAGATTTACTATTAACAAAGGAGTTTGCAGATGCATATCATGGCATTTATCCATACAAGTTGTTCACAAGATGTTCATACAAGTAATTCCCTTCCGTTTTGTCAATGATAAATGAAACAAAACGTGTAAATTTTGTTCTTGTGAAGGGAAAAAAAAAAAAAAAGGAATCACCCAGATGAACTATAACTCTGTTGAAGATCACAGAAGGTTTACCTCAACATTAGCCGCACAAGCCCTTCAGGACTGGATGCAGAAATAATTATTTATTAGGACAGTACCCGACAAGATTGTTGTTTTGATGAATTGGCAGACACGGAACTTGGAGATGATGAATTGCACTGATGTTAATTCTATTAAAAGTTGCTTAATATGCACATAACTTGATTTATGAATTTTTCAACATAGAAGAGTATCCTCATCTCGTATAAAGAAAAACACTCACATTACTAAAACATWGCGAGAGTACAGGCACTAGATATTGAATAAAATCTTGCAGTCTATAGCTCTTTACATTCTCAGCAAGTTTAATTGTGCAATATGACAGTCAATACATGTGTCTGCATACCTCTCACTTGTCKACCATTAGAGAGAGAATGGTGAATACAGCTAGTAGTTCTACATTGTCAGCAATATCTGGCTTATGTTACTATTTGCTAAGGAGACTAAATATTCGTGAGGTGTTTCTATCTCAATACACTGGGATACATAATTTTTCAGGTTCTTTCAGTCATGCAGTTCTATGATTCTCTGATCCGTAATACTCCTAACGAAGGTAAACACAATGGAATAGAATAATTCATAAAAACTAAAATGCTGTGTATTTATACATATTTGATTTATAGCCCTCTCCAGAGTATTGTACTAGAACTACAGTGTTAGTAGTACTGTAAGCTTACATAAATGTCTCTGCCTATGAATCTAACTCTAAAACCTTACACAATGCCATTTTTACTACTGCAAAATGAAGAGGAGGAAAAAAAGACTTTATTTTATAAAGAGAAAAAAAAAAAATCCCCTTCTTCAAGGGTAACCCTGGCCACAAATATGTGGATAACACAAGTTACCTCAGAACAAGCTGAAAATCACCCGGGGAAATGAAGAACTTCCAAGATGAGCCAAATATCACAGATGTCAGTATATTTGCTCTTGAGGACTCATCAGAAACTAGCGCAAAAAGCTTTAAAATGTACACAGCTAAAATACACAGGCAAAAGTAGTTTTATTCCAGCCAAATACACTAGAAAACTAAATCTCATGCAGAAAACACATGTATGTATGTACATATACATGTATGTATGTACATATGCATTCATGCAGCCTTTTTCCTGCCTTGTGCAGGTTGTCTTTATTCAGAATACCAAATACCTATCTTCTGAGAATATTTGAGAGTCTTATGGAATGGACCTAACTCCGTGCAGACTTTGAG
Organism: Oceanodroma leucorhoa; assembly: GCA_030449065.1. Taxonomy (NCBI): domain Eukaryota; kingdom Metazoa; phylum Chordata; class Aves; order Procellariiformes; genus Oceanodroma; species Oceanodroma leucorhoa. The sequence goes on along the minus strand of JASVER010000169.1, from coordinate 1,221,379 downwards.
TAAATTTGGGGCACCTATAAAAATTGTCCTTTACATTTAGGCAACATTTTGAAACATTTYTTTTTGACTCCTTTAATTTCCTTTGTAACTGTGAGACAACAGGGGAGGGACCGCACTTGGAAATTCCCCCTGACTAGGGAAATTTCCAGTAACAATACAGTAGTGATCACCGATGAAGTTATGCTGCCAGTTCTCCAAAGCCACACTCCTCTAGCACTGCCGTGACAACCGCTCAGTAGGTTTCACTTGCCAGTCAGAAGAAGTCCTATGACGATACAGGCAAAACTTCAAACATAGCCAAACCAAGCATATGAGAACACCAGAGATGTCACAGGCATGCTAAAGCAAATGAATGGCTCAATCTGAAGTTCAAAGAAGAGTAACATAAAAAATTATAAGAGCGTTAGTTATATTTTTTTTCCAAAGGTCAAGAAGGATTTGATTTAGTGGAAAAAGTTAGAGTTGTTTTTGTGCTGTCTGGCTTGCTTTGTCCATCCGTAGGTGTTAACGGTTAACAGTTCTTCCAACTAGATACTTTAGTGGCTTCCAGTTTCTATCCAAACTCTAGAAATTATGCAGAAAATTCGCTATTCTTTGCCTCCCTGGCAATCCATCAACCTTAATTATAATTGTGCTGGAAAAACATAGCACTCTTTATAGAACTTTTTAAAGCCTGACTTGTTCTGCTGCCATTATAAGAAAACTGAATAGCTGAGCAATTTAATTTAATTTCTCCGATACTGCCTCATGTTTTCTAAACAAGAACCATAGTTCTAAGTTTGAAATATCTGAAATATTGATTACAGTACACTTTCTTTAGAGATTAAAATGGATTAAACAGGTTATTTTTGTCATTCAACAAAAGCCATAATGAAGCATGGGTGACTAGAACGTGTTGTCTATACATTTTGTCTGTCCTATTAAACCTGAAGTAAAATAGAATATTTTGGGATTAGTAAGCRTGGGGTTATATATTTCCACTGGCAAAAGGAAGCTTGTTTGCCCAGAGAAGCTGTGCTCATAGCTATGAACTCCCCTAATATTTTGACTGGTAGGAAGGGTTTGATGAAGAGAAGATGATTCTGTGAGCTGTGGTGTCCTGTGGAGTTTCCTGTTTCAAGGTGGGTTTATTAGATGCCTGAGGACTGTTTTTTCCTTTTTGTCTATAGTCAACATCTTTTTTCTTCCATGTAGATTAAAGGGGAGTTTTCAGCCCTTTCCACACTGGAATCTTTAATAACCTCTCTTCTTCCTTTTTCTTGGCATAAGAAAAGGAGAGAAAAAAGAGAGAGGTAGCCAAACACAGGCAGCACGAGTAAAAGTTACTGTCTTGGTTTCATTTTCTTAGAGCAGTACACTAAAAARCAGTAAAGAAAGAAAGAAATGACATAATGCCCCTATTTGTTGGCAATCTGTAGGTCTAGTGCCGCTTTTGGGACCTGGGGAGGGGCTATATTTCAACTCACAGAGTGTCAGAGGGATTGACCTAAAGCAGATCAGGCAAGAACGAGACATCTTTAAGGYAGTTGTGCGCCTTCACCTCTCAGGTCTATCACCTCTGCCCAGGTCAGCTTCTATCCAGTTTTACTGATATGTCATCAAATATATCAGCCAGATAAGAAAAACATTGAGCATGAAAGAGCAGTTCATGTAGTAAGTTATAGCAAACTTGTTCGGAAGGCTGCATTCTCAGAGATCAGTCAGAGCTAGGCAGCCACAAGAGTCCAAGCATCTCAAACCAGTTGAACAAAACCAGAAAAAAAGGAGATATGGATTGAAAAGCTTCTGACAGAGGATGAGTACAGAATCAGAGAACAAAGCAGCTGACCATACACAGTCCTGAGAAGATCCTTCATCTTACATAAATCAGCAAATGGAGGGAATAAGGGAATAATTATTACACTAGCTGAGGGTTTTTTCCTCAAAAAAATTTTGTCTGTAAACAGGCAACTTTAGAATTCATTAGGCCAAGAAGAGAAGCTAATGTGGCCTTATTTTTCCTTTATGGCTCTCACAAGTGTCTTAACAAACCTTAAGAACAACATGAATTCAAAGACATAATTGGGTCTGTTTGACCTGGCCATTCATGCCATCAGCCCTGCCTGTGTCAATATCATTTCTTGTTTACTTAAAAAATGCCTGGTTTTCATGGTAAGAACTAGTTTTGCACAGCAAGAATTCTTACTTTGGCTTTTGTCAGTATGAAGGACTATTTTCACTAATAAAAGTGGCACATTTTTATCCATGTGCCATGGATACTGCAATGGACTTTAGCTTGCAACAAAAACTTTAGGACTTCGTTAAATTTTKAAAGAATAAATACTAACAAACAAACACTGTGCTCTTTCAATTAACATTCTGGGAAGCCTAAATACAGCGAGAGTATACAGCGCCATTTTTTGTCAATACTCAACTTCCCATATTAATAGCGTTCCAGTGGAGAAACCTACCTAGAAGTATAGAAATCTGTCGTATTTGATTTCCAGATGCACAAATAATGATGATAGATAAAATCCTCTGCAATGTACCAAGATATCTGAAGAATTATAGAAAGAGAGATCAAAGCAACAGTTTCTCATATGATTTCAATGGAAAGAAAGCAAGCAAGGAAGTTTGAARCTTCAGTGACTTAATAAACAAACTAAAGCATTATCAGAAAGAGCCCATCATCTAACTTCTGTGCAACATTAATGGCAAAGGATCGTCTGTTAGTCTTTCTGAAATGGAACCCAATAAAAAGCTCTAGAGATAAGGACACCCTTGCTAAGTGTCAGTCCTCGTGATCTTGATTTTCTCAAGGCTTCTCCATTTTCAGGTCTAAATTAATTCTGGATGCGGTTGGGCAGCAGATGGGATGTTACTGAAATGCTCTAACATATCCCATAATTAAATGTCTAAATTGCATCAACTATTTTAGTGTTCTTTCCCATCTCCTCCAGAGATAAGTGCATGTAGAAACTTGCATTGATACAATTTATCYCATCAAATTTGACACACAGGAAAAGACTCACAGCTTAGAGAAGGCTGACAAGGCATATTCTCTTCCTCTTAAAAAAAGAGAGATATATATTCGTATTTATATATGCACACATACATAGAGAGAGGGAGAGAGAGACTTCTCATAATCATTGCAGCAAATTATAAATGATGCATGAAATGAAAAATTCCTGTTGAGTGCACTGAGAAGTGTACAGACAGTGCCACCATGGAATCAACGTTTGCCATGTTATTGAGAGCCACTGACTCAAAAGTCAACAGAAAAAAACTCTGCAGTTATACATTTCAACCTGCACAGTATTTGTGCAGTTTCCATTTGTCTTCCAAACCAGTTCAAAATAAGCATATTGCAGACTTTCAATCACATCAAGCTCTCCAAACTTCCAATTATTAGAATCTAAAGTAGCTTTGAAAACCACATATAGCAATRTGCAAACAGAATCTTAAGTTCTAAAATAATGAAATAAAATAATCWTTAAAAATCAGACTGGTAAACTGCAGTTTCATGTTTCTGTGTTAGAAATAGGCAGAGATKGTCAGTGATTCCAGATTATTACAAAGGACTCTCAAGGATCAGTGGATTGCTAAATTGGGTTTTACCTCTGCAATTAAAAATATCAAGACTTAGTTTATTCTGAGTTATTATTTGCAATCAAATTCGCTATATTTATTAGTTTGATTTTTGCCATCACAGCTATTCTGAGCAAAACCTTAATTTAAAGGAATTTATAATTCTATAAAGATTTAACTTTGTGACCATCAAAGCTATGCAAGTATTTAAGCATTTTCATTCTAGTGTCTATGGAAGAGCTGTTTCTCACCTTACTGCTAATATCATATCTAGAGTATTCTCTGTGCGAGTAAGAGACTTTGAGAAAAATCCGCTTATAATATAAGTTGATAACAATGTCTCAAGATTTGGGAAAAGGTAAAACATCGACAGAATAGCTAAAAGACAGACTCAAGATACTAATGAAAAAGGGGAGGTTTTGGAGCATAAGGCCAGATAGCAGCATTGATGGTCTGGTCTGACCTTCTTTAAATCATCTGGATTTTATGCTTGTGCAAGCTGAATATGTGCGACGGCGTACACACAACACATACCACCAGCTGGAGACAAGGCACTGCTATGTATCCTGCTGTACACAAAAAAGTGAAAATGTTGTTCAAATTTTCTAAAGGACRAGTATCCATTCAGGATCTTAATCCAGTTTGAAGCACACAAAGCTTATAAATGTAAAATATTTTGCTTTGAGAACTGGGGAAAGCAATTCAAACATCCTCCAGATATCATCACTGTATATGCCTCAGAGCTAAAATGCTGTAATTTCACCAGTTTGTCTCCTCTTCTGCAAGCAAATGTGTATCTGCAACTTTAATTCAGGCACAGGTGCAGTTCCAGATACTTATGCTTCTAATTAAATAGTATTGAGTTGCAGGTGTAAATCAGTCAGAAGTTGATTCACATTTTAGTTGGGCTTCAWTACTGGGTGCAATTTTAGTCTTGGTAAAATGTCAGTCTAAAATYTGTTCTCTCTACACAAAAGTAAATCCAAAGCATACCTCATTCCATTATATGCTATGGCAGAATAATCCTAAGKAAGTATAAAAACAAGGGATAAATTACTTTTGAAAGGTGTAACATACTGATATCAAACACAATCAAGAAATAGACAAAATGAAAATCTGACCACAATCAGCTCCTTTCAGCATTTCATTTGGATTTGCTTTTAAGTGAATGATTAAAGAACTATGATGCAAAATGAGGTTTAAACATTTGCATGATGGGACAGAGGGTAAGATCTGTATCACAATACCTTTTCAGAATGCATCTCAGGATAGCACTTGCCTTCATCTCATTAAGTACATGGTATTTTCTCAGATCTGTCTTTTTTCTTGCTAACCAATAGAGACATCTGAAACCCCACAAGTTCAGAGCTAAGCTGAGTCTTGAACCAGTGGATTTACAGTCACAATACACTATCTGCAAAACCTCTGACATGTATTTAATCACCCTATCCAGATGAAAAACAATTTCCAAAACAAAAATAGCCTGGAAGTCCCATTCCAAGTTCTCCTCAAACTCCCATATAYTACTTATGGATTTTTTATGTTAAGTCAGCTTCATATTTTCCCTTCCTCACATCTCTATCTTAGACAGTCTCCATTAGCTGGCATTCAACCTTAAAACCCTTCAAATTATGCAGATATGTTTTATCCACATACTTAAAGGTGGTGTTTCAAACACTGCTCATGGACCCCTCTCCCCTTTTTAAATTGCGCAGGAGCAATTTTTTAATCACATAGGAGAATTAGRCAAATCCTACTACTAACAGTAAACTTGAAATGGTGGTGTCTGTCACAGGGCAGGGAACTCTGCAGTTTCTAAGTAAACAGCCACAGCAATTGAACAGTCCTTTGAAATCAATGTACAACTAACGCAGCAGATTCACAGTCTCAACCAAGGAATTTTACTTCCCTCCCAGTTACCCACCAGCAACTCTCTGGAAACAATGTGGATACGTGTATGTAACTGAGCCAGAGGCAACCCAACAAGGGGAACTGTTTGTTTGCCATAGCCAGAAATATCAGTATATTTCAAGTTTTGTCCTCGCATGCCTGGGTAATGAAACAGTGATTTAAGTATATGAAGTTTTCTTCTTTTAGTATCTGTGTTTTCTCAGAGATGGGTTAATTAGTGACAGCCAATCAGGTTAGTCCTTTTGCTCAAGTGGTAGAACATCTGCTTTCAGGCCCATAAATCCAAGGCTTAAGGAACAGCTTACCTGTCTGCAATTAGGCACACGCTCAGGTGTCCTGCTAGGCTAGAGCCTCTGTGCTCAAGGCAGGTGTTCCACGAAGTCTCCAGCATTCATATGCAGGCAGAATAAACTTCCATGAACATAAGGAAATCTTTTTTTTTTCCCTGTCTTGCTCAGCAAAAGGATATGAAATAAGAGCAGGGAGCTAATGATTTTAGATACAATTGTCTCAAAGAAAATTCATTATCTACTAGCAAAATTGTGACCTAAGAAAGGAGGTACTGAAAGGAAAGAAAAACTAGACCACGCTCACTGATATTTCACTCTGCCTCTTCTATTTCTGTGCTTCTTTCACTCTCCTCAGTACTTTTTTTTCTTCCCAGAATGAATGCAGGAGCCATGCAGCTATGCTGTGGCAATTACACATAAGTTTTAGTAYGAAATATTGCAGTAAGCACAGCAGCGACATACTTAGGGTAGAAAGCCTAGACTGAATGCCAATAAGACTGTATGTCTTAATATCAATACCTGGAGTTTCACATGCTTGGCTTTTAAAATTGAAACTCTTATCTCTAGGCAGATGCTAATTAGTACAGTTTGGGTRAATAATGCAAAGTATTTATTTCCATGTAAATGCCGATTCAGTGAAATTTAATATCATTCCATGCTGAGTCAGAGGGACAGGCACATAATATTTCCACTGAATTAAAAGATTCCGTCCCACTTGTTATATAGYCTATTCCAGTCTGATCCCCAAGTTCTTGAAATGCATATGGCAGGCAATGCAATGATACAATAGAAAAAACACGGGCTATTCCTAGTCTCAGATAAGGTTACGTCATAAGCCATTGTCCTCCAGCAGGCTGACTGTAAGTCATTTCACTTTAGCACTAAGAAGAATGTTTGGAAGCCATTCAATTTTTCTTTGCTGCAACAAACTCACAGCAGAATTTGACTCAAGTCCATTGTGAACATGTGTCTTCATGTTCCTCATTTCCTTCAYATTCATCTTTTTCAGACATTTTGTTTCCTTATTCATTTATACCTTCCTTGAAACTCCTCGTCTCCTGATTTCACTATAATGCTTTTCTGTTTATTAAAAATTTCTTTGCTTTAATAAGAAGAACCCAGATGTCTGGGGAAAAATAACAAGCTGWACATAACATTGAAACAATGAAAAAATCCATTTTCAGGATCCCTCAAAAAGAGGGAGAGGCCTATTCTAGACGTAGGTGGAGTCACATTCTTAACTGATGCTTTTCAGATTTAAAATATTTACAGGCAGAATATAAATTCAGTTTGGCAATCTCCCTCTAAAAATGTGGCTCTCACAAGGGAAAACTAATCTCATAGGTACTATTTATACTACTTTGTAAATGTTATTCCTGGAAAAAGTAAAAGCCAAATTTGTTTTATCTGATTACTTAACAAAAAAAAAAAAAACAAACAAAACTAGGAGTTCACTTGTTCTTAATAGCTAGAAGATTCACATACTTTGTATTAAGGACTTATTTTCAGATAAGATATGACATTCTGCCTTTATTGCTTAGTTTGCATTGATTAAACTAAAGCATAGCAAAACCAACTCAGGTAGCAAAAGCGAGATCCCTGTTAAAGGCAGCATCATTACAAATCATGCTGGTAAAGTAAACAAGTGAAATTCTCTTAAATAATTCATACACACAGCTCACTGACATCAAAAGCCTTCTCTCAAAGAGCACCACAGCAAAGTGTAACTGCTTGATTAATCTAGAAAAATATTAACTCTACACAAAGAATACAGTTAACATGAAAAGAGGGCAATGGAGGAGACAAAATAATGGCTAGTATTATAGGAAGTGCAGTAGTACTTCAATTTAGTCAAGTCAACTTGAAGATTTGCAACAGGAGAAYAGGCACCCTAGTTATCAGGAAAGCAAGAGACTTTCACAAAGAAAGGACAACAGACATACAAAAAGGACGTGCAATGGAAATCAATGACTAGCACACCCTGAATGTGTTTGTTATCAGTAAAATATACCAGCATGCACAGCAAGGATTTGCATCGGTCGTCTTAGTGCTGATATTGAAGACTGAGGTTCAGGAGCTGTAGGTCTGAACAGAACAAAAGCCTTTCACTACAAGGCTGATGATGTGAATCCTATGAACACGGCGGGTTTCTGACTAGTTTACCTAGTCAGGCAGTGTTTGCAATTCTKACACTGCACGGCAGGATTTTAACCCATATAGTTACGCTTTCTCAGCTAGCTAAAAAAGTAAGACCTCCGAGATTCGTGGGTTTTGTTGGATCTCTGTGAAATTAAATTAATCTCCCTGTTAAGCTTCCTTGAACAGTTTCACAAAGGACATAATTAATTGGGCCATTAATCTTTATATTACATGTATTAACCTTTTCTCCAGACAGATGTATACCAGTTATATGACTTCCATGGAGGTCTTATTAATTCTAAAAAATTCAGAGAGCAGAAGATAAAAAACTGTCATTCACTGAAACACAAAGTGTAAGAAAGAAAATATGTAAGAACCAGGACACCAGCAAGTCAGAAGCACAAAAGGTGCTATTCAAGCCAACTGGTTCACCGGGAAGCTGTTAGCTTTCTCTCAGTTTTTGCTCCAAAATAAAATAAAATTCTCAACAATTCTTACTGAATTTAGTGCCAGACCCCATATTAAATTTGACAAACTGTAACAACGGATAAGGAGAAGGCTGAGGTACTCAACAACTTTTTTGCCTCAGTCTTCACTGGCAACCTCTCTTCCCACACCTCTTGAGGTGGATGGACYGCAAGGCAGGGGCTGGGGTAGCAAAGTCCCTCCTGCTGTAAGAGATCAGGTTTGTGAYCACCTGAGGAACCTGAACATACATAAGTCTATGGGACCTGACGAGATGCATCCCAGAGTCCTGAGGGAATTGGCTGATGTAGTTGCCAAGGCACTCTCCATGATATTTGAAAAGTCACGGCAGTCAGGTGAAGTCCCTGGTGACTGGAAAAAGGGAAACATTGCACCCATTTTTAAAAAGGGTAGAAAGGAGGATCCTGGGAACTACYGACCTGTCAGCCTCACCTCTGTGCCTGGAAACATCATGGAACAGACCCTCCTGGAAACTATGTTAAGGCACGTGGAGGACAGGGAGGTGATTCAAGACAGCCAGCATGGCTTCACCAAGGGCAAGTCCTGCCTGACCAACCTAGTGGCCTTCTATGATGGAGTGACTACCTCAGTGGGCAAGGGAAGRGCTACCGATGTCATCTATCTGGACCCCTGCAAGGCCTTTGACACAGTCCCCCACAACATCCTTCCCTCTAAACTGGAGAGCTATGGATTTGGTGGATGGACTATTCGGTGGATGAGGAATTGGTTGGATGGTCACATCCAGAGGCTAGTGGTCAATGGCTCAATGTCCAGATGGAGATCAGTGACGAATGGTGTCCCTCAGGGGTCCATAGTGGGACCAGTACTGTTTAATATCTTCATCAGTGACATAGACAGTGGGATTGAGTGCACGCTCAGAAAATTTGCAGATGACACCAAGCTGAGTGGTGCGGTCGACACGCTTGAGGGACGGCATGCCATCCAGAGGGATCTGGACAAGCTCAAGAAGTGGGCCCATGTGAACCTCATGAGGTTCAACAAGGCCAAGTGCAAGGTCCTGCACCTGGGTCGGGGCAACCCCCGGTATCAATACAGACTGGGGGATGAAGGGATTGAGAGCAGCCTGCCGAGAAGGACTTGGGGGTACTGGCAGACGAAAAGCTGGACATGAGCCGACAATGTGCGCTCACAGCCCAGAAGGCCARCCGTATCCTGGCTGCATCAAAAGCAGCGTGGCCAGCAGGTCAAGGGAGGGGATTGTGCTCCTCCACTCTGCTCTGGTGAGACCCCACCTGCAGTGCTGTGTCCAGCTCTGGGGTCCTCAGCACAGGAAAGACATGGACCTGTCGGAACGTGTCCTGAGGAGGCCACGAAAATGATCAGGGGGATGGAACGCCTCTGCTATGAAGAAAGGCTGAGAGAGCTGGGGTTGTTCAGCCTGGAGAAGAGAAGGCTCTGGGGAGACCTTATCACGGCCTTTCAGTACTTAAAGGGGGCTTAGAAGAAAGATGGGGACAGACTTTTTAGCAACACCTGTAGCAATAGGACAAGGGGGAATGGTTTTAAACTAAAAGAGGGGAGACTTTGACTAGGTATAAGGAAGAAATTTGTTACAATGAGGGTGGTGAGACACTGGCACAGGTTGSCCAGAGAGGTGGTAGATGCCCCATCCCTGGRAACATTCAAGGTCAGGYTGGACGGGGCTCTGMRCAACCTGATCTAGTTGAAGATGTCCCTGCCCACGGCAGGGGGGTTGGAGTAGATGACCTTTAAAGGTCCCTTTCAACCCAAACTATTCTATGATTCTATGATTCTATGATTCAACAAGACAGCTCAGAAAGGCTCCGTAAGAAATGGCAGCCAGGTCTAAATTCTGGTAGGGGCCTTTCTACTGTCTGGAAGAGCCAGGCACTGGAAGGCACACAGATGTGCTAGAGCTGCTGTGGAACAGCTACTGCTGTGTAGACACATTTCTCTGCTGATCCTTGTGCGAGTGCAGCACAGAACAGCTGGACTCTATCAATGCATTTCAAGGTACATGTCAGTGCACTGATAACAATGTAAGAAAACCAGATCTGGTTCATGATAAATAAGAATTAATAAGTGGAACAAAACCGTTAGAATCATCCAGCTCTTCTAATCTGGTTTTAAAATACTGGGTCTTCAAATTTCCTCACATTAGTTCTGGTTTCAATAATGTCTTAATACAAAAGATCACACGCTATGTAGCAAAAAAACCCACTTAATTAATCCATTTTTCCTCACAAAGTTTGAAAGATTTCATCAGATATATCAACTATATGGAAGCAATAACACTGATATCTCTCTCTCTGCTTCTCGTTTTCTGTTTTTTGGATATCAGTTCAGATCCATATAGAGGCAACACTGCAGCAATACACATATTAGCTGAAAACAGTTCCATTCCGYTGATACAAAATGATTTTCAGAAGGTGAATTACCAATTTTATAGCATCTTTCCTATCATAACCCTAATAACATGTGCTTCTTTCTCTTCATACCTTTGCTTAARAGAAATGGCACTGATGGAATGTTCTTTTTTACTGTTTTTCTTCTTTTGTTCATTACAATAGTCTTTAATCTCCAAACAATAGCATTAGCMAAGACATAAACTTTTACTTAAATAGGCACTTAGGGGTAAGTAAACCTACCTCACTAATGACATTCTGAAATTTACTCTCCATTTTCCTACCATAAATCCATTTTATTTGCTCACTTGAACAATTCCACCATATATGAATTTCATTGTAAACTGAGCGAAAATAAAAATCTTAGCTCAGTACAAGTGCCTTGGCCAGCCCTCGATCAGAGGAAACAAAAAATAAAGGGGAAGCAGTGTTTCATCTACTCCTCAGAAGCAGTAGATCAAATGTTGGAAGAGTCTATATTAATCTAATCTAAGAAATAACTGTTTACAGAACRCAAGTATGTTTCACCACTGCATGCTGATCATCCCATCTCTCTTGAGGATCTACTGATGAAACTCAGAGTGAGATGAGACCTGTGCTATGACAGGAATGCAGGAATTCCTGCAGATTCTGGCACAGCACAAATTTCACACAAGAGGACTATTTTCTCCTTCTGGTGTCTAATGTGTAATTTTGCAATAAAGAACTGAAAAGAGAAAACGCAAAAAAWTATGTTAAAATCACATCACCACATATGGATCTGAAAGCAAATACATGCAAAAAGTCATCCTAAAGCCCAAGCAAAAGCTAATATATGTGGSTATGAGAATATGTTTATGAAACAAAGGTGTTTTGGGGAAATTCAAGAGTGCAATGATCTTTCAGAGAATTTGTGCCTTCATCCAAAGTCCATCTTTCTGAAAGGACAAAAAAACATTCTTGAGAAAAATGGATTTATGAAAATAGAATAGTTTTAGAGACCCTTTCTCYACCACTGCAGATTTTCTTTGGGATATATCTGAATACCATGCTCACACAATGAAACCTAAAACTTAAATGCAGAGGTGCACGGATTAGATTCAAATCCACTGCTATCAGTAAAGGTGTTTCTAGGGACCTCAATGGGATTTGGACCAAGTCCTTTACTTAATCATTAGCTTGACATGTGGTTTTTTCATAGTGGATAAAACTGAATGTTCATGTGAGTTCTTACAGGCTTAGAGAGAGCACTGATGTTTATCTCATTTTGCTAAGGGCTTCTTGTTTAAAGTATTGCTAAAGAGAAGAAAGGAAAAAAGAAATCTTKAATTGTTAATTATCTGAATATGTATTTCAGAAATGTTCACTTACAACTATGAATGCAAAAGGATTTATTTATGAAGCAAAGAAACATGCAATATGCAGCAGTTCATTAAAGTTAGCTTATGGTTCTCTTTCATTAAAGWTGAATAATTTCTTACTAAGTAGAGTCACTGTATAGCTAATTTTCTTGTAACTGTGGTGAATACTCTGTAAACAGCATTAGTAGATTTTGGAATCGGATAACTACTAAGATCAAAGTTATTCCTAGTAGTTATTATACTGTTAAAAAGAAGTGACRCTGTAAATAAATAAATAAATATGCTTATATTTTATTAAAAGAGCAGAATAGTTGTCTTTTCCAAGGCAAGCATTCAGTTAGCAGTAATTCTAAGATCTGGATAATTCTAGTAGAGTTACTGGCAGTAGGCTAGCTGGACCTTACGTATCGACACTAATGAGGGGCAAGCAAGAAGAGGGTTGCTCTTCAGAGGCTGAAGGTTTCCAATGTTCTTACCACAGTAGGTTATGCCATCTTCTATTTCCAAACAAATGTTTTGAGGAACAAGTGTGACAGGGATAGTAAGCAGTGGTGAGTGTTACCCAAACTGATACACTTCATAACTTTACAGACACTGTAAAGAGGGGCAGAACTTCCTTTATGTGATGAAATTYATAAATATGTGAACAAACTCTTCCTTATAAATTACATCAAAGTCACCTAAGTCACCTTTTCCAAATCTTCATACTTATCCCAGTCCAATACAGAGCCTATAACCATATTTTTATACTTGAATACAACTGCATGGATTTTCAAAGGACTGGAGATTTCCAAGTTCCATTCAAGTTTCAGGGAGTTTCAAATGCTCCRTGGTGTTAGAAAATCTGGATTTTTATATTAATGCTCCAATATTAATTTACTTCACAACTTCAGTCACCCAGTTTTTAACATACTGATCTGACAGGATTTGTGCCACCTCAGCAAATTGCAATGTACAGCCGATCTATAGCACTTTTGTTTATTTAGAGTAGAATTTTCATGGGCTTGTTTATTCCCAGGGAGAAGGAAGGACCCACAAGGGAAGTAGGGTTTGCAATATTTAAATATTACTATAATCCCTCTGTATCTGTTAAATTTATATATGTTAGCTAAATGAAACCAGAAAGCTTTAGAAACCATAGCATCAGTAAAAACAAGGAGGACCAGTTTCTCATTTACAGCATAAAACAAGYCTGGCAATGTAAAGGTACATAAATGCATATTAATATTATGTCCTGGCTGTTTGATTAGAGACCTGCAGAGGTAGCTGTTCTGGCAACCATGCAGCAAGATGTTGACTGTYAAATCTGCTCTGCAAAAACATTTGACGAGAAATGAAAGACGTTTCAGCTGAAACAACAAAATCACAGAATTTACAAAATATTTAAGCGAGAACCTGCTCACGTTCCACATCAGTGATAAAGTGAGGAGAGGAAGATTGCACTGTCTTCTAATGAGAAAAAGTGGTAATACATGATTTTAAAAAATCATAAAGAATATTTACCAAACTTTGAATTAACGTAAAATGAACTCAGCGARGCACCAAACTCATGGGCTCAAGTGATCACGATGCAGCTATGCAGCTGAGTTTCTTAAAAATAATATAGACTTGAATCTGAAATGTGCTTTGAATGGAATGCTATTGCCCATCTAAAACAACTTCATTACCTTTATTAGGTGTGAGCTATTTGATGGAAAGGCACTTAAAGGGTATGAATAAATATGCCAAACACATTTAATATTAATTTTTCTGACTTTATGCTTATATAAGCCAAAGTGCACTTAGTGTAAAGCAAAGCACTCTATAGAAACAGACTGGAGACAAAAGTAAGCAACGTCCATCATGGAATTAAATAACTGAGAGTGCAGCCGATATAGTAATGACACCTTCCCACAGCAAATGCCCTGTAAAATTTCCTGTAAGGCTAATTTAAAAGTAAATGTTTAGTTGTTAGTAACAACTGTTCATATAAAAGCGAATAAGCAAACACACATRGATTCTCAGGTCATGATTCTTAGATCCTTTGCAATTATTTCAGAGCCGCAAAGTTAATAGTTGTCAAAATTGCTGCTGGTGTTTTGAATATCCAATCTCATTTGTTAGCAAACAAAATGGAATTAACCTATTAAATCAGGAATGAGTAAATGCAGCTTTGGCGGTTTTACACTTTGCCAATGTATTAGAGGGCATTTGGAATTTCCTTTCACTAAATCTTTTCATGTGACTGTTTTCTTCAGTGTCTCATGCATTTGTTCATAACTCCTTTCAGCTATAGTGCACAACATAATCCACTGCYGAAGGAATGATGCCCAGCAAGTATCATTATGGACATCATAGATGTCTTCATTGTTTAGCTGTCACAACACAAAAACAGTTAACTCCTAAATGAGAAATCTTCAGATATGTTAGAATGCTTTTGCTAGAGCCATTACCTCAAAAATATCAGATGCACAGTAGTGCATGTTTCAGAAGTCTAAAAAAGTCTTTACAGACCTTATTACAAACCAGCCGGTGTTAAGAATATCAGGGATGGCTCTGAAACCATAAGGAGACAGGTTTTGTTAATGAAAGCCTCTGTAGATGTAACACACGGGCAAGAATATTGCATATTGAGAGAACCGTTCTTAGTGTCTCCTCGTTGGGCTGTTACAACCGTTGGCTTGTTCTTGCCAAATGTGGCATCTGATTTCCCAGTGTTTTGATATGGAAGGGAGAAGCAGAATTTAATGACAGAACAGAACAACTACAGGTGCAGCACGTTTCCTTTCAACTGTTTTGTGCAATTTTGAGAAAGAATATTTCACTCTTCCACAGCTATCCCCTTCTTCTTTTTAAGCAATCCYATAAAACAATATTAGAGTTGGGCCRTAGTAGCAACACCTATACTGTCCATGGTATGGCTGTGAGGCCATGCTGGAGGCCAGATTCAGAGATCACCTGACTGCTCACCTGGTGCAACATGGCCGGGAGCAGTTCTAGGCCAGCTGACACACACCAAGGGAAAATTYTGCATGTGGTAAGTGCCTTCCTATCCTTGTGGGCCTCCTTACCTGTGACGTGGACAGGCAGCACACYGCTCTTTGAATGTGGCTTAGCCACCTGCGGGGACCCCTTTTCTCTTGTTCCAATGTCACAAGATGTCATGCTGCAATGTCGCGGCCTCAGCAACATCCAAGCAAACAGCAGGTCTCAGAAGCACTGCCACCTCCGCTATAGAAAAAGCAGAACAGCTCAAACTCTGCATTTATGTTGATTCAGTAGCGGGCACAGGACATGAGAAGCAGTCAGGTACTTTCGTGCGCCCAGAGCTCTCTTAGTATTCATAAACACACATCTTCTCTCTAAAGCAGAAAGAGCCGGGTCCTTCAATCTTTTCTTCTCTAAAGACTCTGAAGCAGAATCTCTTGAAACACGTTTCTCTTGAACATTCTTTTACTGCACTTCATTTTTTATAAAACAAGTTATTCTTGACTTGCTAAACTAAATGGGAGCTTGGAGCATGCATGATGGTTTATTACACTAATCCAGATCCTCCACATCCTCAGTCCTCTTCTAAAAATATGCAAATAGTTTTGAAGTGCTGGGTATGCCTGTACAGCTAAAATCCTTTCGCTGAAGCAATGAAAACAATGCAGTCATTTTTGTCTTGCCTTTAAAATATCTGAAACATCACGTCTGACATGAAGGACAAGCAGCCAGCAACTTTTCAGTTTTGAAAATCACTCGCCTTGACATCATAAACTGTGTTTGAGTTAGAAGGGAACGTAATAAACTATGCGTTGTCAGAAGCACAAATGCTACCTGAGGACAAATGTTTTCAAATAGGTATCCATAAAAAAAAAGTTGACAACATCATGCTTCTAGTAGAAATACTAAGGGATGCAACTTGGGATATCTGTTGGGTTTTGGTGGAGTTTTTAAACATATCTTGCTCTTATATTCTCTTAGATGTAGAAGTATAGTCCTCTCTGAAAAAAAAAAAAGAAATTACTCTTAGAAACCATTATTCTAAGCAGTCTGATGTAAAACAAGTAACTAAAGCATTTGATGATATGCCAAGTAGGGGAAATTATTTTTAAAGTACATTCTACATGGAAGCAGCATTCACAGAAATGTGTAGCACACTTCTGCAATTTCAGTCTCCCTGAAATGGATTCTGTGGTGTAATGCAAGTAAACACTGTGTTGAAAATATATTTGGACTGCACAGCCCTGTAAATAGATAATAATCTGTTGAATAACTGCTTTATAAAATATGGTTGCATGTACATCTAGACACACACACACATATATGCACCTATACACAATTATCYTCCATGGTATAAGCAACATGGTTACCTTGAGATATCTACGATAATTAGGAGCAAAATGGAAYGTGGAGAAAAACATTTGTGATGATCAAAACCAGTGAAAATTGTCACTTTCATATTGTATAAATTATTTGCAAAGCATCCATTCCATCTCTACTTGATATATTTTTTCTTACTCTGCGCTGGCTTTGTAATAACAATAACTGTCCTGGGAAATTACTTAGAACATTACTCAATTTCAAGTAGCCACATTTGTTTTCATGTTTCCAGCAAAATTATGACAATAGAAATAGATTATTGTAATTGCTTCTTCAAGCAAGGACTACAGGTGGTTTGGTTTTTTTCATGACTAATAACTCCCATTTTCCTCTTCATTCAGTCACTGAGATGTTCAGACTGTTGGCAGAGGGAGGAGGTGATGTGGGCTTTATTGTGGCAAGAAAAAAAGAGAAGAAGAATTGATCCTTAAAAATATCTTATCATTACAGGTTAATATTATGGTGATGATGATGAGAGATGGAGATCACTAAAGCTATTGTAATTTCTGTCAAGAGCATCTTTCATAAATAAGAAAAAAAAAACAATCGAATATACGAACAGTTTTCTTTTCCTTGTTTTAAAACAAGCTAGAGTGAAAATCTTACCACAAAACTACGCTGACATTATTTAAATGAGCTATACAGACATTAATATACAACTATGCTCCTTTATTTTGTCTCCTTTTCATTTGTATTCACAAATATAAAATGTTATTCTAAACTGACCAGTATTATTGTCACACCTGTGACCTGTAAATTTTTGGTGAACCATGCAGACTAAAGAGTCTGCATACGTTTTGTTGTTCCTACTTTGCTTCCTATTTGACCTAGTTTAAGTTTCTGAACTAGTTGCCTCAATCATGCAATCACATCTCAGTTATTGGCATAACTGTTACAAGCTACATCATTTCTACTCAGGACTTGTTTGGTTTTTTCATAAAACAAACAAATTTAAATACTTTAGAGACATATTAGCTACAAATATAATGTATTTGCACACAAACATTTATCTGAATTAAAGCCACTCTGTAACTGAAAGATTGCTTGCAAAGGTTGTTCCATTATTTTAACAGAGGCTGGTGAATTCTGGTAGGGTTTAGTCAAAACTGTCATGGAAGTGTCAAATCAGGAGGTAAAGAAATGCTCAGAACAAATTGTCAAGGGAGAAGTATGATGGAACAGGATACAAGAAGGTCTCTACAACTAGTTTCTAAATAGTCTCCTAAAATGTTGACACTCGGGCTTTTTTGCTGTTCTAGGCAAATYGGGGAATTCCTACTGTTCCCAATCATGTTAAAGAACAGCAAACTGTACTGCTGTGGACAGAAACCCATTCTGCAAGTGATCCCTTCCCATAGTAAAAACAAGTGTCACCAGATGATTTTCACATCTYGCATTTCTGTTCATTTAATACCTACAGGTGAAATTAATTTGTGTTTAACAAAGACACTAGAAAAGGAAGGTCAGCCACCAGGACACAAAGTACGATTGCCATGGTGTTGCATTTTTCATAAGGTGTCCAAATTTGATGTGATCAGAATTTTTAACAACTGCAGGACTAGCTAATTTTAAATTATTATAACATTTCCAGGTCTTGCAAGTGATTGTATTTGAACAAGACCCCAACAACACATTATACCAGAAATTTAAAACATAAGGATTATAAGAGATTTTAAATATACATATTTAATATAAAATATCACGAACAATAGTTAGAGGAAAAAAACTAAGGCATTTGATAGACCTCATGGTAAACCATAAATAGGCAGAAGAAGTAATGTTATTAATCATAGTCTTAGAAAAATCAGGCTCAGTGTACCAAGACTAGCAATGTGAGCCAGTTTATGATGAATTACTGTTTCAGAAACTTTTATTAAAAATGGCCAGGTTACTGCAGAAAGTTAGTAAGAATGAGTAATATGTTTTCCCTTCAAGTTCTGTAGGCTTCTTTCCCCACTTAGTTCACGTTCACCTTAAAGGAAATTTCTCTTAATCAACTATTAGTAGAGATTCTTCTCCAGGAAGAAGAAATCTTGCATAATTTGCCTACCTCTCACTCTTACAGTTATGAGAAAATCTTCCACAAACAAGGCCCTGGTTTGGGTTAGACCTTCTGTGGAAGCTTCCGTGCTTAACTGCACACACAAAGAGCTCTCTCGTAACTTGAGGAGAAATAGGTATGTCAGGAGYGCGCCAGACTACATTTCCCTGCTGCTTTAACAGTCGCTCAAAGATGCTGAGAGCCTGTCCAAGAGGGAGCAGCCTTTAAGACTGGAATCCATGCCAGGGAAGCCTAGCCCAGGAAGGGAGGAAAGCAAAGGTGCTKAAAGCTGCTTTTGTAGACACCAGGCTTTGTCAAATGCCCTCAGCTAGAGCTGGGAATGAGACATTTAATACTTGACACAGTAGATACTTTTTAATGCAGCCTCCCTCCAACAGAGAATTTCTTGCATTGAGGGACGATATCTGTGAGTTCCTCCTTTAATGATAAAAAGGGTCACAGGCTTCCTGTGCTCTCTGTCTTCCTAAGAGAGCATTTAAAGCTCCAGCATTCTGCACAGCTATTTGTTGAAGTCTGATCCCAGCATGGCTGATTGAAAGAGATGCTGCAGTGCAGGCAGCACAGCCAATACATTGGASTGGCATTTTAAATCCTCTGCCACAGCAGGGCTCCTCATATATGCATCTTGCACTGTATTATCTGCTCTCTTTCACCTCTGCTTCCTTACAGTAATAAGAATAAATGAATGCACTATGAGAATGACTGAAGGCATTGTACATTACCATCCCTTTCTTGGACTCTGCAGTMAAAAATATTCATAGACCAAACTGTTTCACTTCTCATGCCTTTATTTCAAGCCTAGGGCTTGCAGTATTCTAGACTAGTTTGGTCTCCCTAATACTTCTAATGTAATATTTACAGCAAACTATACCAAACCAAAGGCTCTGTTTGCCCAGGGACCCTTACACTTCTTTCTCTGTTCTGTCTCCTGTCTGCTTCTAGCAAGACGGTCTCAGGGAGAAGCCAGATGACATGCTAATAATATTTTTYGTCAAGGTTTTAAATTCACAAGTACTCGCTGTGTCAGTTTACTCAGTGTGGATATGATTTAAAATAAAAATAATCAAGCTTTGATTTCATTTTAATAAGAAATTTTGTGTGGTTTCATAAAGGGGCTGAAATAGAATAGAGGCTGTGTGGATGTCAATTCAGAAGTTTTATATATACATWAAAAAGTTATAAAACTTTTAAATGGAGTCTCCATCTTCTGGGATTTCCAAACTGCTTTTCATTTAAGGACTCTATTGAAAGTCTTAAAGCACATCTTTCCAGCCTGTTTGTTATGATCACCATAGAACTTCCTGCTTCTGAGAAATTACAATTTGTTTAGCCACATATGTGCTGGAGTCTGATAAAAAGTTAATAAAATGCTGCAGTATCTGAGACCAGGACCATAACCTCTGTAGGAGGGGATTTCCACCATACAGGGTGTCTGATCTGAAGTAGTCACTTTAAGTGTCCTTTAATAGCATTAATGCCTACATACAATGAGCCATCAGGGAACTACAGATCTGAGAGCAAATTTCATTCTTTGTACATGTTCCAGTGAGACTAATTTACATCTAGAATGGTCTGGGTGTAATTTGTATTTCATGAAAAATACTTCTTTTAAATAGAAGGTAAAGCATTAGCTACATTGATTTTCTGATGCATATAATTATAGCAAGTATGATATTCAAATCATGACTATTATAATAGTACACGCTCTTTGTTACAAAGGATTCTTTCACATCAGCAACACTGACTACTAACCTTTAATTCATAGCTCTTTACACCTGCTAGATAAGTAACAGAAACCACAAATAATGTAAACAGTACTATTTTTATCTTAGACTCCCTTGATGATTTATTGGGTGAAATGTGTATACATTGCACAGCTTACGTGAAATGGATACTGTCTTTTCCCACTTGGTATTAAACCTGGAGTATAAGAGTACTCCAGTCTAGTACKCCAGCGAGTACTAAAAGGTTTAGAGATAATTGAGATCAGTGTGGATCCTGCCCATGMATGCTGGTGCTACTCTCCTCTTTTTCCATTTTCCCCATGACAGTCAGTTGGTTACCAGGCTTCAGTAACTGCAAAATATGAAATTGTTACTTTGATTTATAGTAAATCTCTTATCTGATGTATCTGTGACTGTCAGGTCAACTGCTTATGAGATTTACTGTCAGTCCTCAAATAGGGATAGCAATTTTCTGTAAACCTACCGCATTAATCCACAGGCATGTAGGACTTTCATACTTCTGGATACCCCCAGGAACATCTAATGAATGTATATGTCACTGGCATAATAGGCTTGCACACATTTAYAGCTTTTGGGCTTAATTATTACAACATCATGTATCAAGCGATAAAGCCCCATAGAAGCTCCAACTGGAAGAAGGCTCATCTGCTTTGCAGATGGGAAGCAGCCCATCTGCGTTGCAACACAGGCCACTGACAGTGCTTTCGTGCTGTGTTCTAGCTTTTGCACCAGCTCCCAGGCAAACCTGTTTTTCTCGGGGACCTAGCCCTGGAGCCCTACAAAGCCCTTTTCCATCCMCAAACACATACCCCGCCACAACTGACTTCCACCAACCACCGCAACTGCCAGCTCCACTCGAGCAGAGCCTCMTGTTAGACCAAGTCCAACACGGGTACCTGGGCTCTGACCTTGACCTCTGAAAAGATAAACAAGCTCAAAGACCATATAGGACTCCACCCAAAAAAGGAAGGATGGTGCTAAACGGGGACTACTGTTTGGGGAAGCTAGGGAAGCCCTGCTCTTTGCAGATTTATTATTGCATAAATTATTTAGCTTCAGCAATGAAGAGAGGTGATACTTAYGTTGCCCTAAAGAGAAGAAGGAAACCTATATGACAGGTAAAGAAAGAAAAGTACAAACCGAGTAACGTTAYTTAGCTCTCTCTGACTCACAAAAACATCTGCAATAATTGAAGACCAAGGCCATCAGCATTTATTTTCAGAGACAGGGTAGAATTTACCACATTAATTACCATGCAACATACTCCACAAAGTATTTAAGCCTCCTCGGACAAAGACAGGCAACGGTGGGCCTGCAGAAATGCTAATGAAGATCACATTGTGGTTTTTAGGAAATCAGAGGAAGTTATTTATGCAGCCTCTTCAGGCCTCCTTGAAAATCTCAATAAGTATCTTGCATCCTTGGCTTCTCAAATGCCTTTGAAAAACTGGTCTCATGCCTAAATCTCCACCCCTTTGAGCACACAGGCAGTCCTTACTTACAGATGCTAAAATCATGGATTTGTATACTCTTGTGCAGGACACTGGATGAGTTATGTGCCACAGGTGAGCACAGAAGAATGAAATACTCATTTTTGTAGCTGGTATATGCCAGACTGATGTATGCACCTTCTGCTGTTACAACTTACCACAAGRATAATCTATTACAAATAAAAGTTAATAAAGATTATCTATTCAGTCTGAATCTGTTGTCCACACATTTTGTCTCTGGACAAAAGTGACTCTCAAAGCAAGTGCACTGCCTGCTTGTTGCCACAACCCCGCAGCAGCATATTCTTTTATAATGCAGTACAGAAAACAAACACATGCACAGTGAAACTCCAGCTGGGAAGAATAATGAAGCATTTAGCAAACCAGACAAAGACTACATGGCTTCACCTCCCTCAACACAGCAGAACCTATTACTGGGTACAATAATTAATAAGCTAATGACAGACCTTTAACCATCCAACAAGTTTTTTCTGAAAGATACAGACTATTTTTTTTCCTCTCAGGGGTCAAATCAGTCAAACATCTAAAAACTTTAAACACTTTTGGTACATGCCAAATTCACTGCAACTCTCAAGCTGTAAAAGTTGTACACTGTCCAAAGTACTATTGCAGAACCGAGTGCTTGTACGGCTGTTTGGAGAAGCATGAGCACTGCCYAATTTCAGGCACCGCACTGAAGCTGACTAAAACAAGACACTGGAATTCCTATATGGTCAGCAAACGGAGCCAAGCTAATTGGGAAAAAAAAGACTCCCAGAAAAATTTCATTTGTCTTATAGCAGCACACCAGTTAAACAGTTCCACCCGCCACTGAGCCTGAGGCATGACAAAGATAGGAGAAAAAAGACTAAATTAACTGTGGGCAGATCTCACCAGGATTTTCTGCAGGACTTTACTCTGGAACCCCTTCTCCTTCCCAGCTCCTGTCCTTTATGTGGGCACACTGCTATTTGTGGGCCAGAGGATGAGTTTCAGTGGCACACTACTAGAACTTTGATTTTCAGTACTTTGTGAAGGGGCCCTTAWGTTGCAAATGCAAAGCCAAGCCTTCTTCATAGACTAATAGCAGTTCTTGTCAATGCTGAGAAGGGACTTTCTCTGAGAAAAAAAACAAGTTCAGTCACTAGCCCTCTAATTAGTTTTTCTCCTGGATCTATTCTCTGACCACTGTAAAATGATGGCAAGAAAGAAAGCCACATGCGTTTCAGGGATTGGTACTGAGGGAATCAAACAGTCCTTCATTGCGACTGGGAGTAAAAATACATGGTCTGTAAAAAGTCTGTTCATGACCAGCAGCTTGCTCATTYGGGTTGGCAAGCCTCACTCACTGAAATGTAAGATACAGAAAGGGACTAAGGAAGAAAAAGGTCTATTTAAGCTCAAAGGCAATCTTTGCACCAGAGCAAAAGGCAAATGAACTCACCATGAGTAACTGTATGCTACAAAACCAGAAGGCATTTCTAACAGAAATGTGGTCTGGAAGTGTCTTCCAACATGACAGTGGAGAAAAAATTAACTGGTTTTAAATTTCTGACCAGGCTTTTATAAAATAGATGTCTGTGATAGGAGACAGGATTTGTGACTGGATTTGTGTCTGCGACAGGAGCTTTGGATTTGGCTTCCATTCCCTCTATGTCTCCCCTGGTAGAAGAACTACACAAACAAAYAAACAGTTTTTTTAAAAGAAAGGGTCGCTGCTGGGCTCAGCCTTGGCCAGCRGCSKGTCCRTCTTGGGGCCGGCTGGCACGGGCTCTATCGGACACGGGGGAAGCTTCTAGCAGCTTCTCACAGAAGCCACCCCTGTAGCCACCCCCACTACCAAAACCTTGCCACRCAAACCCGATACACACACGTTAAGTTTCAGTGCTGTGACATATTAAATTATTACAATTCCTACTACATTGCTGTAGTAATTGCAATAATTACTGCAGCGGTTGTCCAGGTCTGCAGGAATTGMGTCTGCCTTCTGATGTATGAAGTAGCTGATACTGCAACATCTGCCTGCATCAGCATATATTGTTTTTCACCACGGAGCTCTCAGAGAAGAGTCTGTAAACAACATTTATAAAATACAGATGCTCTTGGTTGCAGATGCATTGAAGGAAGCTTAATAGCAGTTTGGATGGGTTAAGTGGTTGTGAACTTCCAAGATGATTTATCACCAGTAAAAAACAACAAATTTTGTAAAACTTATATCCTATTAGAGAAGTATTAAATGAAAAGCAGAGCTGGAGAAATTGTCTTCTCTACAGTTCTGGGTGTTTYTTTCTTTCTTTCTTTCTCTGTCATTATCGGCAATACAAACTTGGGCAATGAAATAGCTTTTTTTTGATGATGAATTTCATGTTTATTTTGAAAAGTAGCACGGATGGGTAAATAAATTCTTGAAAAAACAAGATTTGAATTCATGGCCACCCATAGTTTAAAAAAAAATTAAAACAGAGGATTATTCTTTTAAGTCAGGATGAATGCATACATTTGTATTCCCTTCCGCACAATTGACTGAACTTCACTTTCAAAATGTCAAGGATAAATATCCTTCACACGGTTCCATTAAAATGATGATAACCATAGTAACGGTGTGTAGTTTGCTTATACCTGTTTTCTTCTTTTTTCCTTTTTGGCATGTATTCTTTGMAATAATGTTGCTGCCGAGAGCGCTAAAGAAAAGCGATCCCTACCAAATTCGTGATTTGAATGTGGGTGTTCATAGCCTTCRTATGTTAAGTTATGAAATTAGCTTTTGTTTGGTAATTTGAAGATTTGTTTATGGATATGAAATCTGAACAGGCCATTATGAAAATATACTACCACCTGCCGCACTCATCAGCATAGAGGGGATATCATCTACTGTTTACTACTTCTTTTCCCCAAGTAATTTTTTGCATTTTTGTAGCAGAAYCAGAAGAGGGGAGAGTATGAAACCAGAAAATGTTAAAATTAAGTTAAAGATAATTAAGAGACCCAACTACAGAGCCTCCAATTACTACCAATACAAATGGACTTTATATTGCTAAATCCCACAGATATCTGGAAAAAAAATTCAGCGCTTAAACTAACGCGAAGTGTTGTGGCCATATTGTTAAGGCACTTACCAACTACGGAACACACAGATTAGCTCAGTGCAGGGAAGAAGGCAGCCGGCCGACGGAGCGCGGAGGCAAGGCAGGCGGAAGGGCGCRGAGGCCACAAGGGCTGCCCGTGCACCGCTGGTTGCAGAACCCGCTGCCAGCATCCCCTTCGCACAGCACGTGGGCGGGACACAAGGTAACTTGGGCCTTGACTTCAGGATTAGCACAGTCTGATTAAGGATGAGAATTAAACCCAAGGAACCGGAATTATTCTCCCTTATCCTCACATTTCTGACAATGATTAAATGCTGAAAGTATAGATACCGTCCCACTACATCGGAACAACCCTGTCATGAAAATACAGCATGGTAGTACCTATATTTCTGTCAAGAAAAGGACAGGCAAAGTTTGCATTCTTTTAGAGTAACCAGATGAATTAGTATTGTCATTTTATGTATTTCCTTGACAGTGGGAAAGGAACGGATTGTGCTGTTATAGCGTGTATATATATATATATATTTGTATATATATAAACTATCTACAGGAACATGCACTTCTGATCTAGTGTATATCTCTGTGCTAATTTTGCCGGAAGAACTAGTTTGGCTAAGGTTTTACTCTCCTGTTAGCAAAACATTATAGTGGAGACCTGACCTATGTGTATATCTGTTTGTTCATGTACCAATGAAACTCTTAAAAGGTGGATTATTCCATTTAATGGAAGAAAAATACTTGAATCCAGGGCCAAAATAACATGTATAGGAAGGAAGCTTTCTTCTTGCTTCCCTAAGAAGCCACACAGGACAATCACAATTTATTCTAATCCATTTAGATTAAAAACTTTATGTACAGGAATAGATATGTAAAAATTGCAGCACTTCAAATGTATGCAATTCCTTGAAATATTGGTAATATTCAACACTGAAGTTTTTGGCTAATGTAGTTTTACTTGACATCTCTAAACTCCAGTGATCTTTAATTCATGTGACTTTGACTGAAGATCAGAAATAAAATCTCCTTAAGAATTTATTTAAGAAAAACTAACTTAGTGCTTGTTCTCTTTGTACATGATTTTTCAAATAGTGCAGGCAAGATTTTCAGGCTTTCTTTCTACTCACTTGGAACATTGTTTCCTGAATAATCCCACTTCTCTCTGTCTTTAGTTACAGTTCTATCCATCATTTCTGTTGTGATATTTCACCCAGCTATTTCTAAGTTAATCATAAATTCTTAATTAGGATAATCTGGTCAAACCCACCACCTTTCCCCACCTATGTTCTCATAAGAAACAGAATGCCATGCTCAGTGAACCTGTCAGCAGCAGAATAAAGTTCTGCGGTGCAGGCTTCATTTGGTGGTTCTTACTGAAAGTTAAATAACTACTGATGAATTTGAGATTGAGTTATAAAATGTCCCTCCACATCGCTATTATTTCAATACAGCATACTTCACACTTTCCAATTGCTTTACTCAGTGTGGATATAAATGAGGCAGTAGTACAGCGGCCTTGGCTTTTGGATTTAGCATGGTTTTCAGTTCAAGATGTCTCTGCCCTTCAATGCCTGAAGTTCCAGAAAGAGAATTATCCATGTATAAAAAAATAAGAAAATTTTCTTTCATGATAAATATAATAGAAAAAGCCTTGGGCAAAAAATAGGGGGTTTTTTACCTATATTTGGGACCAAATTTTCTCATTTCCTATATCTTTTGTAAACTTATTTAACATGAATGCAAGACGGGCACTATGGGGTTTTTGGCAATATGCATTCCTGTTTCATTCACTTGCCACATAGCCATCACARGAAAAACAACTCAATGAAGAAACTCAGCCTGGATCAGAATTCTTTTTCCTGAGCCTGTGTCAAGATTGCGAGCTTACATATTTGTCTACATATTCTATTCCAAAGCACCATACTGGGATGTTACAGACAGTTTAGGATTTCAGGGAAGGATTAAGAAGATGGTCAGGGAAATTCACAAGCTGCTTTGGTACTGTCAAAAGGAAAAATGGTAATATGTTGTATGCTGAAGGGCTTTCCTGATTCATGTGAGAGATTATCCTTAAAGGACGAACAATGCTTTGCTGAGTCTCTTCTTGAGTTTGCAATGCAAAATCTCCCGATTTGCAAGCTTTGGGGAACACAGTACAGTTAAATCAACTAAATGCTTCTTTTATACTGCACAGCCAATTCCTTTCATTCTGCTGCAAAGTACTTGCAAACGGCACGCCATCCTTCCCACGGTTATCTAGCATTTACTACCACATCCTCCATCTGATCAGAAACAGAGACCTTCTGGAACTTTTACTCCTTTAAACATTAATCTTATGTTTAATAATGCACTTCTCTCTTTTCTCGTCCTCATAAAACAATGAAGAAAGAATTACCCAACATCTCCATTTTTTAACAGTGTTACATGAACAGATTTTCATTGATTTCCAAAAAAGGAGAAAATTTTGCAGTAAACTCTCATGAAATCTTATCCAGTTAGAAGATAGATGTGGGTTTCTGTTATCTGTCATCAAAAAAGGAAAAAAGAGAAAGCTGCTTTTACTTTCAATATGGAAGTAGAAGGCTTTTCTCATAAAAATATTATTTTTTTGTGAAATATTTACATATTGGTCTCACCATGTGTCTGATGGATTTGCAGCACATAAGCTATAAGTTTTATCCCATCTGAACTTACAGTGAGCTTATGAACATCTTAAAAACTCTAAATTAAGGAGATTATCATATCATTGCATGACTTATTCCAGTGACTACCAATAATTGTTATCACTTACATAAATCGTTTGTGGTTGTGGGGTTTTTCCAATTTTAATTTCTCTAAGTGTCACTTGATGCCAGCTGTTCTTTTTTGTACCTCTGATTTCTATGGCAAAGTTTCATTGACTATCAAATTGGGTTTTTTTCAGTTTTGTTGTCTTCACTCTCCATATTCGGATCAGAAAATGTCCCTATATTAAATGTCTCAAGCAACTGGACTGTTCTTTCAGCGAAGTTTGTTTAGTGAGTTATTTTTTATGCTTTTTTCCCCTCTGATTTTCTGAATTATTTTACAAAACATATAAAGGCTAACCAATGCTTTGTGAACTTTTCAAGGAATCTTCTACCGCTCACCTGCTAACAGCATATTTGCAGTCATAAAAATTAATCAAATTTTCCCTTTATTAATTCAAGCAAACAAACTTCAATTTTTCCTATGACCAAGCTCTCTCTTTCTAAAGGTTCCAGAATAGACCGGCACTTAAATATATGCCATATGAACCTGAAAATTTTCTCCTAAGCTTAACTGCAGGTCAGGCAGCAGGGGCTGCATGTCAGGTGCAAGACAGTCATTTAATTCTTTGCTTATAACATTTCAAGTGGGTGAACTCCGTATCTGAAAAAAGAGACTCTGTTGTTTTCTGAGTCATGATTGCTCTCCATATGTGCCTTGCAGCAGATGCCGGCAGAGGCTGCACAGCAAGAGGTCCTGGAATCTTATTTTATGATGGTTAGCACACAGTGGCAAGAATTT
The DNA here is from genome assembly GCA_030449065.1 of Oceanodroma leucorhoa. Taxonomy (NCBI): domain Eukaryota; kingdom Metazoa; phylum Chordata; class Aves; order Procellariiformes; genus Oceanodroma; species Oceanodroma leucorhoa. The sequence goes on along the minus strand of JASVER010000169.1, from coordinate 1,193,004 downwards.
TCATTTAGTTTAATGCTTTACCTAGTTTTAAGTTCCTGAATGATCATTAGCATCTCTCTTCATGCAAACAGTTCCTCTGCAGGCAGATCAGCTTTATTCCACCTTCTACTTGTGACTCAGACTGACAATTCTGAGCCTAATTCACAGAGAAAACTATCAGAGGGATTATAAATCGACAAATACATGTTCCTTGCACTTCCAAGCATATCATCCTAAAAGAAGGGTCTTGGATCTTCAAAATGATATGCACCTTTAGCTGCTAAAAAGCTCCAGTTTCCTAACAATTCTATAAATAGACCATGTTGATATAATTACAAAAATTCTTGTTACTTTAATGGGTTACATATATACACACATACAGAGATGGGAGCTGAAGCCTGGCTCTCTGACAATAGGGGAAATTCTCCATTTTTATAGGGCCTTATGAATGCTACTACGAGACTTTTCAACTAACTGTGTTTGTGGACTTTTAATTACTCGGCAATCTGATACCTTTTAGGAAAAGCTTCTACCATTCTGTTTTAGGTTAGACATTAACAAAGGCAGAGTAGCCAATATATATTTTACTTTCAAATGTCTTCACTAATCTGTAGAACTATCCAAGTATGCTTTAAAAAAATCAACAGGAATTATAGTGAATTGAACGTCATACATATTTACAAACTCTTTGAGAGATTTGAGGTATTTTTAATGTATAAACTGGTTCTACATTCCACTACTGATTTAAACAGAAACAATAATTTATAAGTATTTACACTATCTAGTCAATGTTCTTCTCATTTTTAATTTTTCACAAAAAGCATCACCATTGTAAAAATAGTTAAACTTGTTACACATCATCATAGTGAATGATTTCTTTGACATTTTTCCTAAAGCATACATTTTAATTTAAGCTCTGCTCAGTTAGTAGCATATGGATTTTTGGCAGTTTTTTTAATTCAGAAAAATTTTTCAAAATATATCTAAGCATTTCTTTCCTGCTGGCCAGTATTACTGTTCAGTTGCTCCACCTGATGATGACCAGAACTTAGGCACAAATATACACACATTAAAAATTGTTAAGGAAAGTAAAAAATTCATGAATCACTTGTTTTTACAGTTGCCTGCAGCTGACAGCTTATACCGTGCATGCAATAGTAAAAGCAAGCTGTGGTTTTGTGACTGCCACTCTCAGTTCTCATCTCTAACATAACAATGAATGCCATTGTTAGTTCCCAAAGACGCTGTCTTTTTTTTTCATACAAATGCACGTGCTTTACATGTAATGGATCTAGAATCTCTTTTTTAAAGAATGGAAGTATTTCCCCAACATCAGCAAACAAAGACAGATCCTGGAGTCATCCAAACTCCCAGATCCAACTCAAATTATAAACCCTACTAAAATACAGATTTCTTCTTTGGTTCATTCACTTACGATTTACAAGTTTTATTTTCTTTATAATTTTCAACCTATTCCTTTTGCCAGGCCTCCTTTTATTTTGCTTTGAAAGAGAAAACTGCTTGCCTTGTACTTAAAACTTTCAACCTCACCTGACTCCCACCTACCACTGTTTCCTTTCTTTCCATGACTATTGGATTACACAGATGGATTGTTCTCCTGACTTCTTATTTGGCTGTTTCCAAGTTAATCCCATCACAGAAACTTTTCGTTCTAAACAAATATAATAATAATAACCTCCAGCCACACAGTTCCATAGTCTCTTTCACTATCCTTATTCTCTTCCACTGTTTTGACAGAGTACGTCATCTTTTCCTCCCTGGTCCTATCACCCTGCTTCCCTAGTGATAAGTATTGATAGGATGCCTCACCTGTAAATGTGCAGCTTCTCAAGACAAATAGACAGTGAAGTTCCTTATCTAGGACACTAAGGATTCAAATTTTCTCAAGGTTCTTTTGTCCCATTATTCATTGTCCCTATAAAGGCTTTTCCATGGGCTTTCCCTCTCTTTAAATTAACATTTCAGCAGTGCTGGCTTTAATAGTTTTTCAAATACTGCAAACTATTTTTTATGGTAATCACCTTGTATTGCTGTTTTGTTTGTATCATTCTTTCTCCTAAATGTTCATTCCAGGTTAATGTCTTGTAGCCTTTAAAGACTCAAAATTATGTATGTATGTACATCTTACTGTTCTGGGAACCCTTCAAAAGAGCATAGTCTGGAGTACTTCTAGTTTGATGCAAGATACGCTGAGATATAAAATACACCATCAGGCAGAAGTACTTTAGTTATGTTGTTTTCTGTCTTCCACTGTGTTTTTGCTTAGAAATAAAAATTAGTAAGAGTAGTATCATACTATGCTGCTAGAAGAAAATACTCATCTTGTAGTGTCCGGATATGGTCCTCAGATTAAGCTGGGTTTCTTTGGGAGGTGAAATTCTGAACTGACTGATTCCTACTGTTCAGGGTACCTCCTTGTACTGCAATTATTTAAATGCAATTATAGTACTTGCTATTGCAAACAGTTTTGCAAATAAATAATATAATGTGATGGTCTCAAAGGGCAAGGATTAGGAAAGCCCTGAAGAACGGCTACAAACTTGCTGCAAAATTTCAGTATGCTGCAAAATATCCTATGCATTCAGATAAACGATTGGTAAAAAGGCAAATCGATTATCTACGGTAATATGAAAGACTGATAGCACAAACAACTGAACGTCATGGGTCTGGATTCTCAGGTCAGTGAAGTAGACTATACATTAGTGATTAGTGCACAGGAATACACATCAAAGTACTTTTTTGTGACCATTTCATATACTGAAAATAGAGGAATCCTCTTTTTTTTTTTTTAATTTGCATTCCATTTTTGTTTAATCCGAGTCTTGTGGACAAACAAAAAAACATATATAGCACAGGAATGACCAAACAATGTAAGGTAATTTTCAACACAACATACCTCATGGAATGAATGATGTTAAAATGTTGTGCTAATGATATATGAAATATCCCCTGTTTAATACAAAATAGAGAGAATGAAGATCTAAAAAAGCACAGTTCACTTATTAGTAAATGTAAAGGTCTGTAATCACAACAGTGTCAGTTAGTGGGGAATAAGAGAGATCCTTTGATGTAAGCATGTTAGTTCAAATGACTTCACTATGTTCCAAAATCAGCTTTAAGAGACCTCGGCAAAATATAGAGGCGGGTGGGTAAAACAAACTGTAGCTGTGAGTTGGTACTTAGTATTTTGATCTATTTACACCTGGGTAGCTGTTGGCAGCCTATTTTATTTTGCAGGCTTTCTGAGTCCATCTTTGTAGGAGTGGGTTCTAATGAGTCAAGCCATTAGCAACAAATCTCAGGCAGCAAGAAGAAGACAGCAGCAGCATTTCTACTCATTGCTCAAACCCTTCTGGGTGTTATACTCCAAAGGAACAAACACAGACAAGGTCAAACCTGACCATAAAGCCCTTTGTGAAATGTTACTTGTACACAGTACATTCCTCATTAATCTATTTCAAATGCCTACCATATCCATGTATTAATGCAATGTCTTGTGTGTTGTTCAACCATTTTCTTCTTTTTGCATGCTACAAAGCTCAAAATGTAGCAGCAGTGAGAAAAAGGCCAGATTCATATATAAATTGTTAGCCACCACAGAAAATCACAATGTCTTTTCTTGACAGACTGACTAACAATATTTATTAATTAATATATCAGAAACCTTTACCAATATTTCATTAACTGTTCAGTCCCTCCAGTAGTGACTCATACGAACAGCACAAGGTCTTCCTTTCTCCTCCTGTTTTTCATTTGCTCTCACAGAGAACAATTTTGCAGCATAAATCTTAGATTTTCCTTGAGCTTTTGTTGCCTTGTTTACATTTTTTACAAACCTATCTTGAATCCTCCAAAGTTTAAAGAATCACTTTGATAGGGGAGTATTAATTTATTCCATTTCCATGAATATCCTAAAACCTGCCACAAGAAGGGATGAGGAGAAGATTACAGCAGCAACTTCTAAACCACATGATTCCACCCACGGATACTCTGAAGCGAAAAGCTTCTCCTGGGTAATATGACCTGTCAAACACAGAGATGTGAACTGCAAGCAACTTCTCCCCTATTACCAGAGGAGTTATATTCAATTGCTAGTTTCTCCATTTAAATTCTCCACATGTTTTCCCCAGCAATCCTCTGCTATTCCACATCCCCTTCAAATTCACGTCTATAGAGCTAAATGAAAAAAAAACAGCTATCCGACTCTAGACTTTGCCCTGTGTTTTCTGTTATTAATTATTGCGTTTTACAGCCCAGTATGTTTCGGGGTGTCTGGGCCAGTATACTTCAAGACACCCACGTTTTGAAAACATTTGCTTTTTTGCTTTTTTATTTATTATTAGGAACAGAAAGTTATATAGTTATGTATCATTTTATACCTTAGGAAAGGGAAGTTGCCAGACTCGTATTTCTACGAGGGAAATTGTACAATCCAGTAGCAGATCTGGATATCAGAGTTCCTTTGAACCTGTGAGATTAGAGCTCTTACCCGGCTTGATTTTCCCCATACACTCACTTGCTTCTCCCCAGTGCTACAGTCACCAGGCCTTCATGTCCTTTCCCCACAAGAGATCGCAGCTGGTCCAGGAAGGTTGGACAGAAAGTCATGTTGGTTTGTGCTGTGCCACTGCTGGCAGCTACCAGTCTCTGACATTACCAGCCAAGGTCCCTGGACATCCTCCAACATTATTCTCCACAAATCTCTATGAYCCCCAGGATCCYCCCCCACTTCCAGGATCTTTCCTCCAGTCAAGATCTTTACCTTCTTCTTTCCCAACCTCCAAGCCCCTGAATGTCCTAACTAGTCTATATGCAGAAGCACAGCAAGKGATCAGCTTCCTAACTGGCAGTTTTGTGTCACATCTCTTTATTACCTGGAGGTTTCAGGACGTGGCACTTCTGTTTAGTCCAGGTGTTATCCAAACCTACACCTAGCTTTCACCGACTGCAGCTAGCAAGTAGCAGGCATCTGCTTGAGATTTCAAAAGTTCAGTTTCAGACATTCACCCACACAACACAATTATCTGCTGCCTGTTATCATTCACAGTTTAAGCTATTTTCACCTACGCAGTCCTGAGGGTCCTACCTTGGCTCCTTCTCTTCAGACTTTTAGCAGAATGAACTCTATTTAGTCAAAAAGTGCATTTCAGGTTGCTTGGATTTGTGAAAACTTTGCTTCTAGTTCACAAAGTTCAGATGATGTTTCCATAATTTACCCACTTCCACCATTGATACTTTTATGTTCCCATTCCAGCACTTACTCTGACACTGGCAATTAAGACGACTGTTTCTAGCCTTTACAAGCCTTTTGTGCTTAACTGTTTAAATCACTGCCTAGAAAGAATAAAGCAAAACAACAAAATTTATGCCTGAATTATCTCCACCAGTTGTTTTACTGCTTATTTCTCAAAGGATAGGAAGCATCCAACCTTGCTCAAGAACCATACTCTCTTCTAAGAAATCCCAGTCTAAACTTCGAGCTTACCCTAACTGCATGCACTGAAGTTATTAGCTGTCAATTTCTATTAAATTTCTATTTATTGTATTAAACCTCTTCAGAACCAAACCCTGTGCCACCAACCCAGCAACTGGACCATGAGGTCAGTCTATTCTTTCTCTACATAAGCCTATGAAAAGCATCAGTGTCTGCCAGCCATTCCTAACAAGCACCTGGGCACGTTCCCATCACTCTCTGCTCCTGCCAGCACCTGGTAATGGCTGCTCAACTTAACTTTCTGTAGCGCAGATGAGAAGTCTAATGAATAATCCTTTTCTTCTGAAAACTATTGAAAAATTCTGAGCATTTACCAGTGCCTTTTTCATCTAATTTTCATGAGCTAGTCTCCTAAGTCAAAGAACTGTATTTGGATTTTTTTCATCCATTACCAGTATTGTTTTAACTGAATTTCCTCCTTGGAGTACTCAGGATCTGGCAACATCAAGCTTCCTCTGCTTCAAAATAAAATACCTGTAATAAAAGAAGGGTCCTTCCTGACATTCTGGAAAAGGAAGGAGATTGAACCTGCAAGTCACTCCTCTTCTAAGGTCAGCTCAACCTTTTCCATGACTTTCCCAGGACCTCCTTCCAACTGGCTACGTTATCTTTCCACTTTGTTGACAGACTAAAGACACATGCTGCAAAAATCATACACCAGCTTTTAACTGATTCTACAATTAATCCTGAATGAATTCTCATGGGTTTCCCTTCTTCCTCTTTGCTGGTCTCAATCACAATTTTTTTTTTTTACTTTCTCTGTTTTCTTTCTCTTTTTTCACTTCTTTTCATCTGAGCTGCTTTTCATTCTCCTTCATTTACATTTCTCAGTCTCGTTTAGATCTCAGAAAACTCTTTACTTCATATAGCGTTTTCACAGATGTCACTTTTATCTAGCTGGGAAAGCAGTGAAGTTAGGTGAATTTCCAGTTATTTTCTCTGTGCAGTGAGGAATTTTGTTTTGAGCAAACACAAAATAACCTTCTTCTATAAATCATTAAACCTAAGCAAATATTGTGGAAACACTTTATTGTTATAATGCAAACACTGTACACATTAAACATTTGTCAGAAGAAAAGTTAAATTGAGAGGAAATTTACTTGGCTTAGCTTTTAATCTAATAGTCCACTATGGAGTAGGAACTGCCAAAATTCAGAGCCTCCCTATGTATTTTGAAAATATTATGGKTTTGGAGGTGATCAGGCAACAGCAGACTACTTGCTTTAGTTACAAGAACTCACCCTTGATAATAAACAGGTACCTTCAGCCTCAAAGCAGAAAACCAAAGAGAACTTGCATGTAAAGGCAACATCTCTGTCCAAAAGAGAGAAGTTTTGCCTACTTTTGTCAACTTAACTGGTAAACAAAAGTAAATTTAAGTAAGAAATATAAGGAAAAGATGCATGAAGAGGTTTTAATTGTTTTAATGGAGAAATAGTAAAACGAATGTATAAGGGAGAAGGTCCAAAAGGCATGGGCAAGACTTTGAGGCATTGGTAGGAAAGTAGAACCAGAGATGGAAGGACTGTGCAATTAGCTGTCTAGGAGGCCATGCAGCCTAGTCTATAATACCGTATTTTGTTTCTCCATTATTTATAATAAAATACACTTTCTAACAAAATTAAGGATAAGACCTTAAAATCAACCAGAATGGCCATAATTAACAGAAGAGTTTCCTACAAGGAGAAGAAGAATATAAAGGAACTGAGGGTCAGCACAATTGCAGATTACATGAATGAGAAGGAAGGAATCAATAACCACTCATAATATGATAACTGGTAATATTGGACGTGGGGTAAAAAAGAGGAGAGGGCAATATTTCTGGAGAAAATGAGGTTTCCCCACATCAGGTGGATTAGACTTGTGGTGGCAAAAAGAAATCCATTAAAAGATGTGGAAGAGGAAGTCAGCAGTAAGAATATGAGGGAAAAGCAAGATATTGCAACAGAGACCAATTAGTCGCTCAGTAAACAAGCACAGGAGAAAAGGACAAGAGTTGCTGGGGAATTCAACAGAGGCAGTAGAAACTCGGGACATGGTAGAGATAATGGAGGTGTCTAGTAGGGAGGGAGAAAGGAAACAGAATGTTTTATTTTTGGTTGTTATTATCTAGCAGTGAAAAAAGGAGACTTTTCAGACAGAACAGTTAAAAATATCAAAAAAACCCTGAAACTTTGATTAATACTGTTGTTTTAAGTGAAACTGTAGGTTGTTTCACAGAACATCTGCAAACCAGTGGAAACATGAACAGAATCCTTAAAGCAGATCTTCCAATATTAGTCACTTTATCTGCCATCTGTTGGGAACTGCGACTGCCAGTTCATTTAGTTTTCTACAAGCTAACCCTAAAATAACTTCTTGTAAATTTATACTGTTTTTCTCACTTCCTGTAAGGAAAAGGCATCCTAACTTCTTTGAGCTAGGGCACGAAATKGCTTGCAAAATATCAAAATGCACTTAATAAAGACGTACTAGCTCATTCAACTGATATGCCATGAAGTTGGACAGACCTTTAATATTCCACTAATTTCACTGTAAAAAGCAGTTCTCTGAACAGAAATAAATTCCCAGCCAATGAAGGAATCTCCATGCTCATTATTTCTTTTATTGAAGTAGACAGAGGCTTGACAAAGAACTACACCACTTGCAGCTACTAGGATAAATTCACTAGACATCCAATATAGTATCACAMTAGGTACAAATATATATATAATACCTGAGCTTCCAGAGTGTTATATTAYAGCAATAACTAAATGTCATGATAAATAAACATGCAAAAATCAGGAGATTCCTGTTGCATAAGCAAAAGAAAAAAGAGAGCTTAGAGAAAAGAAAAGAAATTACTAGGTACGTTTCAAAGGAAGAAAGGGACACTGAAAAAATAAATATATCTCAAATTCCCTGGATATGGTTTGAATCTACAAAAAAAAAGAAAAATCATACTATCTTCTGTGCCTGGTAGAGAAGACATGCTTGTCATAGCAAAGCTGCATTCACTTGTGATTACTCAAGCAATATGAATGAAAGAGAAAACAGAATGATGAGGGAAGAGAAGATGGGAAACCTGATGGCACTGAATTCAACATGAGAAGTGCTATTCACTGCAGTCTGTCCAGATTCTCTGTTTTTTAAATCACAGTAAWGCCACAAAGTATTCATAATGTTCAACTCCATTTGTTAGTAAGTTTTTCCGATTGGAAAAACAGACATATCAACTAGGAGTTTAAAGTTTTATTTACGACATGCATAAGGATTCTTTGAGAAAGGTCTAGCCAACAGCAGCACRTCTACATGCTAGAGAAAGGAGTGACATCAGCAAGCTGCCCTCATGCTGCACAGGGATCCACAGGTGTGGAATCTTCTCTTGCCTGGTAACTAACTCTGATAACTAACTATGCCTGTTTCTCATGTGGTTTTCACCTGAAAGCCTGAATTACTTTCAGAAAGAAAGGGTCGACATTCTCATTTCACCAGRGAAGAAACTGTCCCACAGATTTGCTCAAGGTTACATAGAAGATTGAGGACCCTGCTCTATAATAAAAAGTTCATTTTGTCATAGAAGTGGGAATTTGTTAGGAGGAATTACACATATTTAAGAGAAAGTTGAACTTTATCAAAAAGCATTGAAAAAGACCTCCATAAGCAAGGTGAAGTAATRCATACATATACAGTAAAGAAAGTAACTTGCCAATAACAATATTGACATCCAAATACTGGAAATCACTAGGGAGCCAAAGAGAAATTCGCTTGAATTAAARTAATGTCTCTGGCTGCTAACAACAAATATTTCAGTTCGGTCTATGTCAACATCCAAGGCAAGTCAGATACATTGCCAGAATCAYTAGTTGCCCTTAAAGAACTGAAGTAGTCCAATAAACAGAGAAGCTTGCTACCTGCATAGACCCATGCTGCCTGGACAGATATATATATAAYTACGCATCTTAGTGCTTACATTTACTTCAGTGGAACTACAACAATTTACAACTGAAGGTCTATGCAAAATATATTTCCGTAGTTAAGTTTGTACAATTAAGTAATACCTACCTTCAGGCAGAAGGCTTTTCAAATATAAGTGCAATAAAAGATGGGTGAGTGCCAAAAATTAATGGTTGATTATTAATTTTAGAAAAAATGAATGGTTAATATTAGAAATAAATCAGTCTTCCCTTGACCTTAAGCCAAGCCAAAAGTTTGGAAAAAATGCCAGGTTTTCCATTTTGTTACATTGGTTTTGCAATAAGACGTTTAATGCAGTTACAYTGGTACAAAGCCAGTGAATTCAAGCAAACAGTCTGTGGCCTGGTAATTAAAAACAGAAATAAGTTAATTTTTCATGGACATAGATTTCCTTTCCATAAAGTGACTTCAGATTTAGAATCACAGAATAATTCTGGTTGGAAGAGATCTCAGGAAATCAAGGAGGTCAATCTCCTACTCAAAATAGTCAACACACTTGTGGTGGGTTGGCCCTGGCTGGATGCCAGGYGCCCACCAAGCAGCTCTGTCACTGCCCCTCCTCGGCTGGGCAGGGGAGAGAAAACATATGACAAAAGGCTCGTGGGTCGAGATAAGGACAGGGAGAGATCATTCACCAATTACTGTCACAGGCAAAACAGACTTGACTCAGGAAAATTAATTTAATTTATTACCAATCAAATCAGAGTAAGATAATGAGAAATAAAAACTAAATCTTAAAAACACCTTCCCCCYACCCCTCCCTTCTTCCTGGGCTTAACTTGACTCCCGATTTCTCCACCTCCTCCCCGGCAGCAGTGCACGGGGACGGGGAATGGGGGTTGCGGTCAGTTCATCACACGTCGTCTCTGCCGCTCCTTCCTCCTCAGGGGGAGGACTCCTCACACTCCTCCCCTGCTCCAGCGTGGGGTCCCTTCCACGGGAGACAGTCCTCCACGAACTTCTCCAATGTGGGTCCTTCCCACGGGCTGCAGTTCTTCACGAACTGCTCCAGTGTAGGTGCTTTCCATGGGGTGCAGTCCTTCAGGAACAGACTGCTCCAGCGTGRGTCCCCCGCGGGGTCACAATTCCTGCCAGCAAACCTGCTCCAGCGTGGGCTCCTTTCTCCATGGGTGCACAGGTCCTGCCAGGAGCCTGCTCCAGYGTGGGCTTCCCACGGGGTCACAGCCTCCTTCGGGCATCCCCCTGCTCCAGCGTGGGGTCCTCCCCGGGCTGCAGGTGGATATCTGCTCCACCRTGGACCTCCATGGGCTGCAGGGGCACAGCCTGCCTCACCAYGGTCTTCACCAGGGGCCGCAGGGGAMTCTCTGCTCCGGTGCCTGGAACACCTCYTCCCCCTCCTTCTTCACTGMCCTKGGTGTCTGCAGRGTTGTTTCTCTCACATATTCTCACTCCTCTCTGCTGTTGCGCAGGGTTTTTTCCCCTTTCTTAAATATGTCATCCCAGAGGTGCTACCACCGTCGCTGATGGGCTCAGCCTTGGCCAGCAGTGGGTCCGTCTTGGAGCCAGCTGGCACGGGCTCTATCGGGCATGGGCGAAGCTTCTAGCAGCTTCTCACAGAAGCCACCCCTGTAGCCCCCCCCACTACCAAAACTTTGCCACACAAACCCAATACAACTGTATGCAGAGCAGCCTGCTTAAGGGTTGGTCTAGCCAGGTCTTGAAAACTTCCCAAAAAAAACCCCTCAATTCAAAGCAGGTGTACAAGGCAGGAATTGTACCTATATACAGTTTCAGGAATATATTCTACTTTTAAATGTGTTCATTTTCATGTCTGGAAAATTCAGTGGATAAAGGCAGTATGTTACGAAGTAATGCCTCACAGTAAAATACATTTAAATCATCAGGCCATTTTCTCTTCTGCTCCACTAAATTTACATCTAAATTTTCTTGGTGGTCTCCAGTCTCCTTCCAYCCAGAGCCCTTTCCTCTGCCATTTAGCATTTTCCTTCCCCACGTCTTAGAAAACTTAGAAGTAACATACATTAACGGATGTCCTGGATACCGCAAGCACATTATCCACATGCCTGTGAGTGTATGGCACCTGCGGTGCCCCGACACTASCTAACATTGCTACCGTCCATCTGGAGGCTCTTAACAAAGTGATCCTTACAGAAACAGTAATGCAACCCCTTCTGCAGCCTGGTTTCCACCCCCCATTTGGGAAAGAGATTTCATTTTCTTTTCGTATTTAAAGGAAGAAAGCAACTTTGAACACTGTCTCTCTCACTCCAGCTGCGACATGAGGATGGAGCCCYTCCCAGCTACCAGGAACTCAGTCATAAAGGCAGCAGATGTGAAGGAAACTGCATTTCTTGAAAACAGAAATCACATTCCTAGTTAAAACAGAAAGAAAGCCCTCTATCCCCCAGTGATGTAAGACGATGTCCCCTGTGTAAGAGGATCTTGGAGAAAGATTCAAAAAAACAAATGTACAAATATTTGCTATTTGTTTCTACATTATGGTGACAACCCACAACAACACAGAATATCCAGCTTCTACATTTATTATAGTGCCTACTCAATTCCTAGGCTAGATTCTCCACCACTGGGTTATTGCTGTGATGCCCTGCAGCACAAGAGTTGAAATTGTCCCTGGATGAAAATTTGTGATAATGCTTTTATTTTTATTTTCCTTGACAAATTTGCTTCTTCATACACCTATCTAGTCTTGTCACTACCTAAATGAAGTATGGCAGTATTATTTTCATATYGATTTAAGTCAAGGATGATTTTCTGCTGCCCTTAGACTGATTTGTTTCCACCRTGACTTAATACTCTTTCTCTTTTCCTATAAAGCTGCTTTAACAGTCAGAATTTGCACTTTGCCATTATTCTCCTCCTGTTTTATTATTTTTGATTGTCACGTGACAGTGCTGTGCTTCTCAACTCAGTTTCTCCCACTTGAGTTTAATTTTCAAGAATTTTCTTTGGTCCTRTTTTATGCATTATGTTGGGTTACCTTTGTGTTTGTTTACCTGCACTGGCTTTGAAAAAAAACATTGCTGTGAAAATCACTGTCCCACTTCCTATTTTTATTTTGATCTCAGCCTGGTTTAAATTATTCATTTTTGTCCCTCAGATAGTGTTTGGATTATGTTTCAGCGAACTAGTGGAAACGCTTTTCATAGGAAGTGTCTCCCTTTGAAAATGAATCAGCATCAACAAATTCATATGTTTTTACTCCCTAGGAACAGATGTTAAGGGAATGTAGGTTAAGCTTTAGATCCAARCTAGTCTCTGCAGGACTATAATTTGCTGTGATAAACTGAAAGATGGAAATGCAGACCAACAGGGGCATCCCAGATTTAACATCCCTTCTGTTCTGGCTGAGATACATTTGACTCTGTCACTTGCAGATACACTTTGCTACCACAGTAAGCAAAACCAACACAGAAATCTCTTTTAATCACTGAAAGATTGCTAGTCTTGTCTAAAGCTGTAAACATGCAGTTCAACAGAGACTGAAATTTGTACATATTCCAGATAAATGCATATCATCCAGTACTGAAAYTTTTCTTCTATGAAACATGTTTATAAAAATACATATTTATAAGAATATTTGAGGAACCCATAAATGTCATACAAAGCCAGAAATGGACAAAAGCTTACATAAATGTTCCATGAAGACTGACACAATCTTTAATTAGTTACCAAGACTGACAATTTTTTCATTGCCTTTGAAAATGGCAAAAAAAAATTTATGGATTTGTCCTTACCTGCAGTCACTGCTCAGTTCTGCTTGGTACCTCCAGCAGACTTTTGGAGCATGCTGGGTTGGGGCTGCCAGACAGCCTTGAAAAATTCTCTTATTCATTTGCATTTGTTTTTAGGCCAATAAGTGATGATTAGTTTTTCATTATCATAATTAATGTAGTACATATTAATTAGTTGATTTAGGCATCTGAGTGGTAATTTTTTACTTGACTGTGGCAGGATATACACAGTCACCTCCAGAGACTTTTTGTATTTAATACTCATCTTGGTTTCTGTAACTTTTTTGACAATCCTTCCAAGCAGACAAGTCTTAGGGGAAAAAAAAAGTCATTTCACCAGAGAGAAGCACTATAGGAGAAAGGGCATAAGCCTACTATAATGCAAAAGTAACCTCAAAAGAAATATAGAGAAAAAGAGGGCTCCAACCTGTGCATTCTACACTTTTCCAGTGAGATTTCGCAACACCTAGATACCACGAGGCATAGATTGGCATCATCCCTGAGCCAATGCTACGGTCCAGGTAGAGGAAACATGTCCAGTAAAACATATCACAGAATCACGGATTGGTTGATGTTGGAAGACACCTCTGGAGACCATCTAGTCCAACATGGTGGTGTTGGGTTGACGGTTGGACTTGATGATCTTAGAGGTCTCTTCCAACCTTAATGATTCTATGATTCTAGTCCAACCCCCCCTGCCCAAGCAGAGTCACTCACAGCAGGCTGCTGCCCAGGGCCGTGTCCTGTCGGGTTTTGAATGTCTCTGAGGATGGAAACTGCAGCCTCTCTCGGCAACCTGTTCCAGTGTTCAACTTCCCTCACAGTAGAAAAAGTGTTTTCTAATGTTCACAAAATTTCATGTGTTTCAACTCRTGCCCATTGCCTCTTGTCCTGTCACTGGGCACCACCAAGAGGAGCCTGGGTCCTTCTTCCTTACACCCCCCATCAGATAGTGATAAACATTGATAAGGTCTGCACTGAGACTTCTCCAGGCCAAACAACCCCAGGTCTCTCAGCCGTATGCTGCGATGCTCTATGACCAATACTATTAACAATTAATAAAATCAAAAAAAATTATCATCTTAATATTGAGCCTATGTTTAAATACTTGTTAAATCAGGAGTGAGGATTCACTAAATACAAATTGCTTCGTAGAGCAGGGTGTTCCCAAAGAGGAAGCAAACGATTTAAAAAAAAAGCCACTATCCCAAAGAAAATATAAATCACAATGATAAATACCCAAATCTATTTCAGATTAATTCTGTTTCTAGGATTATTTTGTGATTGTTTCCTTCAGATTTAAAAGAAATATGTTCTCATTTGAAATGTCCTCCAGATAGAAATAAGATTTTGGAAAGCACCAGTATACAGTCTCATTCCAAACTTCACACCAAGAGAGCACCACAGGAGCTTCCACAGCAGCAGCTGTGAAGCACTGGACAGGACTCTGCTGTAACCTCCACCCCCAGGAAGATTTTTAGGCCTACAACATGCCTGTTTTTCACGTCCTCCAAGATTTGGCCCCAAATGCTATGTAGGCTATGCTTACATAAGCAAAGAGTGGCAGGCAAAAGAAGTGGATCTGCAGAGCCAGAGAGCTGGTGATGAGGACCTGACACCTTCAGGTTTTTGTTCAGCCTAGCTCTGTGTGGGACCTTCTCGTTGGAAAGCATTAGGTGCACTCCTGCAGCACTTCCTTCTGTTTTTCTTTGCATCAGGAATCCACTCTGCCTGATGCAAGGCTGCACTGAAACATAGGATGTGAAACAAAGCACAGTTAAGTGCRGATAATCAGATTTGCTTCACACGTGCACTCTTGATCCAAACTAAAAAGTTAATGCAGGTGAAGCCAGTGATTATGAGTATTTTTTCTAACACACAAAGTGACAGGGTGTGGTACAGAACTTCTGACCCTTTGCTTGCAGTATTATCCCCGTTCAAAAGAAGAGATATCAAAGCCAAAGAGCCTCAGTGTATGCTTTGTATGTCTCCAGAATTCAGTGTGAAAAYTGTCTTCTGTAGTGCTGACAAAAAAGCATTTTTATAAATAAAAGAACACGGTAGCTCACTTACCATGTTTTCATGGTTTTCACTTACCATGACTTTTTTCAGAAATAATACAAGAATAACGCCTTTTTGAAAATACAATTTTATCTTGATAGAAATTTGTGTAGTACCTTATTCAGTCCCAGGCCTATGTTACCTAGTAATTCCTTTGTAAATTTATGGCGATTATTCCTTAGCAACTTCTTTAACATTTAGAGCTTTTCCTTGACACATGCAAAATAAAYACCACCTACTTTCTGCAAAGCATAAACAACCATGGAATTACTTTGCAAAAAGACTGCAATTATCATTTAATCATGCTTAATTATATGGGTAATGTACCTCGAGCAAGTGTTACAGAAACTGAGAAACAGATACTTCGTTACAGTTACAAAAATGGTATTAAATCTAACAGAATATTGTCTGTCATGTAGTGTTGCATTATATCATACCCAGAGGCATCTAACTGATTTTACTATTCATAAAGCAACATGCACTATGGGGGGGATTTTAGCTGCTTTCCTGCCCCTACCTACTGACACTCTCAGCTGGGACAAGGCCTGTGGTTTACAAGAAGTTTGCAAGAAAACAAAAAAATGGGAGCTATGTAATAAAAATACAATTTGAAGTCTAGTATCTTCAGTTTCAAGAGTTCCAGTGTTGCTTATCTACATTTAGGCTTGCCTTTTTTTTTTTTTTAATTACGTACAAAATTAATAAAAAGCCTTATAAAAATGTACCCATGACTCACTGAGGACCTAACGYCACCTTTTTTCTAATGCAGCACCAAGTATACTGTATAATACATAGAAAAGCTGATGATGGAAGACCTGTTCTCTCCTCTAAGGGTTTTACAAACCAGCGATTCTGTGCTACTGTTGTGGAATGTCTTCTCCACAGCACTCAGCTCTTCTTCCCTAAGGTACAGGATTTGGCAATCTGAGAATCAAGACCTACAYTTCATAGCAGTTGGGGTATGAACAGAATTGATTTATATAAGGCACGTGCTCTAGGCAGGCCTGGGTATGTTAAACAGGACTGCAGATTCATTTTCAGAAGCTTGCTGAAAACACCTGATTTAGAGGTATCTTACCAATCGCTAAATCACTTATTTGACTTTGTAGAACAAACATTAGTACATTTTTCCTTTTGCTTACTTTTTTCTTCTCATCCATAACATGCTAGCTAAGCCCTAGAGCTAAGTCATCACCAATATTTGTAAAAAATCTGCTATGTAAAAAGCAGTTCCTACAGTTGGTACCTAAGACATCAGCTGAACTTTTTGATAATATAAATGAGGAGCATCCCATAGGTAACATATGGTTGATGCTCTTCTCACTTAATGTTGGAAAATARCAATGACATATGTAAAGATCTTTGGCCTACTTAGTACCACCCATTGCAGAACAAGTAATCTTGAACAGCAAATGTGAAGGGAAAAAATTACTGTATGTACTTCTGTTTTTAAAAAATCACCATATATTTCTGAAAAGAGAAAAAGTTATTCAGCTGTTATTTGTCCAGCTGTACACTAATATGAGCTACTTTAATTTTGCTCCTGATGAAGCCCAAGGCAAAGATGCTCAACAGCCAAGATTTCCTCTAACTTTTTTTGCACAGTCCTCTGGGCTAGATTTTGCCTGTCTGTTCAAAGGCAGTCCTGGCTACAAAAGGGTCAAGGATTCCCCCAGCAGAGCATTATGCACAGCTCCAGTTCCTGTGTTTACCAGCTACAACGCTAAGTGAGAGAGAAAGTGAGATAAAAGGGCAGGTGTCAAGTTAAAAATTGCTTTTCAGATCCAAAAATAGGCAAGTTGATGGTTCCACTGAAGTAAATGAAAGTTTTTTCACTGACCTCAACACAAGTTTTGTTATTTAAATATTGTTCAGCCCAGGACATCAACTATTCTGGCCTCAATATGACCAAAATAAATGGCAAGATATTACAAAAGTAGTCATATGAGAAGATCAAACACACATTTTTAATTAGATGCTGTTTAGTGTCCTATGGTTCAAGAAAGAGGTATTCCTGCTAATGATTTATTTAAATTCTGTTTGATACTATGCTTCATCTGCTTTTGATTTCTTATTTGATCTTAGGCCATTATTTACCTTACAAACATTTCATGCCTGCTTAGCATTCTCCAGAGCTGTGAATCATGCTACTTTATCTTCCTCAGAGGCATTCATTCCTTCTTTTTTATTGATGTTCTACCTCCTCAAGGCACCTGATCTTTGTCCCTTTATTGATGCCTCATTGCATGCCTTTTTCTTCATAGTCAGACAGGTTTCTTGAAGACGCTACAACACAGAGTCAAAGCAAGACGTCTAAGAAATACTGAGAAAGACACAGGGCAGAGGTTATGGAGTGCAGCTAAAAGCATGTTGGCCCTGGGGAGACTGAGAATGGCCTGGCAGACTGATTAGAGTGTGGAGGGGAAACACGGAAAAGCAAAGAAGAATCATGTGTAAGATTAGGTGAAAATATATAGGACGAAGAAAGAAAACCCCTGGCAAAGTGAAAGCTGAAGCAGAACCAAACATACAGAAGTAATTAAAAGAGATATGACTAAATGCTTAGCATCTTATATGCCAAAAAGTATGTTAAACACTGAAAATGGACAAAATTCTGTTCACCTGAGGCTGCTGAGTTATTTCATTTATAGCAAGGCATTATAATCCATCTACTCAAGCAAAGAGATACTAGTCCTCTGACAGGAGAAGCCCTTGCTATTGATAACAGTCATTGTTCCATACAGTGGGGCATCACCATGACCTAGCCTGCTGCTACTTTTCTTCTGCATGATCCTCTGACTTGATTCAGGTCTGACCTTTAATTGCTGGGTAGACTCTTGTGGAATTGTGGTAACCAGGCAAAGGTGAGGGCCTGGGCACAACTCAACCTGTTAGACCCTTTTCAGTGCAAAGCCCTATGAAGCTATAAAGGATAAGGTGCTTCTCTGGACAAAGAAGGTTAATTTAAATATCGTTTTGAAACTATCAGTTGGATACTTAACTCCCCACAGAGCCAGATCTTAAGAAATTTATCAGCAGGGGTCTATGGACCTGATTCAAGCTCAGTGAGTTGGAGATTTTTCYGTTAGCTTCCACAGACTTTGGAACTATACCCAATGGATCTGCCAGCGAGATTGCATTAGCAGCCAGAACTACCGAGTTCCTTCTCTTCCAGTATGTAAGACTTCTTGTTTGCGAGCGTGTCACCAAACAGGGCTGAGTGACACAGAAGAGATTACAGGAGCAGATAACAACTGGAGAAGGCCCTTCCAGAGCACAGGGGTGTGACATGGCAGGGGTGCGAAAGCAGCTGCTGCAGCTGGTTAGTGGCTAATGGATGGGGCTGACCAGCTGCAGCCAGCACACGGAGAGCCGCAGCTGGAGAAAGCCCGCAGCACAACGCTGCAGGTAGGACTTCGCTGCAAGGAACGCGGGGGTGAAGTTAGCAGCATGTGTATATCCCTCAGCTGGAGAAATGTGCGTGAGGTGACCTTTGAGTGAGAGAGCCCGATGACTAGGCTTCACATTTCACACTGCAGAGCTGGAAAGTGGGCATTTCTACATTGTCTTTTATAAAGACAAACTCGGTCCAGTAAGATACAATTAAGGGAGCAGAATCAGACCAAATTTGTTCTTGATGACAAGTGATACTTATGAGAAACTGTTTTCTCTGTGAGGGAGTGGCTTTTTTGTTTCTTTTTTTTTTTTTTTAATGCACTATTAAATAACCAGATATTGTGGACACTGAGAATAATAGTTACTTAATATTGTCTACTGACTGCTTGTGCTGTGTAAATAGCTATCAATACAGAAATAAATGAGTGGAAACACATTTTGTCATTTATTTAAAAAAGGAGCCTGAATAGATTTGTCTAGATTCTCAGGCTGTTTAATTAATGTTGATCATTTTCATAAAAATGGCTTTTTTATGTAATGTTAGGTTGTTTAGAAGACATAGTACGTACCATATGAAATGTCAATTGTATTCTTTCACTTACMTGCTTTAATAAATAGCGTGGAATAAAAAAAAATGAGTTTTCACGACTTAAGCACTCTACATACTCAAAAATTGATAACATGTTCTGATTATGTAAGTACTAATGCAGAGGACYTTGAAATGGCAGGTTAGTTTTTAGATCTCGTTAGCATCTCACCTACCTTYACCTCCTGTTTTATAGCAGCTGCTTTACATTGTGGCTGATAGTTTTTATGAAAGTGACCTTTATGGAATAATTTTTACTTAATCCAGTATAATTAGGGACCAAAATCACACTCATCATAGTTTCCTGAGATGATCACTGATGGATCAGCTTAGCATAAATTAGTTCAGCTTTATTTCATGTTACCCATTGTAAGGTACACTTAGAGGCTCAAACTAGTAGATTGTTGAAAAGAGATTTTTGTTTTCGTAAATCAATTTTTTCTTACAAATCCAAAAATAAACAAATAATGTTCTATACACACAGTACTGGGAAAAAAATCCTGTGATTGGAATAATAAGAATGCTGAATAAAGGTAAAGTCATGGGGTATTACATTTCTCACACGGAGGATTAGAAATAGAGTAAGGATTACATGATCAGTGCTTTACTGATACTGAGAAATAAGTTGACATACTTTATCACTTTTCAATATTGACCAACTGTTTTGCTTTTCCAAAACTCACTGAAAATTATGGGAAAAATCCTAAAGGATTTAAAAAAAAAAAAAAAAAATCTTGTCTGGGTAATATATGAATCACTCTGATTGTCTTCATTTGGAACGATATTCAATGAAAACAGGACAACAGAAATTGCATGGYTGACATCCAGACCTTGAGCTTCAAGTAGCCAGTCCAATATCGGCCACATCAGATGTCCCCTGGGTCTCCACTCTAAAACCTGTTGGGGTRTTGCAGACTGGGCTGGGACCTAAGCATGTCAGAAGGGGAGCTGAAGATGACAGACAGCMCTCCACCAATTCTAAAGACATGGAGACAGCTTAGAAAGTATGTAGAAAAGTTAAAAATTTTCAAGTCAGGTTTGTTCTGAAATATTTTATGCTACGGTATTTAAAAAAAAAAGCTCAGGATATTTCAGCCATTAATACTTACATACAATATAAGACTACAAGAGACAAAAGTAATCCTGATCTTTAAAAGGGAAGGGGGAAAAATACTTGATACCATCGCTGACGCAGTTACATCTTTGCTAGGTGGCAGCCCAGCAAACACAGCCTTCTTAATTTTCCAGTTTTAATGCCTTACTGAATTTTGCAGCATAGCTCAGTGTTACATCTCCTTTCCAGCCTCTCTACCTGACCGCCCTCCATGCTGGCTGCATCTTTGCTTCTGTACATGCAAGTCCTGATCACCTATTCTGAAAGTGGGGAATTCCTGAAAGGACACACTGCTTTTGTTGGGACAAATGAGCTTAGGGTATCTGGAAGGCCTTAAGACAAAGAATGAGATTCATCTGACCCCACCACAGTGCTAAAAGCCCTCCTGTCTTCAGCTGCGGGACAGGGTGCCTATCAGGACTGACTAAATCCATCAGCCCCAGAAGTCCGTATYCTCCGCTGACCTGACAGAAACCAACCTGGCAAGTTTTTGAATCTTCGCTTAACTTTGGTTTTAGAAGTTTACTGAAATAAAAACACTTACAGGAGAGAAAAAAAAGATCATTTTAAGAATTTTGAAGAGGAAATTTAGCTGACCCTTAACACCAATATAGCCTGCTTAATACCCACAGAAATACAGCAATAATCAGGTGCGGTTCTGCACTTCTCTGAAACAATTACACAGGTGACACCTCCAGATCAACTATATTTTCACAKGCAAGGTCACTGCCTCCATAATGCAAAAGAGAAACATGGACCCCAGCCAGTGAGTCAGAACTCTTAAGTCAGGTAGCTGTCATCTCACTTAAGTCTTTTCACTTTCTTTTCCTACCCTTTTTCTGCTGTGTTTTTGAAAGACACTTCTTCAGGGAAGATACCAATAAAAGACATGATGACATCTCTGTTTCAAATGGACATCCCAGATTTTCAAAGAGGTATTAAACTCTCCCATAATGCTAATAATAACAAGTAACATCTTGATTGAACAAACGAGTTATATTTCTTTGACCCTTGATGGGACAGAAGTCAAAACATGTTATAGCACAATATGTATATTATTCAATGAAACTGAATGGCTTTAAAAATGGAATCATCAACAAAAATGAGGGAAAAATATCATGGGATAAGTCTCACGACAGTACCATGGTAACACTTCTTGCTGTACTGCAATTGAGTGCGAGGATTACTTTGCAAGGGAAATAGCTTTCATAGCCAGACCATTCAATCAAATATTAAGTTATACTGCCACTATAGGCAACTGGGGAATATAAATAGTAGGAAATGTTTATTATGCCTCCTCTGGTATCCTTAGTTATTAAGCTATTGTTTCAGCAGTAACAATAAGCAATATGCATATTTTGATTCTCRAATAACTTGTTGGAAATTAGGTTTCACAGTAGTGTTTATATTAGTCTGATCAAATGCTGCATTATCTTCTACGCTTCTTGGTGGTATGTATGCATTAAGCTTCTTTTTATTAAGTTTCTTGCTGGAATATGATGTATTAAGTAAAGGCTCCCCATAGTAAATTATGTAGGTTTCTTGGTAATATCACCGCATTACCCTGCTCTGAATGATCTTATGTGCCTCATTAGCATAACATGAATTGCAATGGGGAGTTTAATCTCCAGTCCTACACTTCTTTATGCACATCTTTTTCTCCCCATAACTTTTCATTACCGCAGGCTAGGAGTTTAGGCTGATCACCAAACAGGAAGGGGAAAAAATCCTGTTCCAAGATGAATGAATGTAACAGCCTACAGGARTAATATCTGAATGTTCTCTCAATGATGATAGCAAATAGGGGAATGGAATGAAATTTCAAGGCACACATATATCATTTTTACCTGCCCTGCATACTTAATGATAGGAGAAATGAACCAACATTTTGCCACAGTGCCATAAAAGAAAAGAGTGCAAAAACCCAGATTCTTCCTATGGATTTTGTGCACCTCACTAAGCCACTCGCGTTAGGACCATAATTCTTCCGTGCTTCAGTGTGAAAGAAACAGGCAATTATAGGAAGCAATGTAGATCCTRTGAAGAAACCATTACAATAGAGCCTTCTGCCAGTGTGTTATCTTCTACCGCATATTTTTTCATATCCATTTCCTGATATGGTTATATGGGCACATTAATTGAGACACTTGGCACCTATGAACAAACTTTTTCAAAGACAGAATTCTTATGTTCTTCTCCTAGAGGCATTACAACGAAAGAGATTTTGTATAAAAATATTCCGTTATATATTGCTCTGCTTCAAGGGAAATAAATTTTTTTTTTTATGTTTTAAAATAAGTTTCAAATGAATGACTCAACCCAAGTGCATTTGGAGCACTGAGCAGACAGGTTAAATAAATAATGACTTAATTATGGATAACTTTCATCTCTAACCTTAAGATCTGATAGGCTCTTACACCTGCACTTCATAATTAGAGARAGGGAAACTTAGAATTTGTTTGACTTTCAAATGACAAAGACTGATTCTTCTCAAAAACAGTTGTTACAGATATGATTGATCTTCTCTGTTACTAACTTGCCTCACCGCAAAGTAGTTCGCATCAGATCAGACATGTGATATSAGTTTAAAGTGCTTTAAAGGTCCCTAAATGCAAATTTATCTTATAGATCTTAAGGTCCCCCAAAGCAAAAAGATCATTTTCCRGGTACATAGCTAGCATTTCTTAAAAGCTCTAAAGGGTGTTCATACAAGAATCCTCCATGGCTTAGTAAGRGTTGTTATATCCTAGCAATGAGTTATGTCATTTTCAAGAATAGCTGTTTAAATATTTATGTAAATGGAACTGGTAACATATTTTAGATATATTTTTTAAGGAGCTTGCTTTTTATATGCATAAAAGTTACTTTTTTTCTTTTTTTTTTTTTAACCTGAAAAATTAGAAAGAAAATATGCATCAAAAAAGCAACTCCAGAAGCGACTTTGATAGGATACACAACTACCTGGACAAGAGGAGACAGAATCCCAGGTGTGAGTAACAAAAAAAAAATAAAATACCTCTAAAATACATGCTGTTATTTATCCTAATCACTGAAGCGTTTGTTTAATATTGGTTACTTCGTATAGCCTTGTTTTGAAAATGAATTATACTGAATGTATGGTATTTTATTAGTGACTTGAATGATCAGAACTTCTGAAGATTTCTCCCTGCCTGAGCCCAAAGCACACAACACCGGAGAACAGAGTTAACCTGCCAGCTGTGTGACAATATTGCGCTTCTTAAACGCACCGTATTTCAGAAATGTTTGGTATTACCCCACTGAATGACATAGAATCATAGAATCATAGAATCATTAAGGTTGGAAAAGACCTCTAAGACATGTTAAATAAGAAGATATGACTATTTTGTTTCTGAACTTGTGAAGGGTTAGCCTAAGCAAATAGAAACACTGTGACTTTTTGATTTAAGGTATGGTTTCCTAGGAATTCATATCCTAATCTTCAAAACAGAATCTTCTGCATAAAGAGACTACAACCCCTGTTTTACGGGAGAAGTGCAACTTTTGCTACGTTTTTGTCATATCTCACAGCACGTGACTGTGGGTCTCTTTGAGGTGATAATGTTTCTGGTAATACAAGGCTATAAATGTTTATATTTGTCTAAACACTAGCACTGGAAAGGGAGCTGAGCCAGCATGGAATCTTCTTTTACAGCCCTTCTGGGCACTAGCCTACTGCTTCTGGTTGTCAGGTAACCTCTGTGTAAGAACTCCAAGGATTTATGTATTTAAATGCTACATTTTCTGTAGCGGCGTATTCCAGACATTTTCAGATTCAACAGAATATAATTTTAATGGGGACCAGCCCTCTCTCACCCTTTCTAACAAAAACAGTCAGATCATTATTTGAGTTGTACCACAGAACTGAAGTGTGTAACCTGCTCCTACTGTAGGATTTATTCATGTTCACTTACGGATGTTTGCAGTCATCTATGATTACTTTTCAGCAAGACCCCTCATATTCCACTTTGGAATTTGCAACTTTTTTKTCCTTTTAAAAAAGGATTTAAAACATTGCTTTTGAAATACCCTCATGTCCCAGTCAAATTGAAGTTTGCACTTCTTTGCAGTCTAGCAGAGATTCTGTTATTGTTTTCACAATACCTRGTGTCGCATCCATCTTCCAACCACATGACAAAAAAGCGTCATTGTGGGTATAGCCCTGTCATAGCCAGTGGGAGCTGCACCAGACCTGCTTCTGTCTTGTATTTGCACCGTTAGAACCACAGTCATTCCTGTTTGGACTGGGTGTCAGGTCAAACTCAGGCTTTTGGTCAAGAACATATAAAAGCAGAGCAAAATCCAACTGCTGTTTAAATTTACTTAAATAGAATTACAACTATTTTCAACAGGGCTGAGTTTAATCTAACATCTCMAAATCCAGAGGTTAATTATATTTTAAATATATGTAATCAAAAACATACTTAATTTGATGGTGATGTTCACATACTTAGTTAAGAGAAAATATGCATTACRCATCCTGATGTTATAACACTTGCTTATTATCCATATGATATAGAAAGGCAGAAGGGAGAAACAACACTGGAAAAAGAAGATCTGGAATTTTTCAGGGAAGTGGCAGAAACATTTATCAAGCCACTGACATGCAAACAACTTGTTGGATGACTTGGCAACAGCAATTGGGCACTGCGCTAAGCAGACATCGCCCGGTATTCATTCTCTGTGGGGACTTGCAAAGCATGACTGAAAAAAGATCACTTGGAGTGTCTGAATGTATTTGGAAAAACTTGAGGAGTATATCAATTCAGTCCAAAACAGAAATACAAAAGCATAAACCCATGAAAATATCATAGTGGATCCAAGGGAGGGGAAGCAGAAATGTGTGGGCAATTTCACTGGTTGCTTCCTCTGGAAATAAAGAAGTGCAGATTATAGAGTATATATGAGCAAAGCCAGATAAGCTGTTTTGTGGGACAGTGGTAGGCAGTTACTGACGCAAACAAGAGACAACAARATCTGGGGCCACTTAGCATCATTTAGCAGTGCTCAGCACCTGCAGAGTCTGGCTTTTGATTTCTAGATGTTAATACTTCTGCCCCGTTGCTTTCATTCCTTGGGATTATTACTCATGACTCAAAACATCTCTGACATTTCATTAAAAACAAAAAAGATGGCACCTCCATATATAGAAACACTCTGCTGCACTCCGTCTYAGTTCTGGATAGTCTTTGTGGCCTCTGTTAGCTTTCTTTCAATAGGACTTTTTGTTAACAGTTAAATTCAAGAAAAATGTGTCATTTCACCACTTCTATTTAGCATTAGACCGTATGTCCTGCAGTATTATAAATTATGCTCTTCTCTGAGGAATTAATTCACAAATATATTATTAACCTTTAGTTGCCTTATTCCCAGCAAACTTTCCATTCTGTTTATTTAACTGGTGTAAGTAAGTAGCAGTGGACTATAGAATTGTCTAGAGTCACGAAAAAATCATAAAGAAAAACATTTATGTTACAAACAACTCCTGACAAACACTAATGTACTTATACAAGAAAAATATATGACAGTGTCACTCAAGGCAACAGTAGATCTTCAGTGGAACCGCAGTGGCAGACTGTCGCACAAAACAAACTGAAACCACTGAAGCTTCATGTCAGTCAGCCATAACTTAACTCAGGCTTAAATGAGCAACCATAGTCAAGGCATGACAGTTTTTGTACAGCACCCAGGAGAGCCATGTGTGGCTAACGGTGTGCTCATCTACCCTTTACTCCTCAACTCAGATATACAGTTAGGTCCATTCCTAGTTGGATCAACTGCAGTTGGCTTGTGGCATGCATCTGAAATGAGACAAACTCCTGCCTTGGTATCAGCAATGTCTTACTTTTGCTCTCATAAGCCATAACCAAAAGAAGAGTCAACTTGATTTATAGTTCTTTTTGTGACAGCAGGTTCCAAACAGATGCAAATGTTTCACTCTTCCAATTTCTGGTCTTAAAGAGTTACTCCACTGTCTGAGCAAATGCTAAGTAGAATGATAAACCATTAAAGGAAGAAAGAAAGTTATAGGCTAATAAATGTAATACTTTTTCATTTAAATGGAAAAATTGGCAGATTGAAAAATGCTTCTGCCAATCCAGATCTACAGAACATTCTCTTTACAAATTATCTTTTTGATAGCAAACGTAAATATGTGACAGACTATAAATTGAAAAGATCAAATATCCTTAAGCTGTGCACTCGAAGAGACAGCATCAGAAAAAGCAGCATGTATATATGCCATCATACCAACTTGTAAATCACTCAAATTTTACAACGATGCAGTAGTAGTTTCCCCCTTCTGACTACTGCTGATTGTATGCATGTTTGCCTTTAAGCGTGAACTGATCTGCATGATACCTAATTTATGCATCAAAAATCCCCAAGTTTKGTAAAATCAAAACCATTACATTAAAGAAAAAGAATCTTAAAGATCAAAACTGTATTTGGGGCAGGGATATGCAGCACATTATAATACACTACCGGGTTGGTTATCTTCAACMTTCATTAAATGTGCTGAACAGCCTTCAAAGCTTAATTGGCATATTGTGATAAATGCTTACATTCTTTGTTACAGCAGCAACTATTTGAAATGTCAGCTYCTCCTGCTATGCTACTGCAAACAGGCCTAAATAATAAAGGAACTGGTCTTAAAAATGTAAATTTGCTTTAAAATTGTTATGGGCAAGAGCATTTATTCATTGCCAGAGCGCTTTGACTGCATTTTATTATTATTACATTTTGCTGCTATTATACCTGAAACTTCATGTGACAGTATTTGACAGTTTTATTGCCTATTTTAATCTTATTAAGATAGGGATCAAGTTGCTGTATATTAAAAAATTCCTCTGTATTTATTAAATTCTCAATTTGGTCAAGCTCAGTCAGCACCTCACACTTTATGTAAAAATAAAAAAAAATAAAACATATAAAATAAAAAATTAATTTATTTTTGTCAAAACTACATCGGAGCAGTATAGTCTACTGGTAAGACTGCAGGTCAAAAGTCAGTACGCTAGGCTTTCTTTTAGGCTTTTTTCACTCACTATACAGCCCTGAGCAAGTTGCTTAATCTCTCCGTCCATCTCTGTATTCATCTTGTATATTGGGCACGCTAATAACTTTGCAGCCAGTCATTTTTAGCACTCTTAGAGGGCACAGGTGGAAGTCATCATTCAGATGCAAATCCTTGTTGTTTTCTCATAAGATCTACAGAACAAAGTGTGTTATGATGATTTTAAGAATTTCCTAGAGAATTGAAATTACTAGTCCGGCCACCTGTGACACCTCGACTATAGTCCCATAGCAATCCTATTTCTTGGGAAGTGCCCTGATCATTTCAACCCCAGCGTGAGAAATAGTTCATTCCAACAAAATGGCCAGACTGTATTTTTTCATAATAGGCAGGACACCCACAGACTCTCAAGAGGGCAAATCAAACCACTTGAGATCTGGGCCATTGCTTTAGGAGAGGTTGGTGGATTTGGATGAACCATGMAACACAAATAATTACTACATGATAATTATAGTGCATGACAGAACTGCACAGATACCACAGCCAGTCCAACATCCTATTTCACTCCTGTCCTAATTCTGTTCTGAGCAAATATTATCCAAGACATCTCAAGTGGAACTTGATAGAAAAATTGAAACGGCCTCATGTATCTTATCAACTGTGAAGTCAGTATTAACAACCACTCTGTGCTCATAGCATTGATTTAAGCTTAAAGCCTGTTATTTTCAGTCTTCTCTCACGTATGAAGCCTTTATAAATACAATGGACAAAACCAAAACCAGAAGTTTCATTTCTATTGAATTTAAGACCAGGAATCTCAGTATTGTTACCCTAAACTTTATTTTACATTGGTGCTCAGATATGGCCCACTATAAAAAAAAACAGCTATGAACCTGTTTTCGGGTTAGTAATTCAGGTCAGGCTTGTCTCTACCAACAGCAGAGCAGAAAAGACAGGGACTGGATTTRTAATATAATGGGTCCAATTCAATAACCCATTATTTTGGCCTTACATCAGTGGAACTCAGTGTAGTGCACAAATTCAAGATATTTACATACATCTTTTTACATAAAAGCATAGAATAATCTCAAAGTACACACCTGAGGAACATGTAAAATTATCACATCCTGCAAAAATACATACAACCTCTCTTATCATGCATTGCTAATGAGAAGCAGGACAAAAGGCACATATCTTCTCTCACTCAAACTGGCATAAAACTAGCAGTAACTCTAAAGAGCACATCCAAATTAAACCAAAGAATTTTAGAAAGCTGAGTAAAATCCTCCCTGTTGGAACATGTCATTGACTTATACCATAGATTAGTATGTCCAGTGACACAGGAACATAATAAAGGTAAACAACAAAATCTTAATATCTAGTCAGTTAATAATTCCTGTTAGAAATATTGTACAGGACCCTATTATAAATTAACTTCAATAATGCAGTGAAGCAGGTGTTCCATTCTCCAGAGGCCACTGCACAAATCTTATCTTGTACTGATATTTACAGACACCAGCTCACTTCAGAAAGTGCAATCTTCTCTCTGTCAGCTGTAACAGCAGCAAGGCCTATAGTTTATGGTTCCATGTAATGCAAGAAGGGATGTGAGAGTCATACAGTTTGAATGTGAATGGAATGTGTGAGCTAAGTCAACCCAAAATAATGAGAATTGTCCTTTCTGAACATAAAAAATATAGAAACGCTGCCTTCTAAACCTCCATTTTATTAACCTTTATCAGCTGCYGTGAAACCAGCACATGATGAGATTTTTGAACTTTGCTGTCAGTAGCTAAAGGGTAATGCTTGTAGCGATTRCTATTTTGCAAAATTATAATTCTTATATCCAAAAAGTCTTCTGTTGGATTTATTCTCAAATGATTACCAAATGGCACTGGCAGAAAATGAGCATGCTCTGGTGGCTGCCTCACAGGACGGTGCCAGGAGCCCAGCTACAATTACTGACTCTCAGCCCTGCCTCCAGACACTAAATCAGGGTCAGCAAATTGCTTCAGGTGAGAGGGCTGTTCCCGTTCTCAGCTACGGTCAGTGCCCCAGCATATAGATGTGGGACTGTCTGCTCCCAGCAGCCTACAGCCAAGTCCCTACTGACGTCACAGGACAGATGAGCAAAGAGCTAAGTTAAAACAAAGCCTTTGTGAAGTAATTAAATTTGCAGTTACATAGAGMGAGCTGATCAGCACTAGGTTGAGTGAGACAAGGACAGACCTGCAGCTTAACCCTTCCACGTGCTTGCAAAKCTTTATAAAAGCTATCCTTTGGGGAATAACGTACCCCAGTAGTCCCAGAGGAACAATCCTTCATTAGAGTGTCACTTTGGACTGATGTCTTAAGAAACCTCAAACATTTCAGCAATACTGGTATAGACTGCAGGATGCTAATGGGGACAGACAAAACATCTACTGTATGGACAGAATTATTAAGGCAAAATGCACTAACCTGAACTTTTAACTTTAAGTTTTTTGCCTGTATTGAAGCATCCCTCTGAAGACTTGAGATAAGAGAAACTCCAGGGAAAGCATCCAAAAAGGAAAGCTATCCCAACCAACTCTTTCCAGGATTTCTCATAACAGATCCAAGACTCACTGAGGGAGTTGGGCTGATGTTTGGCAGATAGAGGCAGGCAAGAAGCAGAAAGGTCAGGAGAAGTCAGGCTCGCTGGTTGTTAATAAAAGATTAAAAAGGAGAAACTGCCTGAGCAGCTTCTCATAACTGAGACAGGGCAGCTAGAAGCTATCAGGGAGCAGAGGCCCTAGATGCAGGGTCAGAGATCCTTAAATAAACCTTGAACTTCAGCAAGAATGAAGACCTGAGAGACAGCAGCTGAAAGAGKATTTTCACTGGCAGGTTGGCCACTGAGAGTTCCCCCCTGCTGCATTTAGCTGTTTGAGAGAGACAGGTCCAACAACACTCATTTCACATAGCAGACTGCAAGTTTTCTAGCAGGTAAAAAGCCCAGGACATTCATCTTTTCCYAGATAAAGTTTTCAATATATTTTTCTTTCTCAAAGAAACGATATATGTGATTCTCTGATGGATGCCCAGGAAAGGTATGCCCACCTGTCTGCATCATCTGCTGTAGGAGTACTGGTAAGTGAAAGAAATTAAGATCTCTTACCATCCAGAAGGCAATAACTGTTAGCAAAATACCCCAAAGTAGAAGGCAAGTAACCAACTGGGTAAGAAGTGTCAAAGCGGGAAGCAGACTGTGGCAGAGCAGMCTTTTGACAAAAGGATTAGCACAGCCATAAAGTAGTCCTGAATCATCTCAGTTTCGCTTCTATTGAGCCTCAGCACTACAAAGCAGGGAGAGATGATGCCACATGCCCAGGCAAAGTAGTGACACTAAGAAGGAAYGGCAATAATAGAAAAGTACCAGCCAAACAGGCATACAGCGACAGCCTTTCCCATCTTCTAGCACAGCCCACCCATTGACAGATGTCATTCCTTAGTATGGATTCCAGAAAAGATTTAATCAGTTGCACAGCTACAGCAGATCTGCATCAATGGATTCTTTTTCCTAGATGTTTTGCAAAGTGGAGACTGTTTCCTTGCACTGTATATATAAAATATGTGAAAAGCATCCTTTGTAAGTGGCGCTGAGAGTGGATGAGCTGCCACTCAGCTCATTATACCTATTTACAAATTCCAAACCTGTGGAGCTTCTCCTTCTGCCCCAACAAACACAGTCAGACCCACATGTAAAACTTATTTATATTGTCTGTAGTGTCCTTGATAAAAGKGAGAATGCTGGAATGAAATTATGACTATATAATTGCATCTGCTGCAAAACAAAACCAAATATGGGTCCAGCATAGGCACTCCACATTGGAACACGTCTGGAGAGGAAAGTTGGATCTAAGAAACCTTGCCACTTTGTTCCTTGCTTCATCATCTAAACAAAAGTTTCAGCTCTGATAATTTTTTTTTTTTTTTTTTTTTTTTAATGCAACTCTCAACTTCCTGCCAAAGGAAAGTATCAAATACCAGAAGTCCTTACTCAGGGAAAAAAACACCATCACCAAAAACCTTGAGAGCAGTTCAAAAGCAAGTGTGTTTACAGATAGAGTGTGAGAGGACTGTATTATTGTTATTAAAAAAAAAAAAAATAAAGGAAAATTAGAGCTTGCATCAAGACTCTGGAAATCAGTATTATCTTTCCAGTCAGTACAAATGGATACAGCTTACTTCAGCAGAGTTATGAAATTTTATATCATCCAAGCTCTTGAATCTTACTCATATTTTTTCTTGGAATAGCAGATTCATGTTGGCTTTTAGACCATTCCTACTGTCTAYCCAATGCCTTATTTTCCCTATTGGCAAAACAGACATGATAATTATAAAATGCCTTTGGGAAATGTTTTCAAATCTATGCAAATGCAAAGTATCAGTATTATTATTGTAACTCTTGTTCCCTTTAAAAACCTAAGTACCTATGTGCTTATGGCAGACATTTCTACCATGSTGCTTGAAAGTAAGACAGAAATGTAATTCCTATAAAAGAAAATTACCTGAATTACACCTGTGCACCTGTCTCAGAATTTTGCAGCACACAAACTGAATTTAAAAAGGCACACTGCAGCAGCTCCTGGTCATTAAAAGAAAACGAAACAACATTATCGATCAGTAGTGAAGATCTAAGCAGAATGTGTTAGAATATGTTTGTCTAGTTGTATGCATTTAAGAGAAATACAATGTAGTCAAAGCTCAGCATTTCACCATATCTCAAGGCATAGTTATTTTAAAGTTACCTCATTATTATACAATAAATGTCCTGCACAACATATGCACTCTGAGCATTTATTTTCTGGGATGAAATTCTGTTTTTTGAATTGATTGGTTATGTATTTTCCACTTAATGATTCTGAAAGAAGTAAAAAATTTTTTTCTCCTAGGACACACAAAAGGAAAAATGAACAAGACGACAGGAGACTTAATTTTCTAACAGTTTTACAGTGAAGGTCACTGAACTTGGCGAACTTCCCTTTACACATTGACACCATACATCTAAATGATAGGCACAGAGAAAGGGTGCAATGCATTTGATTGTGTAATCCTACAAAAAAATCGTTCCTAAGAGAAAACTTTGTCTGTATTTAAAAAACGCAAACTGCCTCCCTGACTATTGGACAGCTAATYTGGAAGTTTAAATCTGACCTTAACTCGAATTTTGTTTTATTGTTGCTTGCAAAACATCTCTCTCGCTTCTTTATATTTTAAACATAGTAACAACTCCATTTAGAAAGAAAAACAGCATATATATCCTACCTTCATACAGTTTTCATTCAGTTCAGAAACATCTGAATAATTTTGTTACAGCTTTACTTTGATTCATCTAACCCAAGCAGAAGAACATACTTTTTTYCTGATTTTCAATTTCCTATCACACACATGAAAAAACAGAAATAGCAAGATGTATGGAACTAAAAACAGATTTATAATWATTGCATTATTATAAATGTGCATCAGGCCATATTTTTACATAYGGATGTATGCCACCATTTTTCCAACCAGCTCTCTTCAGACTGAGGCAGTCACTCATTTTTCTCGAAAACCAGGTGTTAGATCATTTGATCTGGACTGTGACCAGCATTTATCACACAGTACTATATAACTAGGTGTCTTTATCATCACTGATATCTTATGGATGGTAAAATTCTATTTTCACTCTTCCCACTACAGAAATTTTGTTAAATTTTTCCCACCACCACAGCAAATATCATGATAYATGCTTTTATTTATTTATAGAGATATATGTGTGTGTGTATACACATATAAAAAACACAGAATGTAGGAGCTTGTTAGGGATGACGAGAGGTATGTTAAAGACAACTAGTAGAAGGTATAGAGAGAATCTCCTCCTGCAGTAATAAAATGAGAAAGGGCATTTAAAGGTTAAACTGAAGAAAGCTTTTATGGGAGATGTTCATACTTGGTAAACTTGAATTGAAAATCCTAATTCTGGTCAAGCAGTACTTTCTTGCTGGTTTGTTTTTTCAAGGAAAGCAAGGGAATAGTAAAGAGAACAAGTATGAAGGGTATGGTTTTGTTAAGTCCATCTAACTATGATGAGAAACTACTTGCAGAGGTAGGCATTAAATTATACCTAAACAATYAATGTGTTTCTGAATCAAAAAATTTGTGTAGGAACCTGACACAACATAGTGATAAATAATTTTCCCTGATGAAAAAARGTGCATCAGAGTACTGCTGGGAAACTATTTTGGTAAGGAAAGGTACTGAAGAGGAGGATGACAGAGTGGAGGTTCAATTGCAGTTGCAACCTTTCCATGTTTTCTGAAATCAGTCTGAAGTTTTGAAATGGCAACTGTCATTCTTCACAGTACTGAAGTGTTCAATGAACATTCACATTCAGAATTTGTCTTTACTGTCAACTGACTTTTACAGGATGTAAAAAAATATCTCCAGTCCAACAATGCCCTTGAGGAAGCACTTAATTTAGGAGTCAACAGGGTAACCTGTTAAAGTGAAGAAAATGCCCTATATCTTATTGGGCTGTGTGCCAGGATCGCACACCACAGGGCTGGGGCAGAGGGGGTCAAGTCATCTGAAATTTAACGTTTCTCCACTCCAGGGAGCAAATGAAAAGATGGGACTTTTAATTTGTAACATTTATGTCATAAAACTTCAGCTGCACTAATTTTATATCTTCCAAGTGTGCATTAACTATTTACTTTCTTCCAAGTTAAAGYATAATTAGCATAATTAGCTAAGTAGTCTTGCTCTCTACTGTTAACTATGGGGCATATTTGGTTCAAGGGCTGGATTAATTTTGGAGACAAATTTTCATATTYTCTCTGAATAAAGCGCCAATTTCTGCCTTTTTGGATTCTTTATGTGAGTTTAGGAAGAATTTACTCACTTCAGCCTGTTCCCTTTAATACAAAAGTCAGTTTGGAAGTCCTTACAAGTACAGAATTTCTTGATTATCAGGAGGTTAAAATAATTTTAGAATAGCTTTGATTTGGAAACATAGAAAAAAGTTAAAAAATGCAGCAGATTGAGTTAGACCTAATATTACAAGCAAAAAACCGAAGCTTATTGGTATTTGAAACTTATTAGTTTGAAACACAAAATGGAGTTTCAAACCACAATCAGAACATAATCCAGATATGTACATTGTTTTAAATCCCATTTTGCATTTGGAGACAACCATGATAGTGCACCAGAAACTTAAATATTCCATTGGTCTTAACTTATACCACACTATCTCTCTTCTGGTGAAATCTTATATGACTATGAAACATTCACCACAGAGATAGCAATTTGTACATAATACTGAATTAACAGACAATTTATCTAGTTCAGATCAAATTTATCCCAAATAATATAGCATTTTTAGGTTTCCAAAGGCATATATCAACATGTAACTGATGTGCCTGAGAGGTCTAATACAAGTGAAAAAACAGCTTTGATTAGTTTAGATGGTACAACAGGCTTATYTAACAATAGATTTATCTTGTTGGTATATTTTGATATAAAAATAAAAATAATTATAATTCTTAAATTATTAAGGAATGTCTTTATTTTGAGCAGCAAGTTATTTTAACAGCAATAATTTCCTTGTAGCTCTTAATAATAACGGTTTAAGGCCAGACCATCTAGATTGACTTCTCATGCAAACCAGGTTCAGGTGCTCCTGCACTGAACCTCATTGTGCACATTGTGTCGAGTTTTGATTTGGAAGATAGATAGATCCACCACTTCAAATCACTGTTCAAGGTTAATCATTCTTTGTTATCTCTGACTGGCATTAGTCATTCTTCATTAAACATATAGACATGGATTCTAATCTAGTTTCAAGCCTTTGTTTCTTGCTATGKTTTTTTTTGCTGATGCCCACTTAAAACTTGTCATTTCTTTCCTTCTGAGATACCACAGATGTAAGTAAATTGGGAGGGAGGGGGGACAAGACACTCAGTTGGCTGATTTTAATAAATTTAACAATTGACCTCTTTGATTTTCTATCATATGGCTTTTAATGCTCTTCTGTCTAATCAAGGTTCAATCATCCTTTCACAAATCTATATGCAGGGAGCAAATGCAGCATTCCAATATCAAGTTCAAATCTGCTGTGTACAGAGGTAATCTCCCACCGCACCATTCTCATTACAGTTCACAATTACTCTATRAAATAGGGCTCAACAAGACTGTGAGAGCACCATGCACCTTCCTCTGACCTAAATCATTGCTGACAGACATTTGAATCACTTGCCGCCCTTACAATCCTTTCCAGTAACATCGTATTTAAAAATTACATATCTTGAAAGGCTTGAGGTCTATTATAAATAGTTCCCAAAGCAAGTAATTAAGTAATCTCCCAGTTCCAAAACTGTGTTTCTGTATAAAAATCATTCACATTGATCTACATTTTAGAGTTTATCACCTTGTCCTTTTACRACAACCCCTTCTTCAGTAAGGCAGTCATAGGCCCACCTAAAATCATTAGAAAGTTTAATAAGAAGTAGGAGAGAAGAAAAAAATATGTGAAATATTTTAAACCTTCTACAACAGCAAGTATGCTCAAGTTTTTTCTTCACTTGGAGTTTCTGAGACTTAAGAGAAGTCAAGGGAAGGAGYTGAATTCATTAAAATGGACTTTGGAACTGATCCAGAATGCCTTCCTCGGTATGCCACTTTATTATACATGACATGACTGGTGGGGTTTTTGGTTTTGTTTTTTGGGGCTTTGTCATATAATGAAATTTTGTGGGAAATCTTACGAAAATTAGAGTTTTCTTTTAAACTATTTCTATCAAAGCCACCAGAAGTAAAATGTAGTATTTCCTTTATGTATGTGAAATAGCCATTAATCTCTTCAGAAATGAAAACCAGACAGTCTGTTTAATTAGTGCTTACTTAGTAACCACTTTCATTCACCTGCCGAGATCTAACCAATATGAGATTTATTACCCGGGTTTAGCTCTGAAAAGCCACATCTCATTCTCCTCTCTGTACAACACCACCTTGGGATTCAGCAGATCAGCAGGCTTCTATTCTGTCAGTCTGAATCTGCTCCAACCAGTTTTGCCATAACGTGACTGCATTCGTTGCAGTGGAGTGACTTCTGCTTTAGAGAAGTAAAGCAGAGAACAGAATCAGGCTCAGTGATGTTCTGTCAAACTTGCTTGTGTCTGACTGCAACAGTAAGTTACTGAGATTTAAAAAAGAAAGAAAAGGGGAAACATCTACAGTATCTCTTTTAYAGAGGAATAGTTGAGAGAAAGTTACTATCAGTTGTAACTTGAACATCTGTACATGGTTACAAATGGCAAAAGCAGTAATCTCCTAAATGCAGATTTTTCATTAAGTTCCCTTATTATTAAAAAAAATAGATTCCATCTCCCTCCATGAAAAGTCATCTGGAGACCTGAGACCAGCTGTGGTGCAGAAGCACAGTACCAGTGTCYGCGTGTTCAATCAAACTCCAAATTGACTGACGATCACTCAGGAGATGTCTTCCTCTAATAAATGCCTCTCTAGTCAATGCACACTTTACTGACTAAAATGCTTTCTCACGGAAGGAGAATATTGTGGATGAAATTTAAAATTTACAGGACTGATGTACGATTGTTCTTTATAACCATCATGCCACTGCCTTCTAGTGGGGTAGTGGTTCTTTGGACCAGCTGAAGTTAAGGATCATATTAGAAGTAYGTCCTTGCTGTAAAGTAGTCCTGTACTCTCAGGACTTCCATTACTAAAGGTGAAAAAGTGTTCAAAGAAAATATATGGCTAAAAAAACCATTAAAAGACAAGCAAGGCCCATGCTCTAAGTTCCCAAATCTCTTTAACAGTAGAGTCAAGTAACAAAAAGACTGATAAACACGCAGTATCATTTTCTAACTAGAAAATATAATGCATTCTTCTTCAAAATGCGTCATGAGAACTTGTTGATTTTTATGACAGCTTCAGTAGGAAAAGTCTACATGAAATCTTGGCTCTTGTTTCATTTTGGATATGTCAAAATGCATTGTTTCAAAAAGGTTAAAGTAATTTTTCAGTTCAGTTTTATCAGGGTGATTCATCTCGTTTAGGCTTTTGTACTATGTTCTAGTACGCTAGAAATGTTACATGAACACTAGAATTGTACTTAGTCTATAAGCTATTAAATATTTGCTTTTTTAAACTACTTATTTTGCTACACTTGGGTGTTTTGACACTATAAATAATTTTTGAACATAAAGAGCATTTGGCACTTGGAAAAATTTAAATTCAGATCAAATTACTGAATAATCTCACTGAACATATGGGGAAGGAAATTTCTGAAACATTTCAGATTGAATTTTACASTTTCCACTTCAAAATAGTACTTTAATTGAATAAAATTAAAAGAGAGCAAAACAAGCCAAACATGCATGCTTTGCATATAGAACAAGGAGCTTCAGAATGAACTTAAATTTATCATCTCTCTTATTTCAACAAAAGAATAAAAAGCAGAAACAAGAACAAAATATCCTTGCAGAATTTCCATCTGAATCTATTTTTTAATTTAATTTTCACTGCTTTCTTGCTYCACATACTTTTCCCCCCGCTCTAATCAGAGTTAAGCAATCTCTGGCTGGATATTTTACCTGGATTGTTTTCATTCCTAATACAGAGCATCTACAAGGAAGATGCATAGAGGATACAGGCAATGTCTGAAGAATAAAACATACAATTCATGTCTCATGTTTCTCGTAATTCTGGTAAGTACACCCACATACATTGCTCAATTTTAGTCAGCTAATTACTTGAGGGCAGTGCAGGGGAAGCCAGTTCTGAAGGATAAGTGGAAAYCTTGCTGAAATCTGAGGGGTCATGCTTTATGCACAGAAGAAAATGGGAATACTGCTGTAAGAAAAATGAGAAATGAATAACTGTGTGGGAAGAGGGAATAGAAGGCATCAATCAAAGCAGAAGGGAGAGGCACAAGAATCAATAACTCCTCCTTAACAAATCTGTCCCTATTTATACTTGGCATTTGTGACTGTTCTGTCATACAGCTGCTTTTTCTCCAGTCACATCTCTTTTTGTATTTGGCAATCTCTCTGGAATGATTCTGGAGAGCTTGTTGAATTCTCTAGGTGTGTGTTTGTTGGGTTTGGTTTTGTGGGCTTTTCTTAATGGACATTCCCCAAACCACTACACATTCATATATAGTGGGTGAATACCTGCTGTGAATCATCAGATACTTTCACAGCATCTGCTATCAGCCTCGAAATCCCCAGCATGCCGCAGACAACTCAAGCAGTAGCTGCAAACATATGCATGGTAAATACACGTTGATCAGAACTCACACACCTTATAGTAACCCTCCACAAATGAGAGAATCACTGTCTTTAATGCTACCAGACAGCCACAGACTCCTCTGTCATTGCATC
Source organism: Oceanodroma leucorhoa (assembly GCA_030449065.1). Classification (NCBI taxonomy): domain Eukaryota; kingdom Metazoa; phylum Chordata; class Aves; order Procellariiformes; genus Oceanodroma; species Oceanodroma leucorhoa. Next base: position 1,154,224 of record JASVER010000169.1, on the reverse strand, counting down.
AGTCATAGAAACTTTTCCCTGTCTTGTAGGGAGGGAAGACTAATAGGCATATTATGTGGCCACAATATTATCTGCTAAAATTTCAAAGGCTAATTTCCTTGTGAATTGTACTAAATAATTTGAGGCAGATGAGGACTCAAGCCACTGACATCAGTCAGACTGTTCAGGTGAAGAAGGACTTATCACAGGAGAAAGCGTTTATAGGATCGAGGCTAATACTCTGAGCTTTCCTCTCTGTTTGAACTCAAACACTTAAAGTGCAATTTGATTAAACTTCAGTTCAAAACAAAGTTCTTTAGAAGTGAAGGATTTATACCATTCTATTTTTGTGTCTTGTAATTAGATCATTCTTATAGGTRCTTTCATTTCAATATTCTTTCAGGTACAAAATTATGATCTTTAAGCTTTGCTTTTATTTTAAGGCACAATGAAATAGTGATTGAAAATGCAAAAAAAGAATCAGTTACAAAGAATGAAATTATTAAGAGTTACATCAAAGAATATTTCCTGAAAACTCAGCCATTGTGGGAACTTGAGTGATGGAATTTAGACAAATACAGTTAAGGAAGAGTTTGTTACATCTTTAGAAGAGAAAAGAAATGACTCAAAGTATSACAGCACATTAACTAAGCCGAAACTGAACTTCTGTCTGTTAAGTTGTGATGAATTTAATAGTGACTACAAAACTGGCAAGTTTGCATGAAACATCTGCATCTATGTTTCCAATTCAAACACTTCACAGGTTTACCAAGACAGGGTAATCTCCAGCTCTAGAACGTATGCATTCTCTATGATGACATTTCAGGACTCACTCACACCAAGATTCGTATATGAACTGTGAAATGCTTACAAATTTGCTATCTAAACCCAAAGTCTTCCAAGGGAAGCCCTCATTAACTGCCATACTATGATCATTGATATTGGTTCGTTTATGGAACTCAGATGCCACTAATCCTTGTAACAGGGTTGTAACAGGATTTTCTTAACAGAAATTTAGCATTTATGAAAAACTTCTGGCATCTTCCATTTCTATATAATCCATTTTTTTTCAGAAGTGGTAATTACAAATAAGGGCATTAAGGTGGCAATAAGGTTTCAYGTTAGTATCAGGTAAATTAATCAGTTCATGTAAATCAGCGTAACTAGCAGTCTTAATAAGAAGTCCTAGGAAATCTAACAGTTGCAATCACCAGTTGTTGGGGGAAGGAGAGAAGACCAAAACCTACACCACTTCTATATCTGCTATTTTTAAAATCCAGGTCCCAAATACTCACACAGCACATTCATAGACCATACATAAATTCAGTTCCTTAATCAAATTATTCATGCACCTTTTTATACCTTCTGACATCACCTATCTTGCTTACACAGGGAGTGGAAGGAAGCAACAGAAATGCCTTTACTTTTGCTCCCCACCACACCGCAAAGTACAGGAACAATATAATCTTCAAACTCCTTATCTAAGTAACAAGATCAGACRTGCATATACATACACTAGAAGAGACAGAAAAAAATATTTTAGGAGGTGGGGGACCAAGTCTTATTGGACCAGAGCTCCATATGTGACCTTGGGTGGATTATTGCAGAACAAGTCCATAATGTGGAAAGGAAGAAAGACTAGGAAGGTAGTCGAAAATAAGATTCAGGGTAGCCCACTTTTATATTTTAACTTTATTTTTTGGCCTATATTCTTAAAACATGCTTGGATTCCTTAGCATCATGTTCAGTCTTTTAGAAACTGTCCATTTTCTGATTCTCCTGGAAAAATCTTGTTACGTTTCCTAAAAAGGCTAAAAGGCTAAGGGGCACCTAGTACAGAAGCTTTTTTTTTTTCCTTTCTCTTGAGAATCAAGCAAACACTACAAAGCAACTGCGTGTGGAAATATTTCTGGCTGCTTTTATCTTATGTGCAGTGGGAACACATTAAAAGGTAAGAAAAAACTTCAAAGTCCTTCCCTTTTTTCCTGCAATTTTACATTTTCTATGTATTACATTAAAATGATCAGCAATTCAAKAGATGTGAAGTCAGATATACAAAAGTTGACAGAATGTAAGAACATACCAAAAAGAGTCATGAGAAAAAGGTGAAGGCAACCCTATCTCAGGAAAAAAAAGGAAAAAAAAGGGAGAGTCAAGTTTACAGTACTAAGCTGAGAATTATTTCATACAGATACGATCAYTTCTAATTCTTTACTTCTGTTCTTTGATGCTACCCAAGCAATTTAAGAGTGTGTGGGTAAYAAAAAAGTAGGCTTCTAAACTTGAAATCCACTGAAAGCTGAACCCACTTTAAGACTAAAACACACAAAAAAATGATAAYGTCTGATAATAATCCCTGGTTTTATAATAGAATATAACATAATACAGGAATTACATTCTGACATGAAGTCATCGTGGAACATCAGYGTTTCCTTTCCAAGCTGCAGTGTGTAGTCTGGACTGCGCCAGTGTGTATCTGCAGATAACCACGATAACAGGCTAATCAGGCCACTGCTTAGTTGGGTGGATTCACTGGTCCAGCTCTGTATTCTAGCACCTGCATGTCTGTTTATATTGCTGTGGATAAGCACTGGCATTTGAACTGCTCTGCAAGTTCACAAATACTTGTGCTGTTTGCTAGCTTTGCAATGTGGGAATTAATGTTTTATTGTTTGTTCTGCAGTTATTTGCTTTCATAAATTGATATTTGTATTTCTGTAAAGTGCACCAGTTAGCATAAGATGTGTAGGCACCAACTCTATTTTGTTAACATTACATAATGCTTAGCATAATTACAGGCTGGCTCTGGTTAACAAAGTTGCGAATAAACTTGGCTTTTTTGCATCTGTGTTAAAACACTAATTAAAATATCTGTTTGAAATAAATCGTTTCAAAGAGAAAGATTTAGAGTGCTGCTATTTTTACCAACATAATTACATCCTTCTCAGTGAGGTAGAAGGCTTGCAGGTAGAAAAATTTCAATGATTAATAAGCTTCTCTTCTGAAATAGTTACAGGAGTTCAACTGTACATTAAGGCTGAGTATCATGTTTGGGGGTGCTATAGAGATACAATGCCCTGAATCACTCCCTCCTACGCACTAGCAGCTCTCCCACCGTTCAGGTCCCCTCAGAAGATTCACCACGCTCTCTGCCACGCAGCCCATCACCTTTTCTAGTCTGCAGGAGAGGGAGACTGTCRCTCAGAGCCATGGCTACGTCTTCAGTTCTGTGTGTTGTAACTTCCCAGGGCTGACCAGTCGCGTCTGTCTGCACTGTGCATATGATACCAGTCAGTTCCTGAGACACTGCTAATTGCTGTTACCATTGCACCTCATTCATTAGCTATTCAGAGACCGCTCGCAGTGTCCAGGTAGGCAGGCCACTAAACCACTCTACAGACAGGGTAAGGTGTCATCAGAAAAATAATTCATAGCTTTGTCACCTACAATGTAGAGAGTTCAGGCAAACTATCCCAAYCAACTATATTCTTTACAGCAGCTTCTAAAACTAGATTGCTGTAGGCTTTATTGCTCCTTCTCAGAAAAAATGTCATACTGCTTGAAAAATAGAAGGTCATGTAAAGGAAAAAAAAAAATCAAACTGCCTTCAAAAATGTTAATCCTAGTAGTTATGCAATGATTTTGGCTAAGATCACTAAAGGTGTCTTAGATTAGGGTTTCACTCTGCTATTACCCTCCAATACAAGTGTAATTCAAACTATTTGAGTCTGTATTGAATATCTGAAGTGTTTTAGAATAAGGTTTGCATAATTTTGTTGTTTAACTTGGTGTCCACATTCCATATATAAATTGTGTTGGCTTATGAGCACTCAAACATTTTTTGCACATCTGTGGAATAGCAGACTTTTGAGTTCAGATTTCTTTCTGTCCATAAGTGTATTGGCTCCCTTTTTCCTGCTCACAGTTGTGCAAGATCCCTAGAGAGCTGTGTGTTAGCTTCCAGAGAACTAACCTTGATATATTTTTAACTTTGAAAACTACCAGGTGACATCACATCCAAACTTGCATTTTTTATTTTTGTTTTCCATTGTTCAAAATCTTTACGTTTATGAGCACAAATAATTTTCTCACTGCTGCTGACAAGGACAGATGACGATGTTATGAGCATGATTATTTTTCTACTGATGTTTTTAGTAGCCATACTATTCTGTCCTTTCTCATCTTTTTTATTTACTCACCATCTCAGCTTCTCTCCCACACAGCCCTTCCTGCACATTAATAGGAGCATTCTTATCTTTTTAAAGACGACTCTTAATACTGTAATAGAAGTAAATATACATGATTCATTCATCTGTGATGACACCAGTTACCTGGTGATAAAATGCCCTGCAAGTAAGCCATTATTTCAAAAGGATGCAGTGCTCTGAGGTCAACCAATAAGTGCTTACACAGGAAAAGATCTAATGGAAAACAGCCCTTGAAGACTAAATATTCTGTTGATTAGTTATTCACTATGCACCAAGCCACCTGCTTCCACAAGGTCCAACTTACAAACAGTTGTCTTTCAAATTTTGCTTTGTTACAATTCAATAGCCTGTTTGCTTGATTTTGCAGTTGCTACTCCAGCATCCCTCTGAGATTGAATGAATTTCAATGAGTAATTCTTACGAATGTGTGTCATCTGTTAAGCCAGCATTTTAGTTATATGTCCTTTTTCAAACCTGTACACAATTACTGCACTAAGACAGCCTCAGAAAACACTGACAGATACATTTTTTTATTTATTATTTGAAACATTAAAAAAATCATCCAAAATAAAGGTCTCATGAGCACAGATTTCCTAGTATTCTGAGAGCTCAGAGGAAAGTCTAAATGACACCAGCTCATACACATTTCCACTGACACATGAAACATTTGAGTCTATGGAGAGTCAAAATTCACAGCTCTGCTGTCTGTATCAAATCCATGAGGAAGCTACAGTCCTACAGTCTTTCTCTTCATTTGGACCAGTGTTTTTGGGGAAGGCAGCACTACAGGACTGGGGAGAACTAACATTATCCCTGACACACACAACACACAAAATCAAAGCCCTTATCCACACATGGTGTATAAAAAAATTCCCTTAGTTCATCGTTTTGCTTAGAACTGCAGAAGTCTGTTTACGAAGTATCATTTGGCAATACCTTTTCCTCCCTTGCTACACTACATTGTCAAATGAAACTCCTTATAAAACTTTATACATACATTAGTAGTTCCTTCAATTAGTCTTCTTCTATAGTATAAATACCATACATTTTTAATTAGACTGCATGCATGTAAGAGAAGAGAAAAATGTAGATAATGTTCTTAAATGACTATTATTGATTTCCTTTCGTGTAGGCTGTATCTTTAATATTATTGAGGTTATATTGTAAAGAACTGACATATGCATAAATCCAATTTCTTTAAAATGTTAATCAAAAGCATAGGAAAATCATTTGGTACAGCTAACCTTTCTGAGCTTGAATCAGTCCCACAGGAAAAAACACAGCAAAACTTCTGAATTAATCAAGAAGGATCAGGCTCTTCTATAGAAATTGAAAAGTGAAATTACAATTGTTCTTAAAGTTGCTAAGTCAGTCTATGCAAATTTTAGTCCCTAGTTCTGCAATTAGATGCCAGTTCCATGCAGAACTCTAACAAGGTCAGTAGGGAATGGAACTTCTTACAAGATCTGGTTTACTTCACATTTTGCCTATTAGTAAAAAGGTGGATGAGAATCTTTTGTCCTTGTGCCATTCTGATGCACAAACCCACCCTTGTTGGCCATTGGAAGATTCTCCCCTCATTGGACAGACTGGGGAAAGTTTTCAGTGTTGCCAGGGGTCTTACAAGGTGCAAGGCCTGGCCTGTAACAAGGAGAATGTCAACCCTCGGCCTGTCTTCTCATTGGATTTTCTGATATACTTATTAATCAGAGGAACCTCACAAAAACTGTGATAATCAGGGTACACACAGCCCTGGCTCTCACAGGCCCAAAGGATTTAGGCTCCTCCTGCCTCCTTTTTTTGTCCCTTTCCACAGCTGAAATTCATTATGAAATTACAGTACTGTCCAACATGAGTAAGAGGATCAGTTTCTGATCCCGTGTTTGATGCTACAAGCCCAGATGGCTTGATGATTCGATCTGTATACCTCTCCAAAGAGCAGGGATGTGTTGCTTTTGATATCCTTTTCTTGCTAGAGCTAGTATCTTTCTCCCACACAGCAGTTCAGCAGCTTTTAGTATAAGCCTCCTCCATTGCCTGACGCGCAGGAAGCTTTGCAGTTCTATGGTGTTTCTGGCAATTTGGAGAACCACACTGTTGTGGCATTACTCCTACGCTTCTTAAAAGCAAGGCTGCATCTCTAAGGGTTCCTTATCCCTTCTCTTCCAGGTTTGAAATTGCTTTGCAGGTTCCTCACTTAACAGTGATACATCAAAAGGTCTCTCAGTTGGCATGCCGTTTTCTTCTGATTTTCATTAGATTCCCTCAATGGATTCTTATCCAAACTAGGAGGGTTTTCTAGTTGCTTCTACTAGCTCTATTGCTGTTTAGCTAGTACAGCCTCACTGCTGTGCAGAATATTTTGCAGAAACAGAGAGTATTCCTGCCATAAGGAATTTATAATATGTACATTCACTTATAAGAGTAAAGCTTTCCAGCTTGTCTGCTGTTAGACGAGGTAAAGGGTTGGGAGGAGATTCACACTTTAACATTGTCTTCCATAACATAAATCAGCCAAACTCACTTGATCTCTCCAAGACAAAAGTCAAATGAAATGTGCCATGAGAATTATTATATTCATTTGTACTTGCACAAACTTTAAAATGAACATTTTGGCTCAGATTTCACAAGGATTTCTTAGTCTTCCTTATTGACCCTCTGACTTTTAAACGTTCAGAACTCATATTTTCAAACTATTTCTTGTAACCAAGGTGACATTGTTCCAGAAGCTGGGCTCTGCTGAACTACGTACATCATGGAGTATATGATGTGTTTAATGCCCTTTAATTCCAGAATATGTCTTGAAAGTACGTAATTCTGCTAGTAATCAGGAAAAAGCGCATCCCTGCCAAGGAACAAAAGTAAATCCTAAACTCCAAGTTCAGGCAATCTTTTGGGAGAGAAAAAACTTATTCAACTCAAAAATCTCACAATAAGATAATATTTTCAAAAGGAAATTTTGTATATTCAAAGCCCCTTGTACAAAGGTACTAGTTTACCTATCAAAATCTATTAAAAAGAATTTTTCTTTAGTCAGAAAACATTTGGTTCCAGAAACAGAGACCTGCATTTGAGTAATTCAGCGTGTGTAAGCATTTTATTCATGATATCTACATGAATAGCAAAGAAGTTCCCTATCATTGTCTTTAGGGGAATAATAAGAAGCAATAGATTATATTCTAAGAGAACTTAGTTAAGTAGTAAACATCCGTATTTGATGCTAACTTGCATTGAAACAATTTCCCTAAATGAAAGCACACAGAATTCATTTCACTTTTAAAGATACTATTCTTGTCACCTACGACAATGATCAGAACATCAGGGTCAAAATATTTTAAATGGCATATTTGACTAATATTAAACTAAAATTGATTTGTTACCATGTCCACAACAACCTTAAGTTAATTCAGCAGTAGCAGAGCTCAGACAGCTGAATATCAAGTGAATTAATGTTATGGTCTTTAAACCAATACCAGCTTGACCTTGCCCTTTTCTCCACATACATCCCCCAGCCCTCCCAGCAGTGGAGGAGGTGCTGTAAGATAACATATAACAATCCAAACTGGCTAACATGAGTTTTGATTTCCTTAATCATTACATTAGCCTTACTCTCCTGTATGCTATGTCAATCATTTCAACACCTGTGTACTTACTACAGCATGTAGCACATATTAGGAGAAGGTCATCTACCCAGCCTATGGGTTTCATTTCTCTATTTAATTCTCTTTTTTTCTTTCCTTCTTACATTTTTAACCCAATTTTATTGGAACTTAATTTCTCCACTCCCAGTGTTATCTCCTTTACTAATTATTTCTGTAGCAGATTAAGCTATTTCTTGGAGCCTCCAAATCAACAGATTGATCACAGGAGCCCAATGACATGCTGTACAGAGAAAGGTATTACTTGCACTCCAAAAATTTGCACTTTAAACTCAAGTCAAAGCAGCAAGCAAATAGAAACAGGAAGGAAAACCTGTTTAAAGAAAAAGTAGGAGCCATTCTGGAAAACGTTAAAGTATCAACAAGCCACAATATGTCCACAACTTGAATTCTCTTCAACAAGGTTTCAGATGACACCATGAGATAAACATTACTCTTTCAGCTTAGTTATATGAAGGATAATGAAAATACTGCAATCCAGAATACAAGATTCAGCACTTAAGTGCAGATATATAGGGTGAAATCCCAGCCTCAGTGAAACACATGCAGTTTTATTGCAGGTTTTTGTGAAGACAATATTCTTTTTAACATTCAGCCTCATACACTCAAGAGCATGAAACACGGATTTTCATCTAAAGTCTTGGTTCGAATTTGATTATGCACACACATTTTATTACACCAGCCTACTCTAAAACGACTCTCAGCTTCATTTCAAAGTACAAGACAATTTGGCTGTCATGCTGTGGGAAATGACTACAAAGAGGGAGGAAGGAAATTGGAAGCAGAGAAGAGTGCTTGGCTCTCAGTTTCAACTTCTAAATGCCTCTGTTATATCAAAAGAGAGGCAACATTTATTCACACAGAAATCTTCCACTGCCTTCCATCCCATCTCAACTTTTCCACCTAGGCAAAGTGAGCAGAAGCAAAGGTGTGGTCAGCAGCATTTTTGCCACTTAGAGCTTTCATAATTCTTGCAGATACAACACACAACACAAAGAGGAACTCAGGCTCCCATAACTTCTTCACGTTCTAGACCTATGCAGCCAGATCCAGATAGCCCCACACTAAGTACTTGGAAGGCAATGGAGCTATTTATGGAGTAAAAAGCATAAAAGGAAGTAAAGACTGTGGTATCAGCCTTTGCTCTGTAGTGTTTCATGCTCCCATGACATTTTAAGAAAATGTTTTTAAAGAGTACATTATACACTTACCATTTTTCATAACCAGACTAACTACAGAACTGAGCTTTTAGATACTCTAAAATGGCATTCTTGCAAACATCTTCAGTAAGTTAATATCTGCATAAAACTTATTCTATAGAGTATTTTATAACTAGAAAATGCTTTATGTAAATGTTTTTGTATTTTGAATTGCAAATTAATTAACTGAAATACCCTTACATTAAATTTAATCAGCTCACTACGGATGAAAGGAAACTCAAGATTTTGTTCCCTAGTCATTCCAAGTGGTTGTCAACTCAGAGAAATTGGCTTCAGTTCTCCTTTGACAACACATTGGCTTAAGTCAGGAGGAACCAAAGACTGGAAGAATAATCCAGGATAAAATTAATGCAAGTGAAAGAGAATCAGTGTTGACCTGTTCAACAGAAAATGTTAGAAAAATGTACTTTTATCTGTCACTTATTTATATAGCTACCTTCTTTTTAGATGTACTTGATAGAGGGTATTTCATCTCAGGTGCAACATTTTGAGTGAAAACTCAAGCTAATATTCAGTTAGTTTAAACGGTCACTTCATAAGCTTTCATCGTGGAAACAATTTTTAAAGAGACTGAAATTCCTTCACTTGGTTTACTTTAGAGATGTGTCATTGAACTGAAAATAATCCAATTATCATTAAATATCCTGTGGGTAACAAAATAAATACTATCTATCTCCTCACTCTGCGGTAGTTAGCTTTATATAAATGAGGCAATAAATATTGTAATCAGATATTATAATCCACAAAAGATATTACTGTTCACAGAAGTCTACTATTCTGTTGTTTCCCTAAATAAAAAGAAATTAAAATGCTGTGTTCTATTTTTCCATCAGTAGTATCAAACCTGTTTTAAGATATTGCCCAGAGCCCAGAGGCTTAATCTGATGTTGCATCTAGAGGCAGGCTGGAATTTTTTTCCTAAAGTGAGTCAAAACTTTAAAACATCTTTATTCTACCATGATATGAAAGTAAACACCTCAAAGGTTTTTTTAAAAAATGACAGATTTTTTTCACACCCTCACAAAAAATGCTCTTGTGTAGAATAGGTTGAAAGCTTCACGGCCTTTCACTTCAACCAATAAATAATGGTCTACGTAGACTATGTTTAATTCTAGCCCCTGGCCCAAAACACATTTTATCAATGTGAACGTGTTTCCCCTGTATTCTAGCCCAGAATTTACCTAACAGCCACTGACCAGCCTATAACGATCCTGGCACTTCTGTTTCTACATTTGAAACTACTACAGTTGCCAAGTCTTTGCCACAACTACAGAGAGGAAGAAAACCTCTTTACCTCATCACTTCCTCAAGGTACTTGCAGTAGGATCAAGAATCTGGTACTATACTAGAAATCCCTCTCTATTCTCCCTTTAGATATGGATATTAGAGTAAATAATTAGAAAGAAAACAGATTCTATAAACACATGATCTGCACTAATCCCAAACTTCAGAAAAAACCCTGCATCTGCTTTACTGTATGTCTGCTCTTGTCAATATGTTACCTGGAGATAGGTCTTCCTGAGAATGAAAGCAAAAATGTTGTTCCAATAACTAGCTCAGGTTTCGATCTCAACAGCTGACTGTTAAATCTTGATAAGCAGAGAAAGGCTACTGCCTCTTTGCTAAGGAAGAAAAGGGATTGAGCCATGTAAGTGCCCTGTTAACATTTTACCAGAGCCTACAGCAGGACCCCAGTTACTATCCATAGCCTCATGTGACATTTCTGGCAGTCATCTGTGATGTAAGTTGGAAACCAACACAATAACTTTAGATATTATTAATAAAAAGTATGTTTAAAACACTGTAGGGTTTTCCTTGGAAGGAAAAGAAAAACCATGTCATACTTTTATTTTCATCAACATGCTACATGCCAATCACTATCTCTATAAAGATTTGCTTTGTGTTTTTTGCTGCTTTAAATTAAAAAGGTCATAGTTTCAACTTACAAATTCATAACATACAACAAATTTGAGATTTGTGAATTTGTAATGAAAGAAGTTAAAATTAGGAAGTTAGCACTGGCACGTCAAGATGTCTTTAGGAAGCAGATCTTCTCAGAGCCGGTTCTGTTGCATCTCATATTGACTTATGACTCTCATTTGCATTTCACTGGGTTTTCTGAGGCATTTCCTAAAAAGTGCAGTGACTATAGGCAAGTTCCTTCATGTTGTTCTCCCTGATGTAATTCTAAAAGTACCTGAAATTATTTCAAGCACTTCTGATTTGCACATGTATTGCATTTGAGAATCTACCAGCTCACATTATCACTGTATAAAATACAGGCTTCCCTCCCCTATTCTAGTAAAACTGTTTGCAAGTACGAAGAAACAAAAATAAGAAACAAGAAACAGGACCAACTTACTTATATACAACCTAAGCTACCTGATGAGCAGATTTGAAAGAAGAGGTAACAAATTATTTCAAAGATAATTTTGGGGGGAGTCCTTGTTTTTAGGAATTTATGATTCTTCAGGTATAATCAGGTGAAAAGAAACATTTGAATATTTGTGGTTTTAATGAGTTTATGGTGATTCTGTGCTTTATTTGCCTTTTTGTTACCTTTTAACAATACCCAAATAATCTTCAAGGAATTACTATTGCACAATTATTACTAGACTAAATATGCCGTCTTTAAAATCTCGTGTTTCACACTAGACACCTGGCCCAGGTACTAAAAAAAAAATTCATTCTTATGCCTCTGAGCAAATAGATAATTTCTATCTTACCATATGATATTATATGTTAACTATCTCTTTACCTATGCTTAGCTATGTATTTCTTGTCTTACCCTACCTTCTTGGTGTCTTGTTGGGACAGACATACTTAAAGCAGAAAAGATTACAACAGAGGTGCTGTAATCAGATAATAGGATAGTGTTGGGGTATSTGCATCTGGCACAAAAGAGGAAAACTTTCCAGAAGGTCCATATTGCAATTATACAGCATCATCTCCAAGAAAGAAAAAAGCATTCTGTAACTCACCTTTTTAGTACATTCAACCCTGAAAGAACTCTTCCAGAGACTTTCAGTGCATTTTTACTTTCTGCACATCTCCATCAGGGAAGAACTGGGTATATTTGTGGTCTCACTGACATACTAATAAATCTAATATTAAGCAATATTACCCCTGTTTAAACAAACACCCTAAACCGCAGTCAWCCTCTTATACCATACTGCAATAAATATTTTGCTTATAATTAATTTCACACCAGTATAAATGGAAGTAACATACCAGTGAGTATGGTCCAGRAGCTTCAAGTATGCTTATTTCGAATGCAGTATTGTTTGATATACTGATATCACAGCATTTTGATGCAGCACAGTTTTAGTCAGCAGTCTAAGCCAACCAATACCAGACATAATTATTTTATTACAATATCATTAGTTTGAAATACTTCTTACTTTAGCCAATTCTAATGCTTTCATAGCTCACCCTGAGGCTTGCCTGCATATAAGGTCTCTTTAAAGCAAAAATGTATCTAAGGGTTGGGTTATATCAGCTCCCACATGGCCACTATTTAATAGCTGTGCTGAACCTGTCCAGTGCTATAATACAGTAGAGGCAAATGATCCATGGGAAAATACTGGCAGTGCATACACACAAGAGATATCAAAAACCACATTCAGTTGCCCCGCATGCTTATTTAACTATCAAAACTTAATTTGCAGCAGATATTACAAAAGCTTTGCAGAGAACACCACAATCGTTAGTCACTGATTAAGTCTTTCCAGACCTGCTAGCTTCGTATTCAGTGCCCAAGGCTGACAGACTRTGCTGAAAGTTTTCAGCCTTCTCTTTTCTTCCTTTACAGTCTCATCTCCGCAGCACTTTGCCTAAGGCTACCATCGTTCTCTTTGCTGATTCTTCATCTTAGATCTGGGGAGAAGGGGCAGTGGGAGGAAATAAGGAAGAAAGCTTCAACTTTTATTCATTTACTTATATATATTTTTTATATACTGCTCATGAGTAATTTCACATAAGATGGTGTGAAGCCTGCCCAGGTTCAGATCTGCCTGGACCTTACAGAGGGTCTGGAGACCCTAATGCTTCCCCTCTTATTTTGCAACTCCTTCATGAGCATGCTCGCGCTCCCAGTAGGACACACTTGGCATGCAGAGAAGGAGGAAATTCAAAGGAAAAGCGGTGGCACTGTGCTAAGAGGGCGTTAGCTGCGGCAGGAGCAGCAAGGRATCAGGAGACCAGTGTGCACTTGCGCCTATGACGTCTGAAGTCAGGCGGGAGCMGCCCACCTTCCCTTTTCCCAGGCAGAGCCTCTCTGCCTGCACAACAGACACAGAAGATGCTCAGCAGGGTACAATTCTGTTTTCCCAGCCCCTTAGCTCCTGCAGGTCTGCCGATTCCTGCARTGGACCACCCCTCAATTTGGCCATTTTAAAGTAAAATACATCATCTTTGTAGCAGAACTTTTGACATTATTTGGCTAGCTGTTTGAAAAACAAGCAGCAAAATATGAATGCAGTCCCTCCTCTATCTTGCCAAAGGATCATACAGGTAAAACTAACTGATTCCTACGACAAGAACAGAATTTCCAGTAAGACTTGAGGACAAAGAGGAAAGCATATATGGCACAAGTCAAATTTTTGATTCCTCCTCTTTTGGCTATAATCCCAAAGCTGCATGTTCATTTACCTAGCCAGTGTCAGAGAAATAAGAGAATTTGTCCCTCCTGCCCATCCAAGGGACTGCTGGAGAAAACAGGCATCTCCRGGACACCAGACAACCTGTTCACATCCACCACACCTGGCAGAGGAGCTGTTTTGCTACCTTTGACACCCTGAGCATTATTTTGCAGGAGACTGTACTTCTCCAGTGGGGTTCTGCACTGAAAGAAGCCCCAGAAGGACTAGAAGGCATATTTCTGATCTGCAACTTTTTTTTACAAAGTTAGCAAAAAGTTGCATTTTGATGTTGTAGATGTTCYCTCCCTCTATAATGAGCAATCCAGGACGCCAGTCAGCCCCAGGAGTACTCTCCATCCTACAGGCAGGAGACTGTAGCAACTCAGGAAAATAGAGATTTTAAGCAGGCTTTTTGCAAATGTGTTGCATCTGTGTCTAAGAATACCCAAGGACAACTCTCTAAATGAACAGACCAATCAGGATATGCCCAATACGGCTGACAAAGAAAGCAGAGCAGAGAAACTGCTTGGAATTTAGTATTAAATGATGTTGTTACTCAGTATTGGTCTCCTTGCTGTATAAATGAGGATATCCTCCTCTTTAAGCAAGTCAGTTCTTGGAAGGAAAAGGTTTAGCAGAATAATTTTTTTTAAAATTTATCTACAATTCAGATTTTGAATTTATAGTCTGCCTAAGTTCTCCTTTATCTCTGTACCTTCTTTCTGAAAGTTGAAACAAGTCACTCAGGGGAACAGCATTTCAGGAAAAGCTCATTTATTTGTTTTTGTTTTTCATTTTGCCAAGACCTGTGAATCATAATCAAATCTTGAATGAAATTACTGTGGAGATTTAGCTAGCTCAGCTTTTTAGCGCTCTCACTCTAAGAGAAGAGTTTGATCCACAGAGAAAGCACAGAGTAGAAAGGAGGCAGGCAAGCCTAGGGAAGTAGAATTTGGCTAATTGTGTTATGCTGTATTTAGAGCTAAGCTAATGTTACCAGTCAATATCAGGGTAATCCTGACATAAGAAGCCTGCTGATCAAGTAGAAGAGATAAACATACAGCCACATTTTCAAAGGGTGCTAAACTCTGCAGCTGTTTCCCTCTTCTACAAGGAACTATAAACGTTCAGTAGCTTTGAAGACTGGCTCACAGCACTAGCTATGAAGTTAGCTGGGGGAAAAAATACAAATCAAAAATCCCCTAAGAATGCTCATAAAGTTAATTGGCATAATCCACTCAAACAGGAAGGGTCTAAGAAAAAAACCTGGAACCTGGGAAGAGAAAGAACATGAAATGAAGGGATTGGGAGAGGGGGTCAGTAAGTGTAATTCTTGCTGAATTTGTRTATTACAGAAGCACAATACTTTCCCTCATAATAAACATGTACCAGCTGTACACTACTTTGCTATTTATGAACTTGGACTGCACTAGCCCTAGTTAAAATGCTAAAACTCTCTTGAAACCTAGGGATGCAGCTGGGAGCTCAAGAGGAGTTATGTCGGAACCTTTTATCCTTTGCGCGTGGTACGCTTGTCTCTGTCCTCCTAAACATTTTAAACTTCTCCCAAGCCATATACAGATACTGCAGCTCACTTTTGGGAATGCAGAAATGGACTCAAACTTTCAGAATTCAGGCTGTCTGTCATGGAATGAATCAGCGATCTCAAAGGACTGTCACAAAAYTCAGAATCATTTTTCAGACACCTTGAAACATTTAAAAAAAGGTATCAGCAGAACTGAGCTAATAAACCATTTGTTCTATCAACTAGATAGAAGAAAAAGCCAAGCATGTAATACAAAATGTATAAACACATCAACAAGACTGAATATGAATTCCAGTCTCTTCACAATTTTCATTTCAGTGAAAAATAACAAGATGATATATGGAAATTAAGAAGTTTCAAGAAGAAAACGAACCACCGAGTGCCTTACTGAAATGCTAATATGTTATTCTGTCATTTAACTACCAAAGAAAACTTATTTGAAGGTGCCTAGGCTTAGCATACCTGAGTTACTTTTGTAAAAGCAAAGYAACCAGAGCATAGAGCTATCACATTTTAGCCACATCCTTGCTGTACACATTTGGGAGAACACATCAGCAACACCAGCTGCTACCCGATGYAAGTGACAAGCTAGTAAAATCTTTTGAACCTTGCAGGAGGAAGAAGTGAAATGCATGGACCACTACAAAACCAAGGAAAAGAAACTATATTTATATTACAAAGGAAAAAGAAAGACCACTAGAGATCATCATACTCTCCTTCACAAAACAGGTGCAACAGCACTGAAAGAACTTAGCATCATCCACACATTACACTGACTAGAACTAAACCAACTATTGCACGGAAGGAAATGCATTAGCAGTAAATGTGTGGGTGGTCAATTTTTCGATAAAATGAACTCTGGGAAAAAAAAAAAAAAAACAACAACAAAAAAAACACCCAAAAAACTTAAAAGCATGCTTTTAGAAAAATCAGAACAACGTAAAGGCAGTTTTTTCTCCATAACCATAAATATTACAGTCTCTCTCCTGTCACATCTCCCATTTATGTAACTGTGAGCTGTAACATGAACTATACTTTGATTCCATACAACATTATTCTATTAGTAATGATGTTTCCCCTAGCATTACATGCCAAACATAAAYAGGTATTTGTATTAGCATACAGTTCATGCTCAAGTCCTGTCCTCTGTACATGCTATGTGCAGACAGACTTGAAACCAGAAAGTCAAAGCAGATAAAGATGGACAAATGTTTTCCAAAAAATGGGGAAATATTAATGTATTAATTCTGTCTTTACTTTTGYGAATATGAAATAAGTCATGACCAAAATCAGTTCATTCTTCTTTGTAGCTCTAACCTACTAATTTATTTCTGCCTTTCTACAGAGCTGGAAGTACTAAAAGTGACAAAGACTGAACATTAGTGCRCTGCTGACAGATTACCCACGCTTATAAGGGACTTGATACCAAATTGTCAGTTCAACCTGTCTAGATAGATTTTCAGGTGCAATCTAAGTAGATGCACTGTCAGAAAATTTACTTTAGATAATATTGAACCTGGGTTGGATTTTGCTGTTCACTATCATCTTACTAGGAAGTAGCAAATCATCGAAATGAAGGCTTGAGGCTAACTTGGGGAGTATATCCATGCTTAGTAGGTGAACAACATATAACCGTCATGAAGTCATTTTTCTCTCCTCTTGATTTCACTGAATCACTTCAGCTTCAGTAACAAGTTGCCACTAAACCAGCACATTTAAGTGAGGCAAATCAGAAATAGTTTAAGAGAAATAACTTGAACATCAGATTGGAAAATAAAGTTTCTTAAAAAAGGTATTTCTATCATTATATTTCTATCATTAGAAATATTTCTGTCATTAGTAATATTCAGAGAGGCACTACTAAAAAGCATACATGGAAACAGTTCAGAATAGCTAGATTCAATCCAGCTATGAGAAAAAGGAATGGAGTACTTGCCCCCAGGTAGTTTTTCTAAACTAGTGTAAGTCTTTGAAAATGTACATAAAACTATGACTGTCTGGATRCTCCCATGAAATAGGACTCCACTGTACTATGGATAAAGATAAGATATGGAGGTACAACTGGAAACCTGTTTTTACCATAATCCACAGATCAGAAAGTGCAAGCAGGGGGATAAAACTAGTAAGAAATACTTTTCAAATTCTCCTTTCAGATGAGATTATCTCATATTTTGTAGCCCAGAACCTTTGAGTGCACAATCTGTTACATTTTCCATTTTCAAATAAACTTATTACAAAACGGTTGCTGTTAATATGCTGCTCACACRAAGTATAAAGCAACAGACCAAGCACATCAAAGGAGATACTAGTAAGCAACACGGTCATAAAAAAGTCACAGTGTCATGGACTGTGAAAAAGCCAAAGCAAGAAATATTGAGAAACATTAGACATATGAGATACCTTTCAAACCTAATTAAGCCACTGTTCTTTTGATGGAACAGGCTCCAAAGTGCTGATCTTACTGCCTTAACTTCAGACAGCTTAGGGGGCACTCTATTAGTAGGAACTTTTTCCTCCCAAAAATTATTAGGCAACTAAAAATACATCCATATGGACCAAGACATGTACACTAATATAAGTTGATGTATGAACACATATACATAATACTAACATATTTTAGTATTTATATTAAGGTAAAATTAATTGCTTTGCAGCATCAGTCATCTTGAAAGCAACYGGAGAAAGTAAAAGTTTAAATTAATCTGAGCTTTTTAGGCCCAGATTGTGTTTATTTCCTGAGATAGAATCCAGCATTTTGACGCCTCCCAAGACCACCATTTTCACGTATATAGCCAAAATGATCAAAAATAATTTCCCATAAATTCTTCCTAAATGAAATATGCAGGAATAGTTCAGAAAGATTCATGTAGAATCCTCTAAAAAGGCAAGTCCCAGAAGCAGATAACTAAAGCTCCTACTAACTCTCCAGTTTTCTTAGTATCTCAGGCTTCTATTTTATCTATCTTACCTACTCCCTTGARCACTGGATTGCTTTTTCCTGTATATTTTTATGTGGACCAGTGTAAACCAGCAATTATAAGCTCAGGGCTGAGCTTCTAAGTCAGACTAGAAGATAACTTTTTCAGAAGCATATAAAGTTTTATTCTATTCTTAGGAGTCACATTTATACGCAATTTGTTAGGCCTGGGGGGATGTATTTTTGCATTCATGCATCATGAATAACTATCTTATTTCAGAATATCAGTACTGAAACTTATTTGCTACCAGGAAAAGTAGAACCCTCTGTCTACAACAGAACATTACGACAGAAGTGAGGTCTCAGARAATTCTAACAGGAGGAAAAGGTTCCCATTTTCTTGCTTCTTATAAGCTCTAATTCACTAGTCAAGGAATCTAAAGGTGAACAGGAAAAAATTCAAGAATAATAATCACATAAGTTTTAATGGACCAGATGAATAAAAATCACAGGACTGTTTTCAGTAAGCTTGTTTTTTAAATGTTTTCAGTATTAATAAGGAAGTTTCYACCATTGTTTTGTCACAGACAATGACAAGTATGGAAGCTACCTTGTCCATGCCTAGGGAATTGGGTAAAAAAGTCAAAATTTTCGTTAAATTGGTAAGTCAATTATTAGACTTACCTGTTATCACTCCAAGTTGATTTGAATGTTATCTTCCAAGCTTATAGATAAACATACGTTGAAATAATGCAAGCCACCTGCAAAGGGAAAAGACAGAGTAAGTCCAACTTTTGAAAAGATTATGTACACAAAAATATCTGCTGTGACACCAGYTTTTTACTCCTTCGATCACCAGTGGATATTAACTTACCACAGGCATAATCCTCTTGTGTTTATAATGATATTTTCCAGCATGAAAAACCATTTATATGTAAACATTAAACAATGCAGTATATTTTCAGTGAAGCAGATGGCATATTTTTCTTTCTAGTATACTTATAAGTGCATTGCCAGGCAACTGTGACACAGACACCCTGAATTTCCGTTTAAGTCTATGCAAAGCCACTGTAGTCACTGCAAACCCTGATCATAAACATTCCTGTTTGGTTAGAACTTCAAGCTTTAATGCATGTATTTGCACTCTGAATAGTATGAGTGCTTAAATGGTTTGTGCAGGTTTGTTTTTGATATATTCTGACATATAGATTTGTTTATTTATTTATTTAACTTCAGTTGCCACCTCTCTCTCCCCCCGCCCCTGCCCCCAGCTACCTTAAATCAGGTAACACTTTATAATGTGYCAGGAGTGGCACATGAAGAATACAGGCAGACTTTAAAGGCTCAAGGACTTGTTTATGCAGTTAAGTAGTCCGGGTAATGGCATGCAAAACACCTGTGACTACAGTTTACCCATCTCATGCTAAGTCTCAAAAAGCATCAACAGAACCTCATAAGAAATACAGAAAAAAGAAAAAAAAATAAAAACGAGACAAGAGCAAATTGGAATGGAGAACGAGTGGAGTGTGAATGCTGTATTTATTCTTTCATTGTGAAATCCCTGCAAAGAGAGATTAATTCTTCCCTTCAAAAGAGTGTTACGTTTCTTCCTCCCCAGCCACACTTCTTTATTATCAGGTATTCTTTTAAAACTTCCAAGACTCAGATTATCACCAAAAGCAAGATGGTGTGTTTTTCTTCCTTTTGTCCTCAGCCCTTCCCTGTCTTATTTAGGTCAAAGCATCCTTAGAAATRTGTCCTCTCATGTTTGTAGCCTACAAGGGTTATGTATAGTTTGAGAGGACATAAATGCTGCTGCAGTCCTAACAATACTGATACAAACACACATGAAGAGCATCTCTTTTACAGAAAGTTAAATTCAGCAGAACGTTTGTAAAGCCATCTCTATAAATTTTACAAATACAAAGATCAAAGCRTTCTCTAAACCACAGGATTTATAAAAACACAAGACATTGCCAATGACTGATTTTAAAGCTATATAAAGTTATTGAGCACAAGACACACAAGAACAATTGCTTGTTACAATAATTTTCCTTTCCTATAACTGTTTCTTCCATATTCTCTAGAGAATGAGAAGAAACCTTCAGGTTCTAATTATGAACAGAAATTTTATTTGCACTTTGTCTAAGAAACTAGACTATTCCCTTCTTCCTCACTACAACAAAATTTTATTTGATAGTGTGGATAAAATTTCCAGAAATAGAGATTAGGGAAGGGAAGAAAAGAAAGTAGGGTAGATTAACCTAATACAGCATTGCCAAAAATGTCAATAAAGACAGAATAGTCACTGCTTTTGTAACGCACACAAAAAGGGATTTGTGTATCCTCAGAGACTTCTGTAACAGGAATAGTCTCTACCAGAAAAGGAATTCAGAACCATACCTTGCACTTAATTATGCACAAGCTGAGGTTTTTGTCATGATAAAAKACTTAGTTGAGCTTCTAACAAATAATAGACCTATCAATTATAGCTCTTGATAAAACAGGARAGGTATGAAAAAGAGTGAGRGGATTTATTAAACAGAAAATAGACAACATAAGACAATAACTGATTATTACAAATAACGAAGRCAGATGGGAATATTATTTAACAATAGAGCATACTGCAACTACTGGCTTTCACCACTTCTATCACTGGCCTTCAAAACAACACAACTGACCAGCTTCTGCCCCCCAGGCTTGTACCACATTTAATAGATTTTCCAAAGCTAAAAAGTAAGTGCTTATCTCTCAGTTCAGACTAATGGAAGTAGTAAGAACTTAACACTTAAATTTCCATTTTAAAAATTCCTTTTATTCTTTCTTTTCCAAGAGTGGTAATACAAAATTAAGACTTTTAATCTAGAAATGCTGAGGTACTKCCCAGTCTAGATGAGCAAGAAAACATAAAATTCAGTCTTTTTTTACTTATTGTGCAATTACTGAATGTTCCCTCTAGGTATTCAGTGTACCTAACAGTCCCAGGAAGAGCATAAGTCATTCAAATGGGAAAAGGAGAAAACTGCTGAGAAATCTTCAGAATTCTCAGTAAAAGCATGGCAAAGTGAAACATTAGTAGTTTAGCAAAGCAAAAGGCAATGGACCTGCAGCACGTGAATTTTCAGTTAGATACAAGGAAAAATTCTTCACAAGTCAAACTCAAGCTCAGTTAGACAGAGCCTTGAACAATCTCATGTAAATTTGAAGTAAACCCAAATTTGAGTGAGGGATTGGCCTCCAGAAGTCCATCGATAATCAATTATTCCACAAATCTRTGACCAGAAAACAATGACAGCAAACTATTGGAATCAGATCAAATGCAAGCATCTAGCTATTCAAAGTAGGAAAAACCATGGCCAAAATCTCAGAGTGACTTTAAAATTCAATATATTTCAAGTACTTCCTGGTTTTTTTAAGCATGCTTTTATTCTACAATATTTATTTTCTTCTTGATCTAATCCTTGAGCAGCCACAGATAGATCAAAGTTACTGGAGTGACCAAAAAAAAAAACCCTAAAATTCAGTATGTTTAAAAACCCACCTCGTCTCTGCCTACAATAGTAAAGTAGTGGCAAGGATGCAATTATTTGCACTGAATATCATTATTACATTGCTCTGACCAGCCTAAGGCATTCCTCCAGGTGAAAGATGTATTTGAATGCCCCTTCTCACTAATGCTAGGGAAAGCATCATATTCCTGGGACTTCCCCTAAATGGGATTTATAGTGTACGCTCATCCACAATTACAGAGTAATTTCTAAAATAAAGACTATGACAATTACACTATCTAGAATCTGTTACTTTTTTGTGAAGTGTAAACTGTCAAGAGGCAGAAGTAAGGCATGATTTGTGCGACTCATTCCCACTCTGCCTATCTTCCCTTTGGAATGGTTAAACCCCCTGATAGTTTTCTAATTCAATATATCCCCTCTTGATGTGATAAATCACACCAGATCAAAGAAATGATGGGCATCTTGCTGCTGATTTAACAAGAATCACATTTATGGCTGCTGATTTAACAAGAATCACCTTACCTTTGGTAATTTTTTGGAGACATTTGAATTTAAGAAAAGAAACAACCACTTCTTTCTTAACCTGTTCATTTCACGGTAAGTCAGAATACTTTAAGGCAATTGAACAAGCTGCTTGATTTGAAAGTCTCTGATGTTATTACAAACTCACAATATTGTCTGTTTAAGGATAAGAGGCAAACCTGGCTAATCTGCTAGGCATGCATACTTGAATTTAATACACTACTCTCCTACCTTGCTTTTTGAAATGACAACAGGCAGCAAGTGAAAAGGCACCCATTTAAACTGCACATGGCAAGTCATGCTATAGGCATTTTTGAAAGAGTTTGAAGATTTTGAGAAGACACRTGAAAACAGCTAGCCTTGCTGCAGAACCCATAGAAGGAATACTATTTCCAACTCCACATGATGAATCCTGAAATCCTTCAGAAAACTTGAGGCTAAAGAAATGAGAACACTGTTTTGAGTATTCACACTGTGTTCTATAAATMCTGATACTATATATTCTTTAGATTATCAGTTAATTAGCTACCTGAACTATATAAAAAGGATTTATTTGAATTTTCAAATGAGGGAGATCTCCTCCAGTTTGTACTGATGGAATTGTATTCTTAGCTTATACTCTAGAGAATGAGTTTCCTGGCAAGAACMGTCGTACAGCGTGGGCTACGTTCCTGCAAACTGTGCTGCCTTGCAGGGTCCCAGCACCCACGATGAGTCATGCAGCTGCAGGTCAGCACATTTCACACACCCCCGCTCTTGAAGGCTACCCCTAAATGAACAGGGACACTCACCAACAAGCTAGGGGTGTAGAAAATGTATTAGCACCACCAGATACAAAAACGTGAAATAAATGGCGCAGATCAGCTGGTCCCACAAAGTACACACGTGTAAACATCTGYATCATGCAAGCGTGTCACTGAAGATGTTCTTTCAGAACAGAGCAGACTGTATTCTTAGAAAGCTTTTGCAAGTGAAGSCCCTTGAAACATTAACTATTCCAAAATTGGGATTTGCTTTAAAGTCTGTCTTAATGTTTTTTTGAAGAAAACCAACCTTGCTGTGTATTAATTGACAGTCTTCTCAGCTTCAGAGAGACAGGTATGTGCATATTTGTTATCTTCGCAAATATGATCATGAAGACTTATTTTTGTTGTTCTTCAAAACAGTTTTTAAACTTGACTAAATACATGTCCTATGACATTCAAATCTTCAAAATTTAAAATCAGTTAGGACTTTTCCCTTTTATAATCTGTACAGAAAAAGCTTGGCAATAGACAAGGTGGCCAGTACTGAAAAAAGCAGAACTCGTGCATGCGTGGGTTTGKTTTTTTCTTCTCCAATTTACCATTAAAAGGCAATTACCCTAAAAGCAGCAAATCCCCATACTAAAAGTATATCACCACTTATTTGTGCTTATTGTATTTTCCAGCAACTTAGAAACTTCATAACTATTACTTCAATCTTCATTTACATTGAAACACATCCTTTGCTTCAATGGTCTTTCTTTAACATCCTTAAAAGGTCAAATCAAATCAATTCATCAGAACTGGAATGAAAAGCTGGTTGCACACAATCCACTTTTATCATGGAATACAAAGCCAGTTTCTCCAAACACATCTTTATTCCAAGGCCTCAGAGGATTCCTTTCAGATTGTATATCCAGCAGGATTCCRCATCATCTGCTGAGCCACAAACAAGTATAAATTCAAATTATTATGTCTGAGACTAGTTAGATCTGAGCCTCTCAGTTTTAGGTGCTGCACAAAGATACCATGAAAGGCAGGCAGCATTGCTCTCATCTTCATAACAACTTTTAATCGATTGATTTGTCCTTGCATTTCAAAAGCTGCTCTTCTAAATTCTTTCTACTGCAGAGCACTTCTATAGAACATCTGAAAGTTAAAAGATGACAATTGCAGAATGCCTGAAAAATAAGCCCTCCCTAGGAGTTTTCTTTCAGGTTCATGAATATCTGAGGTTGTTGAGAAGGAAAACAACCATGTCATGTTGGCAATACCTCAGTCTCTGTTAACCCAGCATGGGTAACCTCAAGTTCATCCACACAGTGCTTTTTTGTTCTGGCTGTATTGGATTTGGCACGTGAAAAGGCAAGGGCTTTTCAGGGAGTTGACCAATTGTAGTTCAGTATGGTCTTCCTTGTTTTCTTCCATTTTTAATATAACATACTTTATATTTTGAAATTTAGTAGATTGCTTCAGGGAACAAACAGTTTCCTGAGCACTGGAACTAATGAAGCCCCATTTCCAACAGATTCGAGTCTCTTGATTGATTGCCTTTTTAAACTGAATTATACCAATTTTTTTCTGACACTTTCATAAATCCCTAGTATTTTCATGGAAACATATGAGCTTCCAACCTCAGCTATAGAAATAAGGTGACAGCATCAAAAATTATTAGGGGAAAAACTTGAAAACATKCATACCGTGCCTCTCCATCAAGTATGTTTGAAATAGATCATGGAGTCAAGCAGTCCGGATATCTGCTTCTATTTGTGCCACACTCCTGAATTTTTAAAACATGTCTTTCATGACACCAGTATCTTTTTGCCAAGATACAGTACTCAGCTCCATAGCCAATCACCTCAGAATAACTTCAAGTCCTTGGAGAGGCTAAGGAAAGCAACAGGTACCCTCAGGGGACTGTTACCTTTTTTCATTTAGGAAGGCTCTTCCCTACAGGCCTGAGACCCTGGGGACATTACCAGGTAGCCTGCAATCCCAAAGGGTCTCCTGAAAGTTTTGCAGACTTCTCTAAGCTTCCCTGGCTGCCGYAATGATCTCTTGGTTGAGTTCCACTGTGAGCCTGGCTCAGCCACCCCATGCTGCCTTAGACTTCCCTTCAAGTTTTCCGACTTGTGCAGGTTTTACAAGCTCTTCTGATACTCAGTGCTCCATCCACAGACTCAGCAGTACACAGGCTGGTTTTGAGATTAGGTGTCCCTGAGATGTCAGAAAACATCCTCCTCAAGAACTATACCACTCTTGACTCTGTCTGTGCATTTTATAAGCTTTCTGTGTACTCCTCCCCTCTCTCACCCCTTGTACGCAGCTCTATTTTTATTGTCCTTCCTCAGATTCAGTGAGTCATATTACACTGTCCTAGCGCACACCTAAATCAAGTCACAGAACTAAAGCCTTTTCTTCTACCATGCTTCACCAGGCATATTATACTCCATATTATCAGCTTTCCACWGTGCCATGTCTTCTCCCAGTGTTGACCTCCAACCCTTTTTTCCTGTTTCTCCTATCAGTCATTTGTCAATTTTACTATACACTCTTAATTCCTTTAAATTGCCTTAGACTTATCTAGCCTGCTTTCCAATTTCAGTTCATCCATCCTCTCACTGCTGCTTGTATTTTCAATCAACAGTCCTTTATTACTATATTTCTCTCTACTTCAGAGCACTTACTACAAGGAATTTATCAAAATCAAATGATAGGTGTCATCTCAAAATATTTCATATTGCTGTTTGCAAGCATCTAGGGACAGAAGTACTAAAATCTTGGGAAATAGTTTCCTTTTCATATAGATGTATAAAGGTTCAGTGCAAAGCCTCTTGACCTCATCTACATTCAAAAAATTCCTCAATCCTGTAATGATTTTAAAATACTCTCAAAATTGCCACAGGTAATTCAGTATCTGGTTCTAGTATCTGCCTCCTGATGGGCATGGGGAATGTGTGAGGTCTTTTAGACACACATTCTTTTGTCTCACCTCAACTGCCTAGTACCCAAATAGCATCCAGTACTACAAAAACCAACTTTAATAATACTCATATGGGTATTATTCTGGCTTCTACTATAAGGGTTCTGTCTCAGCCTGTCCATGGTTAGTTGTTATCATGAGGTGAATAGGTAGGTACAGATTGAGAAAGTAATGTMTTGTTTTGTTTTGACATGGTTTTCTTCCTATGTACACATTATTCTGGACTTACCCTACTACCTGGACATTTCCAAGCTATCTTGCAGGTGGTGCAGAAGGTTCGAGAAGAATTTTTAAGAATTCTTAACATTCTTTAAGAATGTTCCTTTTCTGACTCACAATGTTTTTTCAGGGATTTTAAGTTAAAAGAGATGAAATTTTATTTTCTCAGATTCTGCACTGAGAGGAATTTATGTCAACAGAGATTCATTTCAAGGCTGATACATGAGCGAAGGGCTGGCTTGGTCTCCCACGTCAGCTTATGCACAAAAAGTCTCAGTTCATCTTTCCCTACTCTCACCCCCAGCAACTGCATAATAATACCTGCCCTGTATCTTGTGTCTTCAAGACACTCTGTTTCCTGAAAAAAACAAAATATACCTGGTTTGAAATAATTTTTGGCAGTCTGGTTACTCTAGTCAATTGTCAACTCCTCTGTTTCTCTAGACCTATTTTAACAATGTTTTGATAAACTTTTATTTCTTCCATATTGCTTCAAGCTACTCAGCTGCTGAATCAACCCAGTAACAGACTCAGTGTGCCAATCCCACCCCCAAGACTTCTATTTCCCAGTGCATAATACTCTGTCTCTTCTCTTTCTGAAGACCCTGGTTTCTCTAACATTTTTTTTTTGAGGCCAAGTGCAGCATCTGACATATGCTCATAATCCTCATTGGTTTATAAYAGGAGAGAGCACCGCTTCAGCTGAGCAACCTGCATGACCTTTTTTGTATTTCATTTGTATCTGACGAATAAGATCTGCCATAGTGATTGTTCGCTTCATATTTGCTGTGCAGTTAATATATTTTACAGGAAAAAGTACTATTTTATTAATTGCTGATGTCTGATTGTACTTAGATTCAAATTCTGAGCAAAAAGTTCATCTTCTCAACTACACATTCCCCTTAAGAACAGGAGTCCTCTGTTTTTTAAATCAAACAACAAGAGTTCAAGACAAAAACAATGGTTCCAAGAAAAAAAGATTTGGAGTCAAGCATGTCTTATTTTGGAAGCCAAAAGTTATCATGCTTCTCCAAGGAGGAAATAGGAAAGATCAACACCAGTTTTGCAGTACTATAAGCAAATAAACCACTGAAAGCAACTCAATACATGTAATAGTAATTGTTCATGGAGCAGACTAAATTGGGTTTATACAGTGGCAGGAAYTGGTGCGGGAGGAAGAAGAGCTCTTCTGCAGATATTCTGACAAGAAACTCATTACAAAAAAGAAAACTAYCAGAGCAGATAAGATGAAATGTTATTTTGGAAATCATTATAAGTGTTTAGGGGAGAACAATTTCAGACCACAATAAATAACCACCTGCCAGGTGGTTAGGTCCTGAGGCTAACAGAGAAAATAGAAAGGCTGCATTAGAGATAAAATTTAAGTTTGCTTTAATGTTAACTTTTAATTAATCAACTTTGCTGCACACTTTGACAGAACTTGCACAATCATAACCACATATTTGATATGCATTGCAAAGAGGCAAAATATACAYGTTATTTTGCTGAATGTGTGACCCATCATCTTTAGCAGGCAGATCAAACACAAGAAGAATTCTCTTCCTTGGCTTGAATATGAAAGAGCTCACTAAAAAAGCATGATGGTTTACCTTGTTTTAACCATTCCCACTAAAGCATTGTAGAAATCATATAGGACATAAAAGACACTCTGCTGCTTTGACAGACTGCTGATGATCAACAGAAGCAGAAGAGTAGATCCCTTTGAGCTAGTGCTCTGAACAAAACAGAAAAAGCCTGTGATCCACATTCAGAAAAACAAAATAAGGCATTAATCTTGTGCCCCGATTCCTACACTAGGGCAGAGCCATGCCCCAACCATATGCAGAAAGAATATAAAAAGATCTTCAATAACACATGGCCCTATTCTATAATTTATACTATGAAAAAGGGATTGCAAAAGATTTGGCTTGCAGAACAAATGTAATTATAATTGCTTRGTTTTTCACTTCACTCATCTGGAATGAAATTTTGGGACAAGAATAAGAATAGGATCATTCCAGATCTTTTGTATTGCTTACCAAATTTTAGACCCCTGCATTCTCAGAAACTCAAGAATTCATGTTTCAATAAAGACAAGGAAAGTGAGAAAAAAAAATACTGTTTCTGAACTTAAGTCTAGCTGTGAGATGTTGGTTTAAAAATATATAGGGCAGATGGAGGCATGGATTTTAATCTTATCTCCAACTTTGTGGTCAGGAAAAATGACATATCAGAGATCTGGACTTTACTTTTTTCTCCARTTATCAGTAGGTCCCTCATCAAATACTTCCAGAAATTGAAATAAACCCATCAGCAGTTTCCCAATAGGTGTGCTTTAGTTCCCTGAGAAGACTACCACTTCACAGCTCATGACTGTAAGACATTCAACTTTGAAGAGTACTGTTTTACTCAGCATCTTAGAACAATTTCTTCCAAAATTTCACACCACCTTGCAAGGAATTAAGCTTCAGATTGTCTTTATAAGAAAGTGCTGTTGTCCTACTTTATGGACAGGCAAAGTGAATCCCCARGTTTAAGTATTTTTCTCCCCAAGGCCTACCAATAAAGAAAAACTACAGTATTCTCATTTTCAGTTGTACATCTCATCTACTGGAAACACCCTGCTTCAGTTTGAGCTGCACACTTTGTCTGGTACTGAATAAGCATACAAAAAAAGCATCACCCTCACAATAGTACAAAAACTACTTCTTATGTCATACACACCACACTTACAACATAAATCAGTCAAGACACTGTCTTCCCTCTTTTGGGTCGGTTCTGAGCCACTGTCCCAACACAGTGCCAGAGATCAGTGCTCTAACCG
The DNA here is from genome assembly GCA_030449065.1 of Oceanodroma leucorhoa. Lineage (NCBI taxonomy): Eukaryota > Metazoa > Chordata > Aves > Procellariiformes > Oceanodroma > Oceanodroma leucorhoa. The sequence goes on along the minus strand of JASVER010000169.1, from coordinate 1,125,252 downwards.
ACCTGCCGTCATTCAGGTGTGACATCTGCCAGGATTCTGACTACTTCTGGTCATTCAAGACCCCGTAATATTTTTTTATTTAACTCCAATGTCCTAGTCAAATCCCATTTTAGCTAATTATATTCAGTCTGCCTAACATGCTCCCTGTAGTTTCAGTCTGAATAGGTTACTCTTCACTTTTCTGCCCAAAGATTTATATAGTTATCTTGTGCAAAACAGTATTTAAGGCTTTTAAAAGTGGAAGTCGTTGCAGGTCAGAGACAGACTTATTGCATTAGTCTCTCCTCTCTGTAGATTTAGAAATTAAGACAGTGGTGACATCATTATATTTTCTGTTTGTGTCCAAAGCTTTTAACACTGCTCATCTTTAAAAAAGCCAACATGGGAAGTGATGCAATTTCCTGATAAAGTAATAAAGATTAAGTACCTATAAAGACCTGAAAGGGACAGAATTTTCTGCRTGAGCCTTAAGCTGCAACACCTCAGCAAAACCTCTAATCAGGAACAGAGCAAGGAAAGTTTAACTGAAATTTGTCCATATGCTTTTAATAGATTAGTACTGACCAGGACATGTTCCTCTACYAAAAAACAAGTGTCCCAGTGATGAACTGTGAGGTATTTTGCTAGAGCAGGCCCAAGCCAGAGCTATTTCTAATTGAAACTTTAAACCATTACATTATTAAACTGTTTTCAAGGTTCTGAGCCCACTAGTCAGTTATGAAATGGCTCCAACCCCTGCGGTCATACAGGCATAATAGCTAAGATAAGACATACTTTATGACCAGTTTCATACGGTCACTCATCATCTTAGAATAAGATTAGAATAAAATTGCTCAGTCATCRCCACAAACTCCAAAATTTCAGGAAGCTCTATACCTGGCCTTGCTCTCTCACAACCTCAATCTCTCTGCTTCTACTGATATCGGGGGAAAAAAAAAAGGTACTGAACATCTTTCAGATTCCAGCTCTGCAYTGAAGGGGGTTTTGCTGCTACACGCTTCTCCCATCTCCTTTGAGTGGCTTTCCATAAGGCTTGCCCAGCTTACTCTAGCACTGCTTTCTTCTACTGGTTTCTGCATCCTCTCCACCAATTTTGCCTGCACTGCAGGCGTAACAACAGCCTCCTTTGGATTAACAGCTTGATTACAGATGAGGGAGATGATCAGGTCTTTCACTAAGGTCATACTTGCTTAATAAAGCACATGCACTTAACTTCATGCTACATCAAAGTCCCATCAAAATCAGTTAAGCACATACAAAAATGCTTGAGTTAATACAAAAAAAAAAAAGTGATAAAGGAAAAAGGTCACGTCATATTTGAAACTCTTTTTGAACTGAAGGAAACTACATGGAAAAAAGGGGCAAGTATCTAACTGTCCACCAGGAATTCTYTACACGTTTGGGAGACTTCCATGTCTGCCACCATACCATATTTAGATCATTTATTTCCTTCCTAGKAGTCACTGTTTAACACGGCAGTTTGTCTCTCTTGATTACCAAATGAGCTGTCTCTCCTGCTGAAGTACTGCGCCTTTGTAGTGTAAATGTCCACTGTGTGATTTACTCCTACATTCTGTTTCAGAAAAATCCAGGAATTTGTGAACTGTTATGCTGACAGTGGGAAACTGTTTTTATCCTAGTGGGATCAATAGGTTTCACTGCTGCAAAGGTATGGCACCTCAGCCTTGCCTTCACAGCAGACTTCAATCTAAGGATTAATCTGTTATTTTTCAGTCTAACATCTTCAGGGTTTACATACATTTTCCTCAACCCTTGGTACAAAGCAAGGCATAGCAAAGTACAGAGTGTTCCCTGAGTAAGTTTATTACTTACTGATAGCCCAAGATTTATACAATTAAATAAATTTATCTTCTGGAGGTCCTGAAATCTACTTGTGAACTACACTGACATATGTGCTCTGACCTTGACCAAAAATTATCTGTCTCCATGTACTTCTGTTCAGCATCCTCAACACCACGTTGCTTGCAGTTTCCGCAGCTTTGCTCCTCTTCAGTTAAAACACAAGAAACTCCTACTAAAGTTCAATGCTATGATCACAGGACCGTGTAGCTCAGCACCACAAAGCCAAATAGTCACAAGCCCTGCACTGACCAATGCAGAAAACAAACAAAGAGCATCAAGGTCACATTTTGTAACACCAAGGAAGGATTTTTAAATCCATGGTTGCCTGAGAGTCTGGCTTACGATGAATTAAGTTATATTCTAAACAGCGGTGAGAATGCTGACTCCCACACTAACATGGGCTGCCATGTGAGACTGTATTCACACCTTGGATTTCCAGGACAAGGATGTTTCCTGCCGTCATCCCCAGAGAGGGCAGACAGGTTCTTTTGCTCATTACTGTGAACGAAAACAGCAGGATGAAACACAGAGCTATGAATCGTAGGGATTTGCTTCCAGCGAGCTGTTCAGTTTCTCACAGAGACAATGCTGGCGGGCACAGAAATAAAGTGTGACAATAGCATACTCTTAAAAACAGAGTGGATGCATTYTTTTTCAGTGGGTTTAACCAACCCATGACTGCACTGAAGCCATACCTCTGTCACATTGTCTCATTTAAGAGCCAACAACTTGGTTTCTGCGATAAACACAAGTCATGAGGTTAATATCCCAACACACTGCTAAAAACACACAGTTTGCTTCATTTTGTTTGACTGCTTTTAAACTCTACTGCTGGCTGGTCAACAAAAGCATTATTTCATTATTTGTTCCTTGACAAGTTGTGAGGTCCTAAGCTAAATTTCATAAAAATCATTCCCAGCACAAATTGCTCTCAAGTCAATTACTCAACATTTATTGCTCTTCATGAGTTTCCAAAGAAATGGATTGGTTTTGGACAAAAGATGCTGCATTTCAAGATCAATTTGTCTTCTACAATGCTTTCACGTCTATTCTCCTGTTAATTCCTTTTAGTTCAGGCACTGAATTTCTCTTGACTGCCTTAACCAATCCCTTAGGATGCACATTTGCACAGGAGACTGCAAAGTTTCCAGTCTTTGCTTTTAAATTCTTTAAACTGTTATAGAAGGCAGATGCAGCCCACTTCAGTCATAAGTCATTAAAAATATTCATCTAGGCATAATGTGTTTTTTTATTTCCCCCATGCAAACATACAGTAAGTAGATCTGCAGCTGCCCAGTAATCTGTATAGTACCTTCACAAGCACATTTTGCAGTTTTGCTTAATTTCAGTGGACTGATGCTTTTAATAACAAAGGGTCATACACTGACATTGAGCAATAGACAAGAACCTGGCTGCTCTGATTACTCTTATTTTAATCCACTACAAATTTTTATACTAAACTCACAGAAGTGACTTCCASCCATGTCAGCAAGCCTCTCACATCCAGTTATGTTCCTTCCCACTAGCACAGGGCTTATTTCTCTGGTGCTATCCAGAGCATTTGTCCAAAAAAGTGTTTGTCTACATTCTTCACACCACCAGACAAGTGGTCTATAAACCAGGTTTGCAATCTAAGAACTTGAAGAAGCAAATGGAGAGAGTTTCCCCTCCTTTAAGGGATTGCTGTGGAACTCCAATTAGCAACTTTCTGCTCCTTCCCYATTGACAGTTCCATCCAGCAACTATTCTTACAGATGTGTCGAGTAATTAGACATCTTTCTTTATGATAGTGGTTAATAGGTAACGTGCTCATATATTTTTCTCAGGAATATGCATCCCAGTTCCATTAATCTGCCTGCAAGTGCATGTAAAGAGCTGGAGACATGAACATAATTCTCCTGAATTCACATACCTCCATTACTGTACCCAATTGTCTTTGAACTCTGTATTCAGCATCATGGTTTGTGCTTCTTGAACATGTTATCCTCCCATCTGTTCCTCAAAACAGAGGAGCAAAGCAGTGGGTGTCTCACCCTAAGGGGATTTGTTTTCAAGGTTTAGAAAAGAAAACTTGAGAAGGCAAAGTTTGTTCACCGAGACTTATGAAATTAGGATTAAATTATTGTGTGAAATTTGTTTTTCCTCAATAAATCCCTGCTACCCGAGCAGAGGAAAACACCCTGGTAAGAAATAGGGCAGTATAAACCTCTTAACTAACTCAGACAAGGAATTTCCAGGAACCGGTGGTTGTGAAAAAGGGCATATTGCAAGGCATCCGAAACAGTGGACAAATGAGCACATTCTCAAAGCAAAGTCTTCCTGCCAACTGGGACACAAGTTTTCAAAAGAGAGAGAGAGTGAAACAGAGAGATCGCGCGTGCACAATTCCTACTACTTGCAATTCCTATCTGAACTGTATAACATGAGAACTTCCCTAGAGAGCAGAATGGAGACATACAAATGTACCTTCCCCTCTTGGTTTACACTTAGTTCAGTTTTAAAGAAGAAACACACTTTCATGACAAAGGGGAGAGGGGAAAAAATGGGTTTGGAGTGTTTCAAGACTTCTTTGTGGTACATAGAATATTTTGAAACAATAAAAAGGTTATACACAGCAAGCAATCATTAATTTTATATGCAATTACCTATCACCATAAATAGTTATAGCTCTCTGAAAGTTGCAAATTCCAACTGATCACACATTCACAAATTTACCTAACATAAAATGTAGCAATTTTTCGTAGAGATGCCTTTTTTCCTGACTGTGTGAACTGACATCCTTTCACCTAGTTCAACCCTCAAAATATGTGAAAACTATAGTGCTTACCTATGAATACTGGCAAAGTAGTAGTTACATATTTATTCTATCTTCAAAAAAAATACAACCACTGCTCTCCTGGATGCTATGCAAAATTATGTCTGAAATTATTTGCAGCCTTGTAACCAAATGTAAACTTGAGTGGCATTCTGTAGGACTCTGCCTTTAGGATTTTGGAGCACTGGGGTTTTTTTAACCACACAGCTGTAAGCAAGAAAAAAAATTGCCAGCACTGTTGAGTCAGTGACTCTTTTGCAACACTATTAACATTTAACTCCTCCTAGAGCAGGTCATCTGTAATAAATATCAACTTTTTAGAAAAATAAGATTCCATAAGCAGGAGAAGGTTGCTTCAAACAAGAACCCAAAAGACAAAAACCATCTCACATCTCAGTTCTTCCCAAAACAATCAGCATTGTTCAATAATGATATAAAACAATACCTCTTAATTTTTTTTTCCATTTCTAGAAGCAGATAGTAATGTTTTCAGGGCAGTCTTCAAATGTGCAGCTCTATATAACAATACTAGCCTAAAGAATAGTTTTTCCTCTATGGAAGTACTAGCGATGTGCTAGATTCAGGAGTGACCCCAAGGGAAGCAAATGGGAGTGTTGTTAGGATGTAAACCTGTTATCAGTCACRGGGAACCCCTGATGACTGTGGTTTTGTCTTTATCCATAGTAGACAAATATGAGTTATAACTGAAAATGACAATACTCCACCTTCAAGTACCTAGGGAATCTAAGATATCTACAAGACAGAAAAACTAGAACAAAAGATAATTATAGGGTGAAGTGGCAGTTTCTTGGGTCTATGCTACAAAATACAGAAGTGAGAATATGAACATACCAGGAATGAGAAATAAGTCGTTATAGGACAACTTTTCTTTCCAGCCTCTTCCACAGCGAAGTGTCAGGAAGCAGCGAGGCCCAGCTGCTCCCTAAGGGATGGGGAGCCGGGGGATAATCCAGCAGCAGAGCAGGGCCTCACCGGGCAGGGCCCATCCCACACTGTCCAACCAAGGCAAGCCAGAGGTGGCAGCCAGGCTTAACAACAAGTCCAGATTATCAGGCAGCTTCACAGTGATGGGGCAGGTGTGAGTTCAAGCCATAAAGTCAATCCATAGGTTAGGATCATACATAGCCAGGCTAGCACCAGGCAGGGTCCAGAGAGATGAGGCGGGTCTGAGATCAAGCTGGGAAGTCAGCCCATGGCCAGGCAGGGACATGGTGGTCGCTGAGCTGGAAATCAGAAGTTGCACAGCACTGCTCGGGCAGGGAGCACAGGCTCAGGACTGAGCTTAAATCAGGATCTTGGGCCCATAAGTGAGAATGGGGTGAGGAGAGCTGGAGGCCCATCAGGCCCCAGGTGTGGCTCATCAGAGCCACAACAGTGCCATCAGGGCTCTGAAAACCGCATAAAGTATCTGCAAAGTAGTAAGGTTAGTTCATTAATGAAAATATAAGCTTGTAAAAAACATACAGGAAATCTGCTTTGCTGTTGCATGAGAGAAAAATTAGCCAATTTAAAAGATATTGTATATAAGGTAATAATTTCATTTTGKGCTAACTCTAGCCATTCATATTTTGCTGGTATATATAATAAGACTTGTATTCAGAGAAAACTGCACTGTTCAGTGTTTCAATTTACTGATACAGCATTTCAATGGCGCTTCAAAACATTTACAGAATTCCAGCAGAGTTTCTCCAGATTGCTTGAGGGAACTTTCAGTGGTGCCCCCTTCACTGACAGGCATCATGACACAAACTCTTGGTTTTGTGAAGTTTTGGTAACCTCCAAGGAAACTTGGGCTCATTACTGATATCTACTATTCATACACACTGCTTGTAAAGCAGTCYAATGAAAAACAATAGCTACAGAACATACAGTGGTCACCACCGAATGTGTCTGCYAAAAATTGCTATTCCATCAGTTCCCTTCCATGGAACAATCCTTGGTCTCCTTTAGCGAGTTTTCAAGTTCTTTTTGGAAGACCTCCCTTTCTCAGCACTGAGTATTCCCAGATTAGTTTACTTCTAAGATACTGGAAGAAAGTGAAGTTTCATCTGCTCAGAAGCTTCACACTTGCACTGTTCCTCAAGAAAGAAAAGGCAAGTGTGTAAGTTCTTTAATGTGATTACTGCTTAGAACTTTTCCTTTATTTTCAAGTGTTGACATGATTCCCAAATAGTGCTAGGGGAAGTTTTAATGAAAAACTCTATTGTGTTTTATTTAAAATTCTTACCAAAGGGTATCAAAATTTCTAATTTCAGCTTTTCCTTATATTGCAGTAGCTCATCAGGAAGCAAGAAAAAGTATTACAGAAAACTGAACTGTATTTTCACGTTTGAGATCATTGTGGGCATTTTTCAGCTAACTCTAGAGCTGACAACATCTGGCACTCGTCTGTTCTCACCGTCTGTCTCAGAGCTGTCTGTTCTGGTTGAGCAACAAGGCAGTCAAACTAGCTAAGTAAAACTGGAATCTTCAGTACAACCCAAAAAGGCTTTACAAAATTTAATAGGCTGCTGGACTGTTACCCGAAATGTTTCATATTGGAGAAAATCCAATACTATCTATCACAGTACATGAAAAGAAGTGTGCACGTTACCTCTCTGAGCAGAGCATCCGAATTTTTATAATTGACATTTTCCTGTTACCAATGGAGTATGCTGTGATTTGCAGAGTTGAGGCAGTCCCTATACACACAGATTTTGTTAAAGATTTCTGTGTTACAGAATTTAGTCAGACTTCTTTCATGGCCTTTTACTCTTCATAGTTAATAACATTTTAGACAACTTCAGTATGAAATTTAGTCTTGTACCTATCTACCTTTGGTTTAACACATTGAGTACTTAATAAGCTCATTGCCATCAAGCTCTTATCACTCATGATGCATTCTAGATGTCTGAACGTACAAATTTCATATACAATTACTAGAGAAAATTCAGACCTTGATGAAATTATATTCTTTGCAGTTATAGTAACTTTAATAGCTAAAGACAACTGGTGATACAGCTGAATGCATCATAAGCCAAATAGCTCCCTTTTATAGTTAACCAAACAGCTTCTTCCTCCCCCTCTAGTAACTGAAGAACAAATTATCAATAATAGGCAGATGGCCATTAGCATAATCCATAAAGCCAGAAGACATTACAGTACTTTGTATCTATCAACACTGATTAGCAGCATAACGTTTAATTAGCCTCTATGAAGAGAACAGTGAGTAACACGGTAGGGATATGACAAAGGAAATGGTTTTAATAATACACTGGATGTTTTTCAAAGTGAAATAATTTCCAGCTCACAGGCTCTTCAGCAAAGGGCGCTTTAGCAAGGGTTGGTTCAGAATGCACGCATTGATCAAAACAAGGAAAATTACAAGTTTTCATAGGCGTAAATTTAGCTGAAGTATTAGAATCTGAGTAGAAATAATCTTGTATGAGCTGAATCAATTCTAGCTTGCTAATAAAAAAGCAAATGGATTAAGGGATAGAGGCATTTTGTGACTGCAGGAAGAAAAGGTTGCATATTAAAGCCTGGTTAGCATTGAAAAACTTTCCTTGGATTATGTCCAACAGRCCTTTGACAAATCCCCTTTTGCTGGCCTTCATTAAACCCAATATATACCTATATCTAACTATATAAAAATATAAACTCAAAGTCTAAAGACAACAAAACRTAACAGTTTAAGTCTCAAATATTTATTTAGTAGTATAGAAAAAACAGTGATTTAGCCTTAGCAATTTCCTGTTTCACAGTCTTTTTTTAGAGGCCACAAATAATGTAATATAGGTAACTTGCTTTTCAGGTGAAAAACGTGAATTTAATGTAAATATTGAAGGATGCATGTTACACTGGACAATATTTTCAGAATACATTGTATGTTTGATGGAGAGATCTGAGCCCTTTATCACAAAGCTTAATATAGCTCCATGTAAAAAAAATGCATAAAGCACACAGAGAAGGCAATGACTATCATTAATATGTATTGAAATACACACTATGAGGTGGAACTTATMTTTCAAAATTCAGCACAGAGAGGCTCTGAATCAGAGAAGACAGAAGAGTATCATTTTCTTCTGTCATCTGTATTCGATATTTTAGTGTATCACCATTCTTTCCATTACGATCTCCTCCACTCTCAGGTTATCTGAATGAGAGAACGTGCATCATCAGCATGGCTGCTCATGGCAGAGGTGAAATTGTAACACAGATACTGAGACAGTTTGGACATGTGTGGTGGGAACAGAGATGTGGCATCAAAGTAAAAAATTCAAATTCTTACAGCACAATACAGTTGTATTAGTCTGTTGCTATTAGCTGTACTGAAGACATAGCTACAGAAAAACATGCAGTAATACCAATGGCTGTGGATCTAAGGTATTTTCTTTCCTCCTCTGTCTGAACAAGATGGTTATTAGCTCAGTGGAGAATGGGAACAGCTGGGAGAGCTGGGGCAGAAACATGCACAGAATAAGAGACAGAAGGAAGTTCCTAAAGTTGCCAGTAACATTGACAAGTGCCTGAAAAAGAAAATCAGAGTGGTACAGTTCACTCTTTTGATTCAAAACACAGACGGCTCCTGTTGTAGACAGTATATCATGGGAGAACAAGAAAGATTCCATGTGGGAACATCCACTTCAAGAATCCATTTTCTCATTAAGCATGCACTTGAATGAGATAGGCATCTGTGCAGAGAAGCGAAGATGCAGTCACAAGCCMCAACCATGGCAGGGGACTAGCCTAAGTCAGATGCAAAGCAGAAGTGAAATACATTGTTTGTCAGGGGCAGGCTCTGTATCTGCAGATGCCTCACTGAACGGCATAACCTTTAYCTGCTAAAACATACCACCACCTGTGACTGGAGAAAAAGCACATAGGCACAAGGTGCATCAGATGGTACAACCTACTCCAACAAAAATGCATGGAAGGGAAATATTGCTGAATTAGTTTGAAGACTAAACAGGATTTCGTATCCCTACCCCTTCTTTGTGACAAGGACAGTCTTTGGACAACTAAGTAATTCCAACGTTCCAGGTGGGAAGTGCAGGAGAACTTCCTTTTCTCCCTATTCAAAAAGAGCTTAAGAAAACTGCAAGTCATAGYGCTGTTCAGCTTCACAAATCTGTTTCATTAACTGTGCCCATCTCAACTGAGGCTCAGCTAAACCGAAATTAGCAGCTTCACAAGATTACAAAATGTGCTTCTCAAATCCATTTTCTACCTTTCTACCTCTACAGACCTCATAGCGGAAAAGGAAAAGAAACATTGCCTAGACACTGAGAGAAGGTCTCTTCTAACTCTCAGGTTGTTTCTATTAAAATGTTCTGATTCAGATTGCAGASTCTCCCATTGCCTACATATGCTGTACAGAATAGCTATGAATGGACGCAATAGAAATTCACCTTTTGGTGCAAAGATAATGGCCTTGACTAGGCTATCTGGATATATAGGGGTACTTCTTTCTAATTAATTTCTTTAGTACTGGACTGCTTGAACATATAATTAGATAAGTTTTATGGACTTATCTATGTTTGGCCATCTCTTTCCCTTTGGTTCATCTTTTCACTTTGTATGCTGATAACTCTGGCCATCTCTCATCCACAATTCAACAGCTTCCCTCTTTTTGATAGAACAAAATATACAAAATATTATAGAGGTAGAGCATGCTATCTTAAACATCAATCTTTTACATGATTCCATTGCTTGACATAACCACAGCTTGCACTTTCATTTTGCATATTAATATGGTGTATGTTTTCCAATTAGTCATGGCAAATTAACTGTCCTTGCCTTATCATAAGCAAGGACAGTTCAGTTGGCCTCACTGTAGCACTTCATCTTGTGAATTCTTAGCTAAGAACAAAGGTATTAAAATTAATTTTTGAGTTAAGGTCTTATTAAGAGGATCTCTKCTTGCACCAAAGTCCATTTGGATAGAAGGATGCTCACTTGTGTGGTGCTTAGAGAATTCCATCTACTTCAAAGGATGAAGAAATCCAGTGAATTTTAATTCAGAGAAAACACAAGTAAATATGAACATAAACTTCATCTACAAAACCTCTACTTTAATCCAGATATCCCCAAACATTTTGTTGGCTTTTTTGCTGTTGCTGCACAYTAAGCATTGATTTCACAGAACAGTTAGTCGTGACCCCAAGATCAATATACTGCACAATAACTGTCCATTCCCAGCTCAGCATTATGTAGGCATTGTTTAAGTTCTCTTTCCTGAGATGCATCACCTTACTTTTATCATCAGTGAATTTGACTGACCTCTTTTCTTGCCCACTAAGTTTTGTAAGTAAGTTCCTCCTGGAATTCCATATCATTAGGATGGTATAATGAAAAGGACTTAACGTCATCTTCAGACCTCACTATTTATTGTCTTCTCCAGTTCATCAATGATGATAAATTGTTATTGGTCCCAGACTGGTCCCGCACTGACCCCTGGTCAACAGTTTTCCATACTGAAAAGTGATCCCTTGTTTCCTATCCTTTAATCATTTTTCAGTGTACCAAAGAACTCTTCCACCAGTCCTGAGGCAGGTTAATTTATTTAATAACTTTAAAAGTGTAACCATGTTAAAGAACAACTATATAAAGTCCACTAGATCCTCTTTACCCATTTTTTTTTACTGATATCCTCACAGAAACACAGAAAGTTGRTGAGGCATGATTTTCCTTAATAGAAGGCATGTTAGCTCTTTCCCAATTGAGGACTTTTATCCATGAACTCGGTAACCTTGTTTTTTTATAGATTCTACCATACAGCTGGGATGGATCTCAGACTCGCCAGTCTGTAGTTCCTAGGATTATCTCTCAGGTCCTTTTTGTAGACRGCAATTACTTTGGCTCCCCATCTGTCCTCTGGTTCAATGACTGTTCATCGTGGTAGGTTACACACCTTGGCCATCAGTTCCGCAATTTCGTACTTTTATTCCTTTAGGCATCTCAGGTGAATGCTATTCAATTCTGGTAACATATTAGCATTAAACTTACCTATCTGATCTAAATTTTCCTTTGAATCAACCTAGCTTCACTGGTCTATAGGTTGYAAAGACTGTAGTGCTGTGATGGGTATAGAAACATCACCAAAATCTTCAGAAGTAAAAACCAATGTAGAGAATTTATTTAGATTCTCTTCTACAGCTTTATCACTGTGTGTGTTTCCTCCATCTTGGTACTGGCTTCTGGCTTTTGCTGTATTTAGGAAATATTTCTCTATGAGCTTCCACACTCTCTGATAGGTGCTCTTCAAATTCTTTTTTTGGTCGTCTTACTGTTCAGATCCCATTTGACCTGCCATGTTTCATGACTTTCTAGCTCTCCTATTTTRGGCAAGTTTTCCATTCTTGAATACTGACTCTTCCACTAAGAGAACCTCCTTAATTTTTCTGTTGAAGTACAGAGAGGGGTTTGGCCTCCATTTTGTTTTCTGTTGAATTGTGGTACAGAGTTTACCTGGGCTTCTAATATTTTAAACAGCCTGTAGGCTGCTGGCAGGTCCTATTACAAGGCCACTCTGCCACTAGTAATTCTTTRAATTAGTCTCTATCCACTACTTAAGAGCAAAGACAGAATGGCATTTTTTTCTTCTAGGTTCTAAGACTAGCTGTTCTAGGAAACAGCCATTTATTGCATCCAAAAATTGCATCTTTATGTCTTGAGACACATATTCAGTCTACAGTTGAAATATTCCATTATTACTCCCTGCCCTATATTTGCAGCCTCACTAGTGCACTTAACATTTCTGCATCACTATAATTCTCCTAACTGATGGATTTGTGGTGCAATCCTCATGAAACCTTTATTTTGCAAGAGTATGAGAATTACTCCACAAGGATTCTATAGCAATTCTCTTCCTCTGTAATGTTTTTATCCTGTTACCCTTTCACATATTCTTCACACACAGCACCACTACCCCACCAGTACATCCTACTTTACYATTCCTGTATAATGGGTAAACTGCCCATTGATTATCTCACTTCTAACAGGTCTCTAAGATGCTTATGTTATCAGGGTTGTCATGTGAGGCCATGCTTTCTAATCCCTCCATTTTAATATTTCGGTTGTTAGGACTGGTGCAGAAGCACCTGCCCTGACTTTGTTGCAAGTGCCAGTCAGTGGATATTCCAACCAGTCTGCCTTTCCTGTTTGTTGTGACTGTGCTATTAACTTCCCCCTTAGCTCTTTCAAAAGTGCAGGGAGCACTGGCCRTGTTCCCCTCGTTGGTTTTGTTGGCCCAAACCAGAGGTGCTCTTCCACAGCTGCTAGCTTTCTCTCTGTTTTTACTTAAATACTCCTTCTGAAGTTTTAATTTTCAGTGCCAGCAGCACAGTTCCATTTTGATTAAGGTATGCTAAAATTTCTAAAACACATAAGCAAACCTGCACTGGCTCATAGCTTTCTAATGTAATTGGCATGCATACTCCTGCAAAACATGTATTTATTACCTTCTTTAAAAAATGGCAAGAAAAGTCTTTAAGCATGGTATGAAACTGCTCTTTTATAATGGACACGCTTAATCCTTTGATATTTGAAATTTGTACRTAAAGAAAAAAGTTTTAGAGAAAATACAAATCCCTTCAGGCAGTATCTCAATATGAACTGTTATGGCATATATTTTGATACTTSTTGTCTTGTAATATAGAAAGGAACTCAAATGAAAGTAACATCAAAAGAGGGGACAATTACATGGATAAAGGCAAATTCAGAGTGCCTTACACTTTATTGCTTGATAATTTTTCTAAAGTTATGTTTTTGTTTATTTATTACTATGAGACTAGAAACATGTCTACCATGCCGGCCACAGGAAAAAAAATTAACTTCCTTCAAACGTTTATTAAAGGTATTTATGAAAATAGTGACTTGTTTTTCAAAGAACTAGGCAAGTATCTTATTTTATTGCCTATTTAATTTACAGCTTATTGTGATCTGGACCCACAGAAATCTGGCTTCATGACGACTTGCAGTTACAGGCCTCTCTGCATTACTTCAATTGGTAGAAGTTCTCTCCAGAAACCATCTCCAGTTCTAGGTTCAAAGCCAACTCAGATCTAATTATGCCTAGACATGTAACTGCAAAAATGAAACTGAAGCTTCCATTTCATCCTCAGTTCAGGACCTGATTCAAACCTATTCAAAAGTAAATGAAAAGCATTCCTTGATGGTAATAGGCTTGAAATCTGCCCCAGATTCTTGGCTTATCTGAAYTAGTCTATTGAGTAAAACATAGTGGTGTCCATCTAATGTCTCCATGTTTTCATTTAGTGACCAAAATGCAAAATTTTACAACTAGCTCTAATCAGGAAGACAACTCATTTGTCAGTGAAAATCAATGGACRTTTTGAAATGGATCACAGTTTCAGCATTCTGGCCYGGCATAGTATTATCAACTGCTTCTAGTTACCGAAGAGMCAGGAATGGGAATAACTTTCAGCCTTTTATAAGGTCACCAAGACCTGCAGACGATCAAGAAGTGACAGAAACTGTGCTGGACTACTTATCCTCTTAACTGACTATTCTCTGGCCTGTGAATTTTTTGACTGTAGGATTATTTCTTAGTCAAATTAAATATTAGTACCAAACTCAATATGTTGTTACATGAATCAAATCACATTTTTCCTTAAATCTGAGTGAAATTAATTCAAATATTACTTTTACTTTAAATGTGCAATTAGCAGAGACATTTTTCAGTTGCTCAAGTGACAATATCAATCTTCACACTCGACATAAAAGTTGACATATTTTTAGACAATAGCATTGACTAGAACATTTTAAGTATTTTAGAGTGTGGTAATTGCAGATCTGCTGGAGCTAAATCAAATACGGGAATGGCAAACGTTGTACCTAAATAATTTGAGGGAAACAATTTCTCATGTCTTCTGCCTATGTCAGCTTCAAATTAGCGCATGTCAGTAAAACACCTGCCTTGTTAAATCCTATGCTTGCTTACCTAGCTATGCTCAGGTTTAAGTCTTCTGTAGAAATTATTTGTGCATGTGATAAGGAGAGTTTCAATGCCCTGGAATATCCTTTGCTGTTGACATCTCAAGAAGTTGTTTTTCTCTGGTGGATTACTTTAGATTTGTCTTAGCAACGACAAAATACATAWAATAACTCTAAAGAGCTGAAAAGCAACCTTAGCATATTCGTATTGTCTCTGTCACACAGAGTCTATGGGGGGGTTTAAACAATGTGTAACTCACAGTAGATGAGTCAGCCTGAAGATGGCAAGACTTTGTCTGAAATCACAGCAAGAGCTACTTGATCTAGCTTCTTTACTTCACCATAATTATTTTTTGAAGTTGCAGCTGCACTTTCAGGGGAGAAGGAGGAATACATTGACAGTGACCATAATACAATTGTCAAAATCCTTCTACCACACACTTAAAATTATTATTGGACTGCAGAAAAGACAGGGAAAGAGGAAGATCATTTGCAAGAAGCAGTGCTTAGCAGCATTCTTATGAACTTATTGTGTTCTCAATTTACTGCTATTTGCTGTCTTTCAAACATCCCAAGCACCACAGTGCTGTAACAGGCAAAATCTCATTTTGGAGGATGTGCTGATATCTTTGTGTTAACAATATCTAAATCAAGATACATTTTTAATATGAGCTATTTTTAACTAATAAAGCTGTCAATATTCTTGCACTGCAAGCGCTTAGGTTATAGTTACAGTCAATTCCAGCAACTGCTGAGAGTTTTCAGCTTTCCTAAAACACATGAACAAATGCACTTCCATCCCTCTTAACCCAGCAACACATTTTTTTTTTAGGGTGTGAAAAAATGAAAGAAGGAAATGAAACCCTTTTCTTTGAGTAAAGATAAATATGATATTGTTAACAAGAAGAGATGAATAAGAGCTGGTTCACTCTTGATCCAGAGATAACTCAGATACTGAAACAATTAACTGGGCAAAGGGTTCAATTAAGCTGAAAGGCATCTCAATGTGGCTTCATATACCTTACTTGTCAAGGAACAAGTTTCTAGTACACAGGTTCAATTTTTTTTGACAATGTTGTTTCATTTTTCACATTTGAATCTTAGTTGGCCAACAAAAAAACCCACAGAATAGGAACCTTTGGAAGAAGAAACTATAAAGTTATTTACTCAAAAGTTATGCTGGACTGCAGTTAATTAGGAAAAAATCAGATTAAAACCTGGAGACAGTGAAATGAGGAGCTTAATATAGATTAGAAACACATATTTTAAACTGAATGTAAGCAGTCAAAATGTAGTCTTGTTACAAATCCAGTGAAGTCAATAAAGCCTAAGCTTCATTCTAGGAATAAGTATTTCCATCAGTAGGAAAGAATTTAATTAATTGGTAACATATGAATCTTTACTGATCTGCATTTATTTCTACTGAAGACCAATTTGCACACACAAATATAAGCAAGTGGCACACTGTTTAGTAATRTATCAGATGGCTTTAGTCAAACTTAGGATAGCAGAAATACATGCTTTTAAACTACATGACCTGTTTCTAAGTGTAATCTCCCCAACCAAACAGATGCTCTGAAAGAATATTGAGTATTAAAAGTGAAGTTTAAAAAGCAACATGTTTGTAAAAAACATTAGCATTGCAATGGAAGGGGATTTAGAAATGTGCACACCTCGACTGTTGATGAAATACTTGTTTACTTGCTTACTGTTGCTAATAAGTTGCATAGCTTAATCAGGAGGCTATGTAGCTCCATCTGTAAAATATTAAATTGGATCAACAAGGTATGTTTTTCATAAATAAGGTATGCAGAGAATAGTAAACTTTGTATCTTGAGTATAAAACTATGCACTCAATCAGCACAAACGTGTGACGATAAAAGTATGTAGCAAAATCAAAGGCATATACAGCTTTATCAGTATATTATACTTCATGGTTGTACAACTAAGCAACTGTCACCAGTGATTACCCTAGAGCACAGCAAAGATTTTAACCACAAGTATACAAGTAGTTCATATGTACCCAGGCAAAAGTTTAGAAATCTCTTTTGCTACTTGAATTTTCCACTAAGCCTTCATATAATCTAAAATAACGATGATACTGGGAAACTAGCCAGTGGAATATAATAAGCGATTAAAAACTGCAAACTAAAATAAGAATACACACAGATGAGTGTAAGTTTGAGGGGGAACACTAATGTAAAATCCAAGTTTGATTTCTAAAAACATGATGTCATGATCCCTGTGTAACCACTGATGTAGAGTGTCTTTGCTAGGCACACGCCATTGATTACTGAACTRGATCAGTGTTAATACTAGCACTTTTAATATACATTCCTGTAGCAGTACATGCTGCTGTCTACTGTTCTTGTAAAAAACTAGAAATAGAAAATGCTTTGAAAAGGAAATGGGAACTTGCAACATTTACTAAATTCAGGTATAATAGAAATGGAAATAGATGGCATAGAATTCAATGAACTGCCCTTTTCATTTGGAAGTTGTCATTATGTTCTTCAGAACCTTGATTTGAAAAACAGGAAGTAGTTTCCTGGCTGTTATGTTTCTGGGCATAAAAAAAGGAATTCAGTAAAAACTGCAGAAAACAACGCCAACATAATCCTAAGAACAACCTGCAACAATAACTTAAATATTTTGAGTGGCCCTGTTTATTTCCATAGACTGTCAACATGTCTGGCTTTCTAATATCCTTCCTGTGATTTATTGATGAGCTGAGAAATAATACAGTACTTAGCTTTAATTTCCTCATTAACCTTTGGATTAAAATCAGATGTGTCTTCAGGTGCCTTTAGAGTATCTAGACTAGCTTCCTATAAGTTATAAACCATCAAATTTCAATCCAGATACAGCCAAAAAAAACCAAAAATTATTTGTTGAAATGGCCTCTTTAAGGAAGGCATCACTTGTGGATAGAGAATTATCACTTTTTTCAAATGTGCTAAATACTCTTTGTGTAAAGGAGTTGGGTAGGTTTTTTTCACTCGACTAGGTAAAGGTCTTCTAAAGTCTCTAACCATCTAAATGTTTTCTCTAGCCTTGCTATTCTGTGATTCTCTGTACCTTCTCAACTTTTCCAGCATCTTCTTTTAGCAGAACTATTCATCAGATTGGAGGCAGAAGTCCAACACCAGCTTCCCCAATATCTTTCATGGAGAGAGAAACCATGCCCTGACCCCTATTTTACTGTATGTACTCTCCTTTTGCACCAATAGCCCTTTCTTGCATGAGTTTAAGTCATATTGAACCCACACCCTTCACAGAGTCACTGCTTCTCATAATCTGTAAATCTGACTGGAATTCCCTGTTTCTATGGATATAACTTTTCTTTTGGCTCTGTTGCAGTATATTTTGTTTGAATAAGTCTAGCTTAGCAAATCATCCGATTCCCTCTGTTCTCACCACTGCTTATGTATTCTTGTTCGTAACATCTACAAGTAGCGCAGTGACTTCCTACGCCCTGAGCCATCAGAAGCAACATTCTTGATTAACACCAGGCCTGATTACTGATTTCTCAAACCCCATGCAGAAAGCACTCCACTTGCTGATGACTGGTTTTGAGATTTGTCGGTACATCAATCTTAATACACAAAAAAAACCCCACAACTTTTTTTAATGTGTGCCTTGCTTATAGGTATAGTGAATTTTTCATAAACGAAGTGAGTATTTCTTATTTCAAAGCACCAGCTAAACCTTAAAAAAGGATTTAGTTGTCAGATAATGATATTCCATACAAGCTTCTGAACTTGGCATGGTATTCAGATTTGCTTTTTCAGCACATCAAGAAGTTGGAGATTGCTTTGTTGGCAGAACTCAGGAATAATGTCCTAACCATTTTCTTTTCCAACTGAACTGGAAGGAACATAGCAATGTAACAGTGTAGGCCCCAAGGAAGAGTTATCCATGGGTTATCCATGGATTTGAAAGCAGCTGCATATTAGTAAGAAAATCCACAGTTTACTTAACTGATAAATACAAGAAAATGAAGGGCCCTTTTATACAGTGAGCAGAAACCCCCCAGAATAAAAATACAAATAGACAATCTTGAACCAATATAAAAATACCCCTACAATTTAAAAAGTGTAATTCTAAAGGTTTATAATTAAATAATTGTTATTTATTTCTAGCATGGTTATACTATATCTTCTTCCACTGTGGTTGAAGAAACCATTTTTCCATCTTTCCCTATGCATAGTACAAGGATGCTTTATATACAGCCTGTCCTGAAATAAATACATGTTTGCACTCTGATGTGTCTTATTACGACAGCTGGCCATAAGTGAGGATTTTGCAAAAACATAAGAAAGAAAATCCAAAAACTGAATAAAACTGGATTAGCATTTTGTCTGAGTTTAACTTAATAAGGGCTTCTTCATATAGTTCTGTTTAGCATATTGACGAGCAAAAATTACACTTCAGGGTAACAGTTTGTATTTAACATAGTGTTGCATTGCTCACTAAGACTTACACTTCCAGTCAAAAAATCTGTTCAGTAAGAGTTTATTTTATACAATTACTGTTTAGGAGTCCCAGTTCTGAATGCATAGTGAAGGTCTTCAGCTGAGAAGTTACAAGAAATTAACTACCACTTCAAATACTGCCTAATATCAAGCAAATAACTAGTACTTTCAAAACAGGCTATCACTAAAATATAGTCAACAAACCTGGACAATTAGTCAGGTAAGAAGTGTAACTAGCAATGAAATTGGAAACCTTTCCACCTGACTTCTAAAATAGAGCTGATTAGACACCAACTAGGTAGAATTTCCATCAGCAAGATGGAAAGTTTGTCCCATACTAATGATGAGCACCTGCAGGTATTATCATTGTCACAGGATGTATTGAGTGACATAAGACAGAGAAATGACACACAGAACGAAAACTGAATTTTCAACACATCAGATCTTTAGCACAAAGGCAGACATGCTTTATGGTACTGGAAAAAGGCCTCTAAATAGTCTAGTGACATTAACCATGGGAAAAAAAAAAAAAAAAAAAAAAAAAGAATTGCACTTTCCCTAGAGTCTGGGCTCATTTACAGATATTTGCCAATAACTGTAGTTCTATTACTTTGACATCTCTATTAATTTTTGCTATAGCAATGACTAGTGTTGAGATTCCACAGATTCCTCTTGAGCTGCAAATAACAGCTATATCCTATGTAACTGCATTATAGATGTTCATTTCTCTGCACATATAAATAATCTGAACAGCAGTAGATGGACATCCCAAATATAGGTTTTCTGTTGTAAGAATCCAGACAGCTGATGTCTGTCTCATAAAGCTTAGCAAATGACAAGAAAAATTTCCAGTTGCATTTCAGCAGCTTTGCTCTTTGGTAACTTGAATGCTACTTTCACTGGCCCTTAGCCAAAGCTCACTGGAGTCAGTGGGAATCTTTCCATTGGCTTCAGTAGCCTTTGGATTAGGGCCATATCAGCTTTCAGATTTCTTCATATGTTTCCAATATATCTGGCATTTATTTTCAAGGGCACAGTGTGTAGAACAATAAGCTGTTTGCTAAATGCAATTTGACATAATGTACTTTACCATGATAATAATTATAAAATTCTTTCCTTTCTTCGTATATTGCTTACATTTGTGCTAATCAAACAGTAAACTAATTTGTATTACCCAGGTAATAAATGAGTTGCCTAAGGAAGTAATAGCTGAATTCTTCATATATTCTTTTACTGGAACACTTAAATTAGAACATTTTTTTTTAGACACAAATATGTGAGCGGAAAAAACAGGGTTTTTATAGAACTATAACATCAATTTACACATACAGAGATTAGATTTAATGGCTGTAAATGCCACTTATAATATTTAATTTCCTCTGTAATACTTAAGGAATGATCTGTCTTCACAGTATAGACTGCAATCTGAATTATTTTCTAGAACTGCCTTAATGTTCTTAAAATATGCTGTCATCGTTGTATAATTTTACCCATGATTCACTCATCATTTTGTTTAGTGCTATTACCATGTTTAAACAATTCTTCAAATATCTAACTTGGTAACAACTGACAATATTGGATGGAAGAACATAAGAAGCTGAGAAACTAGATCTTTCTGAACTGTCTTCTCTCACTTAATCTAGTCTAGCACAATACTCTCCTAGTGCCACATGGTGACAATGCAATAGTGCTGCACACTAACTGAAGAGAAAGCTGTGCCACTACAGATAGTTATACGAGGAAGATAATCCTAAAATTGTGTCATCTGTCATATATTTTAATGATCAAGAAATTAATATACTAAAATAAATGATTGATTAATAAGTAAAACCAAAGTGCCATTTAGTGAAAAGACACGTCTGTGCAGGAGGAGGCTGAAGACGAGAGGACCTACTTCTCAGCACTCAGCTCTAGGCCCTACGCAGGCAGGGCATCAGGCAGCGAGGCGGGTAGCCTGATCCCTGGTGAATACATATGCGGTGCCAGAAATATTGGAGCTGCAGCTTCTCACCAGGGAAGGTGCAGATGGCCACATTAGCTCGCTTGGACTACACCACAGCCCTCCAGCTGAGCAGGCTCATTCTGGTTCATTTGGAAAAGGAAGGACTCCTAAAAACAAGCTGAGGAGCTGGAAACCTTTCGCTGGGAAAGGGTGATAAGCCACAGAGGACACAGAGTACAGCTACTATGAATCAAAAAAACCAAACCAAATTAAAAAAAAAAAAAACAAAATAAAAACCCAAACCCAGAATGGTCAAGCCTTTACTGAAAAGGATCTCCCACTTTAAACACCTGCTCCAGCCCTTACACCTATCATGGGTGTAACAAGGTAGGGATATTTTACTCAAATCAGTTCGTTAGCCCTTTTTTAGATAGAATATGCCCTATCATATTATGTATGTCAAAATACATTCCAAAATTTAAGAGGATAGTAAGATACAGCTGTTGTGCCAAGATAAACAAAGGCTGGAGGAAAAATGAAGAGGTAAAATTAATTGTCCATAGTAACTTAGTGGCAGAGCCGACATAGGAAGTCCTGCTTTTTTAACTCCAACTCTAGTACCCCTTCACTAGACTAAATATAGCAGCAATACCCATTATTGCAGGTAGCTCAGGATACAACTTGGCTTACTAGCCACAGCCAAAAATGGTAAAAATGTATTATATTATAAAACACAGTAGAAAGAACAGATATGTTTATTCACCAGCTGTTCAATTATTTATACAAAGCATAAAAAGCAGGTCAGAAAAAGCCTGGTAGTTGCCAAATTGCAGTGCATCTCCCTCTTTATAAGTGGGAGAAATTTTGGCAAACTTCCACGTTAAGTAAAGCATCTCTCCTTCAGAAAAAAATGTATGATATAAAAAAATGTATGCCAGAGGGTAGAACAAAATCTGCTAGACACCACCGCCTCTCTATAATCTGTTTATAACCTAATTACCACTTCTCACAATACCATTATTAAATCATGAGCAAGTTAATAAATTTTTGGAGCATGTTTCTTAAATAGTTGTATGTTGTCGTACGTAAGAAATATGTCATAGTCTACATGCTAATACATCCAACCATTCTTAAGTATTGGGTTTCATGACTCCAACATAATTTGCTACATCTGAAAATATTTTCCATTTTGAAAGTACATATGATAGCACTAATTTGAATTCAAGTCCAGTTAAAATACTGGGGAGTATGCAGTGCAGAACAAGCAGCCATATGGAAAACAYGTTTTGAATCCTGTCCAAATGAAACAACCTTTAGCACTATGAATGTAAACTTTCTAAGCAACAAGCAAGTGGTTTGGAGAAACCATTGGAGTAACCATATTAAAATGGCAACGGCACGTTCAGAAGCCACCACCCTGCATCCTGCTCACATTTCACTGAAGACTTTGCTTGAAAAAAATCTTCTGTGGCCTTTTGATAGATACACCTAGTTCTCTGCTTCCTATTGACACGCTATTGAACGCTCAGTTTGATGAAGTGAAACACTGAGGAAAGCAGTTAGAAATGTATACAGAGCAGGGGTAATCCAAGAAGTGCAGCCTGACAATCATAAAACACCTCACAACACAGGAACAGGAAGCAAAAGACAATTTTCTTTAACTGAAAGCTCTGCAGTTCCATCTTTTACACTGATTTGTACTGAGTTGCACATCTAGGATAGGAAATTGTTTTCTATCTTTCAGAAATTTAACTCATTCTCAAAAACTAGTTCATTCAGTCTGAGCAAAACAGAAATGTTACATGAAATGTTAAGCCTTTGGGGGGAAATCACAAAATATATGATCTTGTAAATAAGAACTCTTCTTTAGACAGGCTTTGCTATTCCCAGGACTTTCTCATAAAAATCCAGCAACACAAAACTCAAAGTTAGAGACTGATTAATCATCAGCTCCCAAGGTTCTAAAGAATGTCATCCATGATATTACTGAAATATGTCCCTCGGTATTTTCCTAAAGTTCACACTTTTGATGACTTTACATATTATGATATCATTATGGTAAAACAGGGACTGGTAAAACTCCAGCATTTCTTCAGTTAATAATGATTTCCAACCTTTATTTTAAAAAAAGGTCTTATCTCATCAAACCATGTTACACACCCATCAAATTCCTGTTCCTGCTAAGCCATATGACATTGTATAATAGCGAAGTTAAGTACTGTGACTGATCTTCATCAAGTAGTGCCTGGAACTAGCAGCAGTTCAGCACTCAGACCACAGTTCAATTTACAGTTTTGGCAACTATTTCCAGGACATTCTCCAAATTCTTGCTACTGTCTTTGAGACAAAGTGCCTCTTAGCAAAGAGTCAGTGAACCTGGACACTGGATGCTTCACACCCTGAACAAAAACAAATCACAAACCACTTTCAGTGCACCACTAATGGTCAGTGAAAAACAGCTTCTTCGAGGTAATGTTTTCACAGACTTCATTGACTGCACTAAAGATGTCACTCCCTTGCATAATCCCTTTTGATGAACAGCACAGTGAACCATTGCTGTCAGTTAGCAGCCAGTTTAATGCTCAATATGGAATATAGCAACCTTTTGGAAACTTGTAGTCAGTTACTTGTTGACACCTTCAGAAATATGTGGGATACTGTCCTTGACATTAAATCATCTAAGGCTTTTTTTGCTATGGTGTACAATTTTCTTGCTGTCAGGGATGTCTTCAAACAAGTTGTTAAAAGTGTTCAGCAATAACCTTGTTGATAAACTCACCATCCAAAAGAAAGTTACTGAGTTTTATAGTGCAGTGTAGAAACTGGAATTGTCTTCTATCTCTTGGCTTCTGTCTATGGACGACTTGTAGTCCAATGAAACAGCACAAACTGCACAAGTGCCTTTAGGGTGTTTCCTTTTGAGTATCAAGCATAAACCAATCTAATTTTTCAAACAGAAGAATTCAAATGACAAATGACAATTCTTCAAATGACAAATTTATGGCCACACATGCTGCTCTGGAGTACAAAATTACAAGCCCAGTCCATTCTCCAGCTACCTATAAACATCTCCCATTTTCCTCCATGAGGGGTTAATACTCCCCCAGTCTGCTGGCATAGCTAAGAACAATCCCTAAAACAATTCTTCCAAATATACCTGAATTAAAAACAGAGCAACCAAACAACAACTGAAAGTTTTTAAAATAACCTGGATCATTTTCATAGAATCAGATTAAGGTTTCAATTATAAATATATTTCTGCCCTCAGAGCTGATCGGTGGTATGGTGATAAGCATTCCACTTATCAGCATTGTTGACCATGATATATCCAAGACAGCATGTCTGACACCAGTCTCAAGCAACAGGGAAGTAACTTTAGTTGCAAGTTCAAATGTTTGCTGGATTGGAGCCTCAGATATCCATATTACTGCAAGTAATACGGTGAACAGCACAGGGCAAACATCAGACCTTTACGTACAGTGTTAAGTGAAATTTTTGTAGGGAATATTTACAAGTAAAAGGATTGGATGTCTTTCTCTGAAATTTAAAGAAATGGAACAAAAAATGCAACACAATAAACCACAAGTCCTACCCTTTTTGTTATTTTTGAGAACATTTCCTTTAATCTTTGTGTAATGATTTGTACCCTCACCAAACTCACACATTTCTCCTCCACTAAATCAAGAGAATGGCATCCAACCCTTCTAAGATAAGGCAGTTTCTGCTCAAAGCAGTCTAATAAGCCGGTCTCTACTCAAAGGGATAAACAAACTCATTGGACTAGCAGCTCAGATCTGCTACTTCTGATTCAAAGCCAGATATTTAGTTCTCCTCTAGCCTGCCAATGCAATTTCAGAACTTTAGCTTCTTGACAGAACCTGGCTTTCACTTCTCTAACCATACGTCTAGCTGTAACTCATGGGAAATCATACCAGAGACATCTGATATTTAGACCTGTTGTCCCTGTGTAAGCCAGGGTGGAATCCAGACTGTAAGACTGGAAAGGGCCATAGGATTATCGGTACAATCATCGCATAGGATGAAGCCACAATGAGCCCTGGGCGCTTGCTTTTTGTCTCTTTGAGAACCTGTGATGAGGAACATAATGACAAACTGCCTGTTTGCTGTGAAGTTGTGGATTTTGTGAGGTTTTGATAATTAACTGGAGAAAGTGATTTTAAAATAACAAATGATCCATTTACGCCTTTAGTTTTCGTGTATCCTACACTTTGCTGTGAGCTACCATATTCAGGCTTTCCATTAACTTATGAGCATAGCCCATCTCCATTAATTTACAAGACCATAGAGCCATTGGCCTGACGTTAACTTAGACTGACTCCTCACTCTCTGCACACCTATCCCTGGAGGAAACTATGAAGAAACTACCTACAAGGCCTTGAGCTCCCTTTGTAACTCTGGGCTTAGGTATCTCACTGCCCAGTAGCTTCAAATCGTTGAACAGATTCCGTTCTCTTCTGCTTTCAGATTATTTCTATCCAGGCAGTCAGCTCTAGAGGTCATTCTGCTAGCTTGTAATTACGTGTCTTGTATCTACCTATACCTATGGCACTGGGAAACTGTTCCTATTTGCATCCCTTAATAATAATGTCAAATATCATCCTCATAAATAAATGCCTTCCATAAGATTTAGGTCCAAGAAGAGATGAACTAAAAAACATTATGTCAAAATTTGAACTATCTTCTTTTTAAAGGATTGATTTATTTTAAAGTGTTTCTTGTTCTAGACATGTCTCTTGAGAAAGCAGAAGATGATGGAGGAAAGTAAAATGCAGGCTAGAGACGCACATGATGAGACAAGAAAACCTATGAATAAATGAGTGGGAAAGTAAACCAAGGTAAAGGGCATCTTCAGGACATAAAATTCTGGTGATTATAGGGTTCATTATAATAAGAAGAGAAAGAAATTGTAACTGGTAGATTTGAAATGAAGGTATGATTAGTATAGCAAATTGAAAATGCAAATAAACCAGTAATTTCATAACTGCAAGATACAGAAGTATAACTTTTGTAAGAGTAAGACATGGCATTTGCAATGATTTGGAGACTTATAAAAAAGAATAGATGTTGTCAGCCTCTCTACCTTAAATGATTGTCAGAAAAGTAACAGTGCGAGTAGGTTGACAGGCATTTTAACGGTGATTATAGATTAAGTTATATAGTGCTGCTGTGCATTTCCTTCATTTACACTAGCAAGCAAATAGGAAAATCTTACCACTTCTCCAAGTCTCTTGTGTATTCTGATGGGCTTCTCACCTTCTTTAAAGTTGCGATAACTGGATACATTTTGAATTATTGCATCCATTGGCCTTAATGCTTTTCTTGACAATTCTAGGTTTGACATATGCATTCCTATGTCCAACTAAGTTAAAAAGTGAGTTTGATGGACAAGATGGTATCATAAAGATAGAAGCTGAAATTAAATTTCTGCACCTAACAAAAGTGTGTCTCACTGAAAAAAACTTGTGGTATTTGGAATTTGAATGTGTTTTCTGCAGGATTCACAGTCACCATTGATAATCTCTTTTTACTTCTCATTTGCTGGTATCAGGAGACTATCAGGAGTTATGTGAAAACTGTATGTTAGAAGGTCAGAATGCACACAAATAAACTACAAAGACAAAAACTGAGGGGAAAAAAAATATCTGACACTATTAATCACCATGGTACATGAAGTTTTTTCAAAGTAATAAAAACCCTGTGAAAAACTAAAGTCTCCTCCATACAAGAAACAAATTCTAGCAAGTTATATGTAAAATCACRATAAAACAAACCAAGAGTTTGGAGAAAGCATGAAAACTAAACATAAAACTTTTTAAGAATACATTATTAGGAAACCTGCCGAGAGCTATGCAGAATGATCTGATGATCACAATATAAGACAAACGTCCATGAAAGACACAGCCACGTTCACCATGGAGATCTGAGAAGGCACTCATATTGAGAATGTTATTTCAAGGTAACACACTGAAGGATTTCCCTCAAACAGAAATATTAATGTGAAGAGCTTACAGAACAAATGAACAGTAACTAATTGCCACAACCAGATGGTATTTACCCAGCAATCCAAAGTAACTTAACAGACAATAAGTAAACTATGACTACAGTGTGTAACCTCCCACTTAAATCTGCCTGTGTACCAGAGGACTGGAGGATAGCTAATGTGATGCAGTATTTAAGAAACACCACAGAGGGCCAGGCAAATATAAAAGAAAAAGAAAAGAAAAAAAAAAAAAGGAAATAATTCTTCCGAACACATTTAAGCCTTGAACAGTTCTGCTGCAGAATGCTGAAGCAGCTAAATGTTCACTCAACTTCAAGAACCAATTGAAAAAGTTCATAGAAAAAAAATCTATGGTTTCTAATCACACCATTTCTAGGTCAGTAAGATCTGAGGCACATGTAGGGGCTGAAAGTAGTGTGGGAGAGCATCAATACACGCTTACACTTGTGCTTTTGCCTATATATCACAGTACTGACAGTGTTCAAGGTAATCGTGGGTTATATGAACATTCTGTATGATCTACTAAATCCACCCTTATTTATTTCTATAAGGATTTTCTTTAAATAGAGACCAATTTGGCATTGGAAAATCTACAGCAGTTAAGTTTTTTAAACAAAGCATTTTTTCCCAAATTCCCTAATGAGGACACTAAGGCACTTCACACATACACAGAAAAGATCTAAATTGATTCAGAGGACTCTAAATTAATGTAAATTAATGCTGCATGTCACAACCAAAGAATTTAACACTGTGAGCCCTGTTACGTAAGCTACAGTGAATTCGCGACAGCTTAAGATCATTCTGTCTCCACCTGCCTTCCAACCCTCTTCCTGGACCTGGAAAAAGGGGTTAGCTGCTTATCCATCAGATACTCCAACCCAGTGTCTCAGCTCATACTTGCCTTCACTGGTGATTTAACCTAGAAGCCGTGACCATGGGCTAACATAGMCAAGCATCCCAGCTGTCAGCTCCATAGGGGAGCCAGCAGCACCTGACTGGGGCAGAGAGAGAGTAATGGAAGTATTTTAAACCTCATTGTAGGGATTCACCAGAAGCAGTCTGGCAGAGGATTAGAAATCAATATTGTGTGATTTCACTGTTGTTATTGGTTGGCTATTTTGATGTATTCCTCTATAGTTCGATTTTCCTTTGATGAAAGTTTCCAATAATAAATATACTTTCCTGTTGAATCACTTTTGTTCTTTAATAAAACGTATCAATAACATGAATTTACATGACAGAACACCTTTTATTTTTCTTTTATTTTTAGCCATGGAAATTAAAAAAGTTAAATTGCTACACAGAAATTTCCATTTTGATTTCTTTGGTAGGTTTGCAACTGTCTGAGCCAATTACTGCCTTCAGCTACTCTGTTCTATTAGATTTTTTTTATATTTTTCATAAAAATACACAACAGGAAAAAACTGTGTTCTGCCCTGCTTTGCTTTCAGCTGGGGGAGAAGGAGATCAGATATTAAAAATTTTTTGCATTTTTGCAGTCTGAAATAAAACTGGACAGATATATTTAACCATAGTTGCAAGAAGAAATAGTGTTCTAGTAATGATAATCCAAATTGTCCTCTTTTGACCTGGTTGGAACATGAAGAGAAACAACAGACACACCCGAGGCAGAAAAACTCAGGGATTTCTTAAAACTTCAGATGCAGTTTCTGTTAATTTCAATAAAATTGTGCAAACTCTCTTGGCAGCATAGCAAGTTTTGGTATCTCTGCAATGCTAATGTAATGGAGATGATAGGAATTGTATTATACTGCATATGTTGTGCATGGGTGTTTTCTGTATATGCATACACCCATATGTTATTATTTATCATTGCAGTTGGCAATTTTGCTTAACTACAAATTGCTAAAGATTTCTGTAATAAGAACAAAAATGTGGAGTCTCAAAATTGGCTAGTATGATTTCAAATGTTGTGCAGAACAGTTAGCAAACAGTATCTGTATTTTTCTACAAGTTCTTGACTGCTGCCACAGATCCTGCACTCCCATTTCAAAACCTTCATATAACCTGAAATATCACTTTGAGCAACCGCAAACAACTTTTGAACAATTCCACTGTCTGGCCTAACAAAAAACCACTCTGTTTTTTCACTATGCCCCTGCTACTGCTGCCATAGAAGTAAGGAGAGCAAGGATAGAGAGTTTTGTATTGGTGTAATACCATCTTTATATTTCATTATTTTTATTAACTTGTGCTTTATTAATTTGCAGAAATAGCTGACAGGAGGAAAAAATAAAAATCTCACTGTCATACAAAGCTCCCAAGTAAATATGACACAAAGCTGACGTTGCATTGTTAAAATGACCTATTTCTGTTTCCTTTAAATGAAATTACCTTCATATTCTTGTGACTAATCCGTATACGTCCCCAGGGAAATTCCCTATGTAGGGTAGGCATAGGTGAAATTGATCTACTGTTAAAGGTAAGTTAAAGTCAAGTTAATCAGAATTAGATTCTTGAAGAGTAGTTCAGCCTTTGTTTTAACTCATAACCTCTAGGAAAAAAACAGTCATAGCCCAGAGGATGATAAAATGAGTAAAGTGAACAACTTAAGGAGGAAGAGGCATATGTACAGCCGAAAAACTCTAGTAAGAACTCCTTCAATTAAATCAATAAGTCTCCCAGCAGCACGGGAGAGAACAGAAGTGCTTTAGTGGTCAGGAGTTAATCTAGAAAATCTACCATCTAATCAATGTGAAGTTGCAGACTGAGAAGCAAATGCTGTTTTAAGCTGCTAAAAACAATGTCTATGTGTACTTTGCCATTTCCCAAGGTTTCAAAAAGATCACATTTTCAGGGGAAGGTGCTGGGGAATGGGCAAGAATTAGAGTCCTCATCTTCATACCAAAGCTTCTAGGAAATCAGGACATCATATAGACAGAACCAATACTACAGAGGGAAAAATGGGTTCATGTTTTTGTTGGGGAAAACTGAGTAACACATATTTTAGAATTTCAGAGAACTATAACAATTTGATGGTGTCTGTAAAGAGAGGAATGGCATGCAGACAAAAGAAATTTCAGTAGCAGAGAGCATGCTTTTTTCATGTGCAAGTAGCAAAACTGGTTTGCTTACATAGATAGATACAAACGGATGCCAAACTAGGCTGGCACTGACCAGTTGCATCGCTATGTTAACATTAGCAGTTTGGACAAGCTGAGAAGCCTTGCAGGAAACTTCAGAGAATAAGAACCCAAATAACTAAATAGTGGGGAGCATTTCCAGAAAAATAAAGTAAGAGAAAATAAGGATTTGGACATATAAAGCACTGCAGTAAGGCCAACAGCTATTCTTCTGTTATACCCTTGCTTTTTTCTAAGGTAGTCTGTGCATTTGTCTTTACCCATTTTTGCTCGCCTATGTAAATATTATATCTTCTGGATGTGATTCTGGCAAAAATGAGAGAATTAGGTATAGATTGAACAATAATGTTATTTGCCATGTGATATTTTCTTTCTCTTTTGACAGGAATTCTGGAGTTGGAAATATGTCCACCTGGGTTAATAGATGTACAACATAGTACAAACTATCTGTTGTTGAGATTATTTTTGTTTCTACCACCAACTTTACATTCCCACAGGCTCTTTTCTACAATATAAATTCTCTGGCTGATGCTTTTAGATGTAACCAGAAATGCCAAATCAAACTTACCTCTTGTGGATTTTCACAGCTACAGAATACGCACTGATCAGACAGTGTTACCGCTCCGGAGACTACAAATATACCCGTGTTGCTCAGACCTTCTGTGACAAAGGTGAGAAGCAGGTACTGCARCTGAGGTTGGTTGTCCACTACACGTTATTTCCAACATGCACAGGAACAAAGACTGAAAGAGTAAAGTCACAAATCATAATGTGGATGCGACTCAAGCTGTGGTAGTATTCCCACATGTTTCAGCGGAGGGAGAATGAAGTGTATTCTTTTTGCGACATCAAAATTAAATTAGCGAGGTTTCTTAAAAACATTCTGAACTAGACAGAAAACTATTGCCACTGAAATCGCTGACTGACTTTATTGAAGCAAAGTAAGACAACAGAGACTATTTTAATTTATTCTTACCTCAGATCCATGCAACAAGTAAAACACAGATTTTGGGGAAGGGGAAAGGCAAATTGGATTTTTATTTTCCCTTTTGCTACTAATTTGTATTGTGTGTCCATGTTAAAATTATAACAGTCAAAAGCACTGTTTTTCTCTTAGACACCATCTGGCACTGTTACGGTTTTTAGGGAAGGCTTCATTCATCTCAATGAAAGGATTAGATTTATCAATTATGATACAAAAAACATAAATGTTATCCTTGGTAAGTCAACTTTTAATTGAAGGCAATGATGGGTAATCTTTATAAATATCGAACATAACTTGAGAACATATAAGAAATATATTTTGTAACATATTTGCATTTCAAAAAGGATTATGAAATATACATTTCTGTGCTATTTAACTTTTATCTGATCTTTTTGTTCTTTTTAATTTAGAAAAACCCTAGATCAAACAAAAGTCAACTATAGTCATGCATTGTTATCAAGCAAAAACACGTCTTAATAAGCTTTGTACCCTATTTAATCAGTGTGTCATAATAACAGGGAAACTATTAATATTAAAAATATTACCTTATTTTAATTATGAGAGTAGATGTAGCATTACTTCTCTAAGCCAATTATGCCACATAAGACTAAAATTAAAGAATTCAGACAGTTTCACTTCAAAGAAAGCCATTAGGGGCTTGTTTGTGAATATTTTGATCCTGCATATTTTATACTTAGCAAAATTTATCTGTGGAGCACTTTTCTCTCCAGACTGCAGACAGTAAGTGTGAACAGCTGCCTCCCTRCCAGCCTGCGCAGAATCTCACCCTGACGTTTAACTTAAGCACTGGCAGACTTGGTATCTGGGCAACAGGCAGCCTGCAGAAAGACTGTGATTGCAAGAGACACTAACGTGCTGGTGGAAAACTACGTGAAGCCATGAGCAGCAAGGGATATCTTCAGAGGAACTGAACTCTAAACAATTTTTTCTTATGATTAATA
The DNA here is from genome assembly GCA_030449065.1 of Oceanodroma leucorhoa. Classification (NCBI taxonomy): domain Eukaryota; kingdom Metazoa; phylum Chordata; class Aves; order Procellariiformes; genus Oceanodroma; species Oceanodroma leucorhoa. The sequence goes on along the minus strand of JASVER010000169.1, from coordinate 1,093,127 downwards.
AATCTAATGAGGAAAAGGTTGATCAAAAAGTTGACCAAATCTCAATAAATTATTGCTCAATACCAGTTCAAGCAAATGATTCCATCCTGTAAGTGCAATGGCTTTTTCTCTGACCATCACAGTTCAGGCAAAAGCAATAGCTGCACACCATAAATGAAAACTGTTTCATTCCTACAGGAAGGAAGAAATAAATAAAGTCTAGAAATAATTMAAAAAATTAAAGAAAAAATTTAAAAATATCTGCAATAAAAAAGGTAAATTGAGGTAGGAATCCTTCCCAAAATCATTTGGTGGAAGCAGGATAGAATCTGCTTCCTTTTCCTTTAACCTACARCATTAAAAGACTGCGACAACATTCACTCTAGGATAATAATCCTGCCCTAACATAGGTCTCCATTATGATTTAATTTCATTGCTTGTTTATATGAGCTATGAAATAAATTGTCATTATATTTTCTGGCATGATTATGACAGTTAATACCCTGTCTCAGGGCAACAACATCTGGATGCTTGTTTACTTGGTCATTATTGAAAGGTTTTGCTTGGGAATTTTTTAACTTTCKTTTGGGGGGAAGACTTTCTCCTTTTTTTGTGAAAAAAGCTATTATGTTAGAAGTATGTATTTTAGTACACAATTGTAAACTATATTTGTTTTCAACAAATCCTATAGGAAAACTACCTATATATCTGAAAGAAGGAAAATACGGTGATATTCTTAATTACTGACAATATGTAATTTATTAATGAAGTAGATTAATGCAAATAAAATCAACTAATTTCATTACTTTTTTGGAAGTGCTCAGCAAAAATGAACCTGAAAAGGTAATTACTACTGTCATAATTATTCCAGATCTTACTCTATTTCTTACAATAGGAAGCTATATTCTAGCACATTTCCAGTCTGTAAGCAACACATATGAGGAAGAGAGGAATAAAAATTATGGTAATCTCCATACAAAATAAGGTCATTAATCAGAACATCTTTGAAAGAGGTGGAGGAAAATCACTATATGTAACAGCACTGCACTGGCAGAAAAATGCCTACATACAAACCTTCTCTGTATTCCTATTCAAGGGTATTTTTGCCTTGGGTCTCAGAAATAAGCAAATTTTATCAAGTAAAAGGCAAAAGCTTTTACTAAATTATGTCTATGTGTGTGTGTATGTACGTGAATGCATAAATGTACCAGAAAATATGATGGTTCTAAAGCCAACAGATACCTCTAGAAGCATCAGTACCAAATTTTTAGCTAATATTAATGAACATCTGTCCACAGAAGTCCAAATAATGTTTAGAGTAGCTCAGATTACGGCCTACTATATTTGACAGACATTACTCTCTTTCYATAGGTTTTAAAACTTCTTTCTCCAGAACTCTATAACAGGGACAGAGTCTTTTCTTAACTGACTTCAGAAGCAAAAATATTCTACATAGTAATTWCCATTTTTCATAAATTCTATACAAATGACTGAATTAAAAAGGGAAACTTGTGCCAAATATTATTAAGTTTACTCTAAGGATTTAACAACTAAGCACTAAAGCATCAACTTCAAGATAGGGACTAAATCATCAAATGGAATGAGAATACAGAATGATCTATGAACACCCGTTTGTCCTTTCACCAAAATACATACTTATACATGTAATAAAATCATGTGAACCTACAGCACCAAAATCAGAAAAAATATCCCCAAGTATTCTATGAATCAGAATGCCTTTAGAAGAAATTTGCCAAACAACCAATAGAGCAATCAGAATGCTCATGCTTAAATTCAGACGAACTCTTAAGAAGAGTTAATCAAATGTGAAAACTACGACAAGAAGGGATGTTCAAAATCTTTGAGATAAATGAAAGGCTACCAACAGGTCTATAATTAAAAACAGACAGTGGGTAAAAAAGATTTCTATAACAATAAACAGATTGCTGATGATTTGGAAGAAAGTGGTTTGTGAGCCAAAGTCAGCGTACCTGAAATTTTTGATGAGAGGTGAGAGCCAAGGGCGACATTTATATAAAAATGTAGTGTGCTCAGGAATCAGAATGATTATGTTTTATTTATGGCTCAGTAATATATCAAGCAAACCAGCATCTGAAATATTGTACATGCAGCTAAAGCAATTGAAATTGCCARCCACATGCAATGTGTGATTATTAGCAGCTGTACAGCATTCAGTGGGTGGCCTTTGACAGGATTCTTGGCCCTGAAGTAATCTGTTGGTACTCGCAGGCATGTAACAAAGCACAGCTCTGCCCTGAGTGGGATAGCTGAGGGTCTACTAAACGAGGACGGGGAGAGCCTTCTGATAGCGGCACACSTGCTGGGAAGGGGTGCAGCCTGCAGCCCCCGAGGACGTTGGCACAGTTGGTACATCGGTAAGTTAGTGCAGCCACACTAAGGCAGCCAAAGGGGGTGTCATGTCAGCAGTGTCACCACAGGCTTCCCCGCCGAGGATGCCTTCTACAGCAGGAGCTAGGAGATGCCGACACCTTGCAAAGGACTAGTACRGAAATGGCAATTCTCTGCCTCTTTCTCATCCTTCCTCCCTGCTCTGAGATGAACACAATTCAGGGATCCTCACAGGCATTTGCCTTTTCCTTAGTGCCGTGGTGGGATTTCGCATCTCTGTATGCTATGTGTGGTGACAGTTCTCAGGGGGTCCTTAATATGGAACTTCTGCAGGTGCTGCRTTTTATTTTAGTACAACAGCTATTATATTATAAAGAAGATTTCACGTCTCRACCCCTCAGACTATTCAAGTTTCAGTCTTGCTTACATATTGTAAGTTAATACATACTATTTTGTGTAGAGTCAGGATACCCASGTGAATAAAAGCCACTCAGAAGAAACAGAAGTTGCAAACTCTGAATCTTTCTATATGAAAACACGAATAGATATCTGCTGATCTAATGAGCTAGCAGATTACTATGATGATGATTTGGTTGAAATTAGATTTCTAAATATTGCATATAGAAGTGTAATAACTGTGATTCAGTTAGTTAGCAAARGAAAAAAGGAGAAATGCAATAGCTGACCTTAGGCTACTGAGTACTAGTTTATAATAAAATAAACCTCTAAAATTGCTGTCTTGTTTTAGAGATATACCATAAGCAAGCTTGTTTCACYATAATAAGCAATGACAGCTACAGCTGCTTGATGGACTTTCACTAGCATGACCGAATTAACCGCTGGATCTTCCTATTGGGCGCAAGACGTGGCGGATTCTATTCACACGGATGGGTAATCTGGTACTCTGTTCTTATCTTAAGGTGGCACTTCACAGGGACGAGCACCTGGGTGAATTAACTTTGCTCCTCACAAACTATTAGTTAAGCACTGTAAAGAAATTCAAGGAGAATTAATACAAATTAATTTGGTTATCTGGTATAAAGAAAGTGAAGTTCACAGAGAAAAAGAYTATAGGAGTTACATTAGCTTTGGTTTTATGATTTTATAGTTTGAAAAAAACAGTTTATTTTCATTATTGCACATTTTAATAAGCTTTTCAGATCCTGAGCTAAAAAGTCTTCACTTACATTTCTTATTGCAGGAATATTAAAAATATTTTAAATGAAAAGCAACCATTTATAGCAGAGTCACAGAGCAAGGGTAAATTACTGGACTGTTTATCATGAGAACACACTATTATAAACCCAGTTTACACCTCTGCTAGTTTCTGTTAGTATAAAGGAAATACTAAATATAACGAGACACACACACAGACACACTGACATAAATACACAATGCACACATTGAGCGAACTTCACTTTTGTGAGACTRTATTGAGAAAAATAGATCTGAAATTGAAATCCAAATACAAGCAAAATTGTATTAGTGAAGCAGGCTCAATTAATAAAGAAAAAAAACAGGAAAAATAGAAAGTTAAATGAGTAATATATGATTGCTTTCATTTTGTTCTTATTTCAGGGGAATATACCATTTACAGAAGATGACAGAACACTGACAACAATGAAAGTACTGTATTTATCAACAGAGAGAACACATCTCAGAAGATACAACCAAGAAAGTTGTCCAAGAAAGTGAACTGATAGCAACAAACTAACTTTGAATGGAATGGACCAAAACCAGGGATGAATTCACTTTGCACGGCCATTCAGTCTCTTCGCTAAGACCACCAATTTCAGAACTAAGTTTTTTCACACTCTCAAACATTTCTTCTATCTCATTTAAAAGTGGACTAATTTGACAAGGATATTAATGGGTGCTTTAAAACCAGTTTAGAATAGGGATTAGAATACGCTTCACCATAAGACAAAGAATTCCCTAGACAGAAATCAATGGCAATGAAGAAACAGTAACAGGCCTGTTTCTTCTGACCTGGAAATCAGTGACTTAAAGGTTATTACCTTTATAATGATATACCTCTATAGTTTATTATAAATTTATAATATAAATTATAAAGGTACAATTCATAATAAACTTGCCACCATAATGGTGGCAAGGTTATTGCCAATATTAGGGCAAAAGACAGTGAGAGAGATCTGCAGTGTTATTTGCCTCACGCYGACAAAGGACATGACTGGACAGTCAGAATAATAATTTCTCATGTTTAATTACAGGAAGTACAAGATTGAAATTAATGCCCAAGTAAAGCATGACTACTTTGTTGACTGCTCAGGAGTACGTATTTTGTCAGAACCCCATCAAGTTCTGCTGGTCTTTGCATTTTAAAAAAAGGCTACCCAAGTATTACCTAGCTAATGCTGAGTATGTTCCAGGAAACGCAATTAGTTCAGCTGCGGAGAAGGGGAAMCAGCCCAGCAACCTGCCGCTAAGCCCGCAGAGAACTGCAGTGGGAGAGACAGGAACACAAAGGSCTTCACCATCTCCTGCTCCACACACACCGATTACCAGACCTTTTTTGGAGTATCTCTATTCAACAGTCCACCCCAGAATGGTTTCTKCTAACCACCAGGTAAACGGGGTTATTTTCTCATGTTATTACTCCTGCTCCCACTTATGTTTTTTATTTCTTGATTGCACTAAATCTCTGTTTGGGATTTCAAAGCTGTTTTTCAGGCAGCCCTTACAGTTGCCTCCTTAATTCTTCCTCTCCAACTCACAGAAATTACTCACACAATGACTTTCTCATTTGGTTTTGTTTCTTTCTTTTAAATCCACAAAGAAAGTTTAGAAGAAAAAAATACAGAAAGCTGTATCAACATGCACCTCTAGTTCTATATACTAAGTGAACACCCTCTAAAAATGCATCAAGACATCGATGTATCCCTTGAAAAGAAAGAGCAAGCAAGAAACTTATCATAAAAGGGCTGCTGCCAGGATTGCTTAGAGAAAGCTAAGGTCACGTTCCTTTCACAGATAATAAACAGAGTCCGTGCAACTGGAGATGCRGTATGTGGATTAATAACACCTTTTGCTACACTAATAATGTGTCTGTATTACCTGTCTTTCAGAAGAGCAATTCTCTTCATACTAATAAATCTAAGTGGAGAAATATGGATTATATCACAAAAATGTATTGCAGCAGTGTAGTCTTCATCACTGAGCTGAAGAAGACCTTTTATGTTTATTACTACACTGTTATTAAAAAGTATTTTTAAAAAGTAAGCAGTGCCATTACAGATATTCAGTCAAGCCAAGTGCATTATTCATGTTATATGTGATAAGCCACTTGTCCTATAATGCTTTATCCATGTTATGACTCTTCAGTATTGACTTTCAAACTTAGAGAAGCGCAGAGCATTAACACTTACCACCAAGCACGGCTCTGATTTCCTGCAAGTGGGATGCTAAGCAGGCTTACTGCAACATCTTTTCTGAAGCTCCCCACCTGTGACAGTAACTACTCTTTGCTGTAAGGGTTAATGGCTCCCCTGCCTATGGAAGGGGGCTTGAGTACCAGAAAAGGCGTTATACTGCGCAGACAGCACATGCTGCCTTCTCAAACTCTTGAGCAGCGGGTACTAAATCTGCTACGGTGTAGTTCATATATCTGAGAATGATGCTTGTTATTTGTAGTGACATAACTCAGACATTTCTGTGAGTTCTTTTAGGACTTGTAGAGAAGGCAAAAGAGCAAAGATGCTTTGGTTTTTTAGGATAATTTTTTGCCTGGGAAATTTCCATCCAAGTTCCCACTCACAGGTTGATCTTGTTTCCAGTCCAGCAACGAATATAAATGAAAAACCTGTGAGTGAAACCATTTGATCTCATAAGAATTAAATTATTACATAGGTGCTACGGCACATAACAGACACTCCGCTATGGCTACCCATATTCACCATGGGAATGRTTTCCGAGAGCACTGATAAGCAGCACTTAACTCCTACTGACTTCAAAAATGAGCTATTCATTTGAGAGGGCTTTGACTCAATTCATGTCTATAAATACAAATTTTATTAATCCCATTCAAGTWCCCTTTAATACATCAGGAGAGAACCAAAACTACTTTCTTGCAATGGCCAAGAGCCATCATAACAACTCTGGGTTTGATTCCGGTCAAATTTCGATTAAGTCAAATTCAGAAAAATTCCATTAGATCATTGGCAATATGCTGGCATAAAACCAGATGCAACAGACCTTTTGTATGTGTGTTGCCCTTCCTTGAGACTGGTACTGCACTGAATATCGATATGGCAATTCATATGCTACCAAGAACTACATGACTTGTCATAGGCAGTTCTATTTCACAGTTCTGAAATCACCATTGAGACCTCTCCAAACGTATCAGTTTTCTTCTTATTCTTCCCTAATGTGGTCCCAATCTTTTAGTAGTTTCTTTTTCTTTGACAATAATAATATGTTTTTGTGAATATTTCTAGTGAAAGGGCAGGATGACAYGTACACTAGAAAACAACAGTATTTATTATTATTCTAACAAAATTGTAGTATTTCATAAAATATGAATAAATGAACTTAATGGGACAAATTATTCTGAAGAGACAACTGCTTAACACAGCAGTCTGTACATATGGATTCAACTAATAGACATACCGTAGCAACACATAGAATCAGCTGGGAGAAAAATATTATATATGGAGCTCTTYAATGATTTGCAGAAAAACAAATCTGACTAGCGTTGCAGATGTTGACTACTGTCCAGGATAACATCACATAGCCTAATAAAGAAGATTTTTAATAACCATTTTAAATCCCTACTGGCATTAAATGACAAAAGTTAACAACTATAAAGAGAAAAGGACAAGTGCCACACAAAAGCTAATGGACAACACTATAGTAGCAAAGTCAAAATCAATTGAAAATCTCAATCTTTGAAACTACACTAATGCCAACACCAATTGACGCTCTGTTTAAACATCAGTACAAGTGCATAAAAATTATGGAATTAGACATATAAAAAGTACCTAGAAAGACTTTTGGCAAGACAGAATGCTTTACTGGTCTATTATTCCATGTTGTCCAAACAACTGGTAAGATATTCCGTTATCTATGTGAAATGTTCCTGTAAATGGCCTTTNTAATTGTTACATAGGTGAGGGGATCACATGGAAAGTGTTTAAAAGGGTTATGGTTTTTTGGTTGTAGGGGTTTTTTGTTGTTGTTCTTTGATAGGGTTTTGTTGGTTGTTTTTTTTTTAAACACCTCATTCATAAAGGACTATCAGTGAAGTTTCCTTGATTTTCTCAACAACACTTTTTAAACAATGTGTTTGTAATAGAAAAGATGTTGCCAGCACACATTTTAGTTTCATCAACTTTTAGCTCAGTGTTGTGATTTAACCCCAGCCAGCAACTCAGCCCCACACAGCCACTTGCTCACTCCCCCCCCGCTGGGATGGGGGAGAGAATCCGAAGGGTAAAAGTGAAAAAACTYGTGGGTTGAGATAAAGACAGTTCAATAGGGAAAGCAAAAGCCATGCACATAAGCAAAGCAAAACRAAACAAGGAATTCATTCATTACTTCAACCAGCAGGCAGGTGTTCAGCCATCCCCAGGACAGCAGGGCTCCATCACAYATAACAGTTACTTGGGAAGACAAAYWCCATCACTCCGAACGTCCCCCCTTCCTTCTTCTTCCCCAGCTCTATATGCTGAGCATGACGCCATATGGTGTGGGATATCCCTGGGGTCAGTTGGGGTCAGCTGTCCCGGCTGTGCCCCCTCCCAGCTTCTTGTGCCCCCCCAGCCTGCTCGCTGGGGGGGTGAGAAGCAGAAMAGGCCTTGGCTGTGTGTAAGCCCTGCTCAGCAAYARCAAAAACATCCCTGTATTATCAAGACTGTTTTCAGCACAAATCCAAAACATAGCCCCATMCTAGYTACGATGAAGAAAATTAATTCTATCCCAGCCAAAACCAGCACACTAACTAATACCTTCTGTACCAGCATATGTAAAAAACGTGCACTTTACTTTTYCTCCAGCAAGGCAGGAAATGAGCAGTGCAACTTCATCAGTCACTGATCGCATAAGGCCTGGATGGATGAACAGTAGAGTAGAAATTTTGCTGTTCATTTTTCTACCTAGCAACACAGGAACTGTGCTGCCATCACTGAGCTGTCATATCTGAAAGTGCTGGTCCCCAAAGACGCACTCTCTTGCAGGATTACAGACTAGCCATCCAGAGGAAATAATTTCTTATTCTGGAAGTGACATTACAGCTAAATTGTCCTTAAACTCATGGGTAAGCAGGTATTCTGAGAGTAATGTGTATTTACCAGCTGGTTTATATGCATGCAAGACTTGGACAATATTGGGTTTGCTGCCTCTGATTATCATCAAATGAAAGTATTTATGTATAAGAATACTTGTCTGTGAACAACTCCATAAATTATCAAGAAAGATTCTTAAAGTAATTGAGCTTGGAACCCATAATTGAATTGAAAATGTTTCTTCCAATTTGCRATTCTTTACAACACAAATTATATTATCTTTTCAACACGCTTACTGGATTCAGCACTGTGCCTCTATAGTGCATTACTACATTTGGAAAAGCAGCTGGTGATRAACATGCAGCAGTTTTTCAGTCTAATAATAAGTGTATAGAACCTAATGATTTTGGCAAGCTTTTAACATTTTATTACTGGCAATGTGTTTTGCAATACTCACGTAACGTAGCAATAATAAAGAAAACAAAACTGTCTGTTGCTCAAAACATTTGCAGAGTGAAGATGCACAGGTTCTTTGCATATCTCAGAGAGAGGGTATAAATCAACCTCTTCCAAGTACATTCCACAGGGTTTATCTTAAAAGCAAGTAACAGAACTGAATATACTGTGGAAAAGGTCTTTTTCACTAGAAAAAACAGTGTGTTTCACTCCCACACCAGACTCTCTTTCAAAGAGACCTATGAGTTCTCCATCCTAATGGCATATAATTAGGAGATTCTGGAAAAGTGATGCCAACTGTCCTTTCACATTTTACTGGGTTCTCTCAGAGACGTTTGAAGCCACACTGCAGTTAGAAGATTGAGGTGAGCGGTTACCGCTGTTCTGTAAATGCAGTGTGAGACTCAAGTGTGAGATGTCAATTCCTCAACATCCTCCTAAAGCAAGACTGTACTCCAGCTCCTTTCCTTACATTTATGGTGATTTATGTCTCCCTGAGTTCAGGTGCTGAAGAATGCACAATAACAGTAGGGACAGTTGCTTAAAATATCTGACTTGTAATTGTTTCTGAAGGTTCAGTCTTCCTCTGCTAACGCTTTGTAACTCCTCTACTACCACCATTAAAGTATAATAAAAATCTTTCCCCAGGTATACAAAGCCACTGCTGGACATKAATAGCTTCACCATATAAAGATGTAAAATTAGCAGAAATTGCCACAATAACTAGAAGTTTTTGAACGTGGGTTTAAATTGTTGGGGACATGGTGTGTTCTTGTATTATCGAATGCTAAATTTTGTTGAAGAACATTTCTACATGTCAAAAAGTTACATAAAAGACTCCAATTTGAGAGGATCACATTAAACAGAACATCTTTATGTCTGGCTCACCACTTCCCTCCACTAGACAATGCCCAAKGGGCTACTGAATCTAGGCACTGGAGGAGCCAAATGGCATAAGTAYAAGATGTGTAACAGCTATATGTATGTCCTGATGTTCACAGGACATCTTTTTGATCAGCTAAGCTGTTCTTTTTTCTTACCTATCTTTTCCACACTTTTCTTTAGGAAGAAGTACAGGCACTGCAAAATCTGCCTTAAATTCAGACAATATTTTTCTGTAAAATATCCCAATAATGACTCTATATTCAAAAGAAGATAACAAGGCTAGTAATGGTGGAGAGAACAGCAGTGGTTTAAAATAATTCTAAAACATGAAATTAAAGAAGCATTCAAAGATTCAATACTGTATTCATGGCAAAAGAACAGGGAAACAAACTAGTGATTCAGTTTCTACAGAAGTTTTCTCACATTTAAATGCATGCCATTCTGCTAAAGAAAAAAAAATCATTTTATTGATATCTTTTCTTCCTAAGCAAAATCACTTGAATGGTTCACAACTCCTTCATTCTGTGATTTTTACACTTTTATTGTATCCTTTCAAAATGGAACCATAATGAAGATAAAACTTGCTTAGTTCACAATAATGCAGAAAGCATAATGATGCTCTGTTATGGTTACAGAAAACTTTCAGAACCATGAAAATTTAAGACCAGTAGAGAGTTTCTCTGAACGAAATCACTAACTATACCAAAATGAACTGTTTTCTGTCATAATACCATGACTCTGTTGCTTCTAGTAGTGGCTTTTTTATCTTGGTTAAGTRTCTCTGCTGTTACTACTGGGAAGACACACTGAAAACAACAATGCAAAGAAAATCACCTCCCTGTTTAAAGCGACCCAGATGGCATCAGAACTGATAGATCATTTGGTTTCTGACATCCATACGTTATGTGATCTTATGAAGTTATTTACCACAGGTGGTGGTGTGGGTTTTTTTTCAAATTAGACATCAACCTTCCTAAGCAGGCACCTGTTCCGAAATTAGATAAACATGGGTGTTAGTACATTCCTGCAGGAATTTCTGATAGGAAACAAATTTTAAGTTTTCTATAAGTGCTAAAATATGTAGCTTTAACATTCTTTTTTTCTTGTGAGTATTTACTCTGGTAAAAGCCCAGTAAGTGCAAGAGAACTCAGGAAGCAACACAAAGACATCTGAAATAGGTTCACTTAACATTCACATGAATATTTATGGAAAGTGTTTTTGCATTATTCACCCTGCTCTTGTTACTAAGCTTAATCAATTGATGTTAATAAATAATAGTATACTTTGGGGTTGTGGAAGGCCAGAATATTGTTTTGTTATTATTGTTGCCACTTAATAATATTCTATGGCTCCTAAGAGTCGGATGATCTTATTTTAAATAYAACTTGTGACACAACACATGGTGCAAACTTTCCCATTCTTAGGTCAAATTAAGAAAGCAAGATTATAAAAATATAACTTGTTGAAAAGCATCCCATATATTTATGCATCTATTTATGGTATGCTTATTCTTTCAATGAACATTTAGGGATAAGAACAAAAATGCAGGAAAGAAAAAAGTGTCATTTATTGAACTAAAAGTTTTCCAATACATTTACACAAATAAGGCACAAAGATGTTTTTTTCTCAGAATTTTGCTTCTGTAACACCAGTGAATTTGACACAGATACTTACTGTTTAAAAGAAAAGTCAAAGGGACTACTGAGTGGTTTTGCCTTTAGTTAAACCATTCCTGCTGAATGCTGAGCTAGACTATTTAAAATGAAACATTTTGATTTTTCATTTTAAATATGYACTAAGAAAAAATTCACATATTTTTAGTTGTATTTTGAATAGAAAACTATTTTAACTTCAGTTCCAATTTCCTTGCCTATCCTAATACCAGGACGCTCCTCAAGTGCTCCTCTCCCATAAAAAACCCCRCATGGCTGCCTACTGACTGCCTCTGCACGTTTTCAGACCTCCTTCAAAGAGGATTTACTTAAATATGCAGAAATCTTTCTGCAGTCCCCCGTAGTCAAATTTTCTCCAGGACACTTCAGAGAGCAAGTAAATATGTAGTGAAAGCTCAGGGTTCAAACTGTTCCTTCACTTATCTTATAAAATGTTTAATAAAATACTATTGCAGATACTGAGAACAAAATTGCAGAGGTTCATAACAGAGTCTAGCCAACCCATATGTCAATAATGGACAACAAAGGATTCTCCCCAGTGTTTCCCAATCAATCCCCAGCAACTTCGTTCATCAGCCATTCAAAAATAAAAGCTTTTGTTAAAGCCCATGAAAAAGCAGTTTGCTTTGTTCTATTTTCATCATGCCCCAAAATGACTTGGCTTTACTCATTATTTCTCTTTCAAGTAGAAGGAGAGAGAGTCTGAAACAGTAAATAATGTTTGAAAGAGTAGTTAGAATGCAAGAGGGCTATAAACTTAGCTGCAGAATCTTGCCAGTTGCTCTTGCCACTGTAAACAAGTTCACAGTAAAGAACTTCTAACAAATCTTTTAGGCAAATAATTGCCCTGAAGTCAGTGAATCATCTCTTAGTTCAAGTGCCAATGTGCTCTTGCTGAAGGAAGATCTGAGTTACCATATGCAATGTATATATTACATTTCTTAAACGTGAATTGTACAAAAATGCACATTTGTGAAAAGCAATTGACATTTTACACCATTAGTAACTTCAAATTAATGTTTAGAATTCTTCCGAGCGTTAAATTGTATTTTATCTAATTATTGTCTATTATTATTTATATAAACTAGTTTTCATTTCCTTGAATACAATCACTAAGATATTCAAGGTCGGTGACTTATTTTATRGTCCCTGATAGAATATTAAGAAATTACTGCACAGCCTAAAGTGTCATGCTTTTCAGCAAAAAGCTAATGTTCAGAAACACACATGATTATTATTCCCATCACCTGGAAGGTCCGTGGCTTCCTCTTCTTTTCTTTTTTGATCAGAATTATATGCTGTGAAAGTGGAAATATATTTAGGAGCCTGACTGCACTGGCTACTTGGTCCTAGACCCTRGGGGACTCTCTTGTCCTTAAGAAGGATGAAAACAATCCCCTGTAATATTTAAGTGCACATATTGTTTCAACACATTTTTTGTAAACAAAGGGGTATAGAGAAGTTCAAGACCTGCCTGAGAAACGGGAAGACAATAAGCCCTAGAGAAAAAAACACACCACACTTGAAGTCAAAAGACACAGACACTGTTCTTGGATCTTCTTTGGGTGTAGTGGGTGCTCTAGGGTATCTATCATTTGACTATCACCATTTCACCATCMTAAAATGTGAATAATATTGATATCTTTGAGATGATTGAAGATATAATACATGATGGAAGAGAAAAGCACTGTCTAGTTCTTTCTGTTCTGCCTTTAAAACCTAYGTATTTGAAATAGTTTCAGTTAACTTCTCTAAAAGGAAGCAAATTTTCCCAAAGAGTTGATGTGAGGCTTGTATGTGTGGATCTTGCAGAACCAGGCTTTAAATCTATAAGGAAAAACTGCAGAATAGGTTCTGTTTCAGATGGCATGATTCTGCAAACATTAGACTCCCTGTTTAGCTCCACTCCTCTACAGCATCCAGTAGGCATCAAGGGGAACAGCCCTGTTCAGCAGATGTCCAAGTATTTGCAAGACACTGGGTCTTAGCCTGCAAAGCAATTTATTTTAAGAACAAAGTAACAAACAATCTCATTTTCTACTGATTTATCACTTTGGGAGTTAACAGAACTTTCATCCCATGGGAGTTAACAGAACTTTTGTGCTTCAGCTCTGATAGACATGGTCTTTTCTTGCYGCAACTCTTATTATGTTTTACCTGTTTAAATCCACTGAATTTCATACTAAACGATTACTGTATAATGCTGCTTTCTTAACAGAGTTATATTTTACAGAATAAGTTAAATATTAATTCATGGCCTAATGTTTTCATTTTAATTCACTTACAAGTTCCAATTTAGTCTCCAAAATACAGTCATTTTATAAAACACCTACAATTTCTGCATATCAACCACGAATACAATGTAGGAGTTATTTGAAAATATGCATTTTTCCCAGTGTAATTTTCAAATGACATTAGCACATTTTGACTAATACCTAAGAAGCATAGAAGTATTATACATATACATTCAGAAATGAGAAAATGTAATTTAATGACTATATTAGTTCAGGCTTCATTCATCAGCCATTTCTGGCTATCATCATTGAGATTCTTACCTTGGCATTTTTTTGGCCAAGGACAAAGAGTGCTAATTCTAAGTCCCTTTGACAGGAGGTGTCCGAAAAGTAGGCAGAAAGAATATCTCGCAGTAGATTTGCCAATAATATATCTGACATTATTCCATTCTTAATTGGGGGGCATCAATATGTTTGGTATTCTAGGTCATGATGACAGAATTTCCCAAATAAGACGAAGACAAAAAATTTRAATCTTAAATCTGCCATAGATGTTTACATTCTATGTAAACCTCACAAAGAAATGGAAGTTGTGAATCTATTAAGAAGCTTACATGCATAATTCTTCTCTTCAGATGAAATTTATAAAGTTATAGCACTGTGTTCTRAAGGGCCTGTGAGCAGAAAGAATTGTTTTAAGCACATAGCTCTGAATATGAAGTAAGTTTAGAACACAATGSATACATAAACCAAGAAAGCCAAGGAAGAAAGGAAGCAATGTAACCTTCTGAACTATTGCACAAATCACAGAAAATAAACAAAAGGATGTTCACCTTTCCTATAAATATTCTAAACATCTTTTAAGATACTGAAAATAAAGATCCGGGAGGAAGGAAGAAGAAAGTAAAGTGAGTTCTGTAGCTCCCTCCTTTAGGAGAAGCGGGATTTCTCTGGGGCCTTTAAAGCCATTCTAGAATACAGAAAGAAATTGTGAGCACAGAAGCAGCTCCCTAAGATGACTAACCTTTGGGTAAAGAGGATTTGCARGGGCCAGCTGCTAAGCTGGTTAAACTATTAACACACCTTTACCTGTTGATGGAAAGCTGGTATGCCCTAAAACTCCTCTACTTTATCCACCTACATTAATTGGTGTAGTAAAAGACATTGCCTATAAATCTTGGCTRCTCATAGCACACTAGGTATGCTGTGAGGATTAGACTCATGCTATGCCTTATCAAGGGCAGTTTCCTAGTGGTTGCCTCGATGGAAAGGATGCAGACTGGATTCATCCTCAACCCAAATGACAGTATTCTGAAAAACATTCCTGAAAGGAGTAGTAGAAATAAGAGACAATCACGTTTTTAAAGCTTGTTTTTTAGTAAATGTGTTACAAAYATTCCAAGCATATGTTTTATCTCTAAAATTGATAGGACAGACTAAAGTYACTGTTCTACCTCTACTTGTACTTAGAGAAGTTTGGCAGACAAGAACAGCATGGTATTTTTGGTAAACGAAGTTAGGTGTGTGAAATATCATATGATTGTGCCCTCTCATTGCCTGTAGCTTCCAGCTACTGTTGATCTTGAATTGCAATTACTGAAGGACTGTTAGGTTAGCTGCTCATACAAGAAGTATGTCGTTAACTCCCGCTTTAGTCATCTAACCTCTGACTTCACCAGTTTTGAGCCAGTACTTTGGACATGAATGACACTGAAAGAGCCTGAGCTTTCTTTTCATGTACATTAAAAGAGTCAATAGTATAAACAAACTGCTTATTAAAAACTCAGGCACACCCATTATGTTAAGATCATTACAAAGCAGCAGCCAAATATATTGGCCTAATATCTGAGCACTCCAATATCCCATTTATAAAGCAATGCATGAACTTATGAACAGAAATATTAATAGGACCAGAGAAYAGTTTGATTTTTATGGGTCAAAAGGAGGCTATTAGGCTTTTGCATACTCATAAGCCTTCCTTTTTTGTGAATGCRGAATGTTTGACTTTGATGAGTTTGCCTACACAGACATGTCTGCAAGATCACAGCCTAAAATAACTTCTAGCAACTCTAAGGCTTTTCCTGCACCGAGACCCACTGCTGGAACAGAAACTCAATAGGTACATAAACACTGAACATCAATGGCTGCATTATGCAAAGGCACTCCTTACACTATATATAAATATGCTCTGTTGTCAATCTCTTTGTAAACACAAATTACCTTCTCATCACTGTAAGCTTTAAGATTCCACAATTTATTGGTAATAAAACTTTATTCAGATAGGTAGTATGTGCCCCACCAATATAGAGAAAGAATAGGACAACTTTTGTAAATAAGCAGATGTTGTTCGYTTTTTATTTCTCTTCTGCCAAAAAATTATTTACTGTAAATTCCCTCCATCTGGCAGGAAGCTAATCTGAATATGAATCAATCTATTCAAAAATAACTTCAGAAATTTTAGGCATTCATAATGGCTTTTTTTTTCTGTACAACACCATTTTTCAGTCATTCTACTCAGACAAGCAAGCTTTTCAAAGCAAATCAAGCAGAAATATTTTGAGACGATTCTGCAACTTACATTTTTCATGAATTCTATCACAATACTACCGACTTATTTTGATATTTCTGCAGTCCACAAACAAATACTTTCAGGGAAGTAAAGCAGAGTATTCCAAAAATTGGGGGGTAGGAGGGGAGTAATAATTGTCTATATACAGWGCACATAAAATAATGTGTAATAAAACTATTTTAAAATCACATTTTAAATATTAGTTTTATATTTTTGGTCCCTCCTTTTCAAGTGCTCTCTTCCATCACTGAAAGAGACAGATAAGTAAATACATACACACARTCACTTTAACAAGAGCAGTTCAGGAATAGCATCTAACAACAAAATAATGCTATAACTAAAGCTTAGCTGACAGTTCTGTGTAAGTATAGGTTACTCTTGTATATACTGAGCAGGAAAATCTTGTCTAAAGAATGATGAATAGATGTCTGCCTAATGAGAAAATAGAGAAGTGAACTAGTACRACACCCTCTCCTAATTACCTGTAAAAGCACTATGTCTTTTCCTGGTCAGTTACTGCAGGTAATTAGAAAAATAAAAATATGTTTCTT
Organism: Oceanodroma leucorhoa; assembly: GCA_030449065.1. Classification (NCBI taxonomy): domain Eukaryota; kingdom Metazoa; phylum Chordata; class Aves; order Procellariiformes; genus Oceanodroma; species Oceanodroma leucorhoa. Next base: position 1,076,170 of record JASVER010000169.1, on the reverse strand, counting down.
GTTGGAAAGAACTTAAAATCAGGATAAAACACCTCTACTTAGGAAAGCACTTAAGCACATACATGTTATAGATATGTGCTTAATATTCACTAAAGATTTAATGAAAAGTATAAACCTTCATATTCAGGCTTTTAGCCTCCCATTCAGGAAAATGCTAAAGGTACCATCCATTCTGAAGTGTAAAAAGCATGTGTTTAAATATGAATATTTTAACTACTTATGCTTRAAGTTGAGCATCTGCTTAAGCACACTGGAGTACCAAGACTAAAGTTCTCAGCATCAGATTGAGATGTTGGGGGGGAATACTTGAAAAGCAGAAGAGAAATGTATTCCTGAGGAYCGAGAAGTGCATACCGTTCTAGATAGAAACAGCAATATAAACGAGAAGAAGAAACAGGACTTAAAAGGCAAGAAGAGTTGTAGAACCCAAATGGGCAACAAAAAGGTAATGCAGAAGAGATGAACAGCACTCCTAAAGAGAGCTGCACTATTGTGTGGGAGGAATATGATCACGGCAGGAACAGAGAGACGCATAAATGAGAGTAGATTTACTGAAGGATGGAAGCATGGGGGGTGATTGCCCTTCCATTATCTTGAGCCAGTGATATGGGCTCATATCAAATTTTGAGCAAAAAGAAGCACTGCTGCACCTTCCAACAAAATGTCAGAAGTGTTGATAACTGAGAGGGACCAGTGATAAGGTGATCACAGAACTGACAAACATCACAAGATGTTTTTACTGTATAGATTGGAAACTAAATGCTTAAAGGGACCCAGAAAGGACAGGGGTTTAAAGAATTATATATAAAATACTCCCCCTAGTATGCACAGTGGAGGCTGCAGCAGTGGAGCCAGGGATGCTTAGGTACCTGCTTCTGCCACMCAGCAGAAAGAGCCATACAAGAGGCTGAGAGATTCTCTAGGTGATTAGGGTGCTCCTGCTTTGAAAGGCACTTGCACTGTGTCTATAAGCACAACAGTGGAGCAAATGATTTTGCTCAGTTGGTTTTTGGCTCCAACTCAACAAAGTCATTTTTACAGATTTGGGTGAATGTGTACTTCGTGCATAGAAAAAGCAGAAGAAAAAAGACCAGAGTGCTCAAACAGTCTTCTATTTAGAAGGCTTAAACAGCCAAAATTATAAAATCCATTCTGTGACTATCCTTCTATGACTCTTGTTTTTCACATGCATTTTGTGATATGTCTCAAAGGCATATCTACATTCGCTCCTCCCAGACCATATTGTCATCTGAGGAGACAGTTTATCATCCTAGAGCTGCAAAGAGGCATTTTCACCCTAGTGCCCCCTCTCCCTGTAAGGACAGAGCTGGATCTCCGACTATCCAGAAAGCCTAGCAGGGCAGAGAGCTGAAGTCACACAGCACAACTGTCAGGCAACTATGACACAACCAGCTCTGAAAGGGGCTTTACAGTTTCATGCTGGACTTCCCAGGCTAATGAAGGGATTAAATGGCTCCTATATYTGCCTATTCTTTTTGTTCAGGACAGTTCTCACTCTGACCTGCTCCTGATTTCCATCAGAAACACAAAGTTTGCACATTCTCGCTCCACAGTTTCATCAAACATTCATCTGATCCCTGATCCACCTGTAGCTTTGAACTATTTCGTGAACTAAAAGCACATTTGCAGAACCTAAACCAAAAAACCCACCCATTAAATAGTGGCACAATAAAGTAGAACCCCCTCTTCCCATTAGTAACTGTATGCAGTGAAAAGAAGTATACTACAAAATCCCTGATTAACTATATAAAGGAGATGCATTTTCATTTATTTTATTGGTGTAATATACTGTTTATTATAAGTATTTTGCAAATCACTATACTTCACCTAGAGGTTTTACGTGTGCAGAAAGGATTAATTACTTACTAGCTTTTCATGTCATTTAAGACATTACATAACTTTGGATGAAAATTCAGGGATAAGCTAATCTAAATTGCAAACCATATCATAACTCAAGAAGCTCCTTAAAATATAGCATAAATTCTGATTGTTCAAATTAAAGTATTGTATAAAGTCATGACCCCAACAGCCATATTGGCTGTTCCTTTCATTATTTTATTGGCCTTACATGATATCCTGAAAAAATGAAGAATCTACTTGGATTAAACATTCAGTAGTTTCAGTTGGACAGYGTGTTTCACTACAAAAAAGCAGAAAAGTGTGAATAGAAACCAATTATTGTAATGTTGTCTTGTTATACTAAGTCTCCAGAAGAAAAATACAAATCACATTTTAATATAAACATCAGAGCAAAAGGATATTGTTAAGTTTTTAAAGACATATTAGTATCTTTAATGAAGTAATCACAGTACATATATAGATGATGCTTTATCCAAAAAATTTTAAGGTGCAAAACAGAAATAGAATTGTAAAATAGAACTGGTACATTCAATCTGCTTACATACTTAGCCAATTTAAAGATTGCTCTATCCAGTTAAAAATAATATCAGAGTTTTAAACATCTAGATGCAGCTGTGGTCACACCRAACTCAAACACCATGAAGCAGATGTGGGCAATTTATTCTAGAATGTAATTCAGCACAGAATTATACTTACATAATATAACTGTCCTGGTTTCAGCTGGGATAGAATTAATTTTCTTCCTAGTAGCTGGTATAGCGCTGTGTTTTGGAATTAGTACGAGAATAATGTTGATAACACACTGATGGTTTAGTTGTTGCTAAGTAGTGCTTACACTAGTCAAGGACTTTTCAGCTTCTCATGGCCTGCCAGCCTGGCAGCTGACCCAAACTGGCCAGAGGGATATGCCGTACCATATGATGCCATGYTCAGTATATAAACTGGGGGGAGTTGGCTGGGGGGCGGGGACTGCTGCTCTGGCTGGGCATTGGTTGGCGGGTGGTGAGCAATTGCATTGTGCATCACTTATTTTGTATATTCTTTTATCATTATTATTATTTCCCCTTCCTTTTCTGTCCTATTAAACTGTCTTTATCTCAACCCATAAATTTTCCTTCCCCCCCCCTCGATTTTCTCCCCCAGCTGCCTGCCAGGTTAGACCACAACAATAACCCACTATCTGCATGGTTTTTTCCTACACATTTTGTCTGTATTTTCAAAGAAGCTGCTAGCTGAGTTATCCTTGCTCTTCTCTTAGTCCTTCAACATCTTCAATTTTCCCAGTTGCACTGTAAGACCTCTGAATTACTGCCAACAATTTATGAAACAGCGGAATGCTAAATAGTTGCTGATTTTGATTAAATTCCTCACTAGCAAGAGGAGCACAAACACAGTAATCACATTTAAATAGGCCATGTTTGAAAAACACCAGTCACTCCAAGAAAATACCTCTCCCCAAAACAACTAAACGAAGAGTTTAGTTGTGATAGACAACACCTTGAAAATGAAACAGCAGCAATGCACCAGGACACTGGGCGATGGAGCTCTGTTCGTAAGCTCTATTCCAGTAGCTGCTGTGTGTGCTGAAGAAGTTACCCTTCCCACCCCATGCCAAGACCCATCATTAGCTTCAGCTGGCAGAGCTGCTTATATGAGCACCACCTAACACAGATCAGTCATCGTCAGCTACATYAACATGAGCTATGTTAGCCAAGGTCAGGACTCACACTGCTAAAGCTAACTAAGGGCATTCTAACTGCAACTCAAATTCAGCATTTCCCTGGAATACTGACTTTCTGATAAAAGGAGGAACATCACACTGAAACACTTACATTTGGAAATACTAAAATTATGTTTGGAATTTACAAATCTGCTGCTTTGTGTTTTCATTCTCTTTGAAAGACCAGACTCCCTGGTAAGCTATACATCTTGCATATAGGCATTCAAGTAAGGTTCTCCTCTCTCAAAGACGACCACTATAATGCATCAAATGTTGACTAATGGGCCTACAATAAAAGAACTGATCAGAGGGACTCCCAAATTGCAACTCTTCTACAAGATACAAGCAGTGATGTCAAAATAAGCRTTTTCGGTTTTCGGTGAAAGTAGAWTCACACTTATATCAAAAATAAAGCTATTGAAAATGTTTTAAAATAGGGAGTTTTAATTACTGCTTTGACATTTTCCTTCCAGGAAGCAAATTACATCAGCTCTTGCAGCAGCTAGTACATCAGTTGTCCTGTTGTTTTGCAGTACAGGAAAAGGTGTACAACTTACATCTTCAGACACATCAAATGGGATGGTTACACTTTGTTAAACTGCATAACATTTCTTTGGATTCACTCACTCATTCATTTCTATTTAATTCTAAGTATTTCCTGGTCAAATTCTGCCTCATCCTTTCACAGAATGCACATACAGCCTCCTTCATGCTTTACGTCTAGCTTCTGCTGAATGATGCTGAAAACTCCTAATACAAATTCTGATACACTACCATCCCTTAGGAATTTGGAAGCTAATTTAAGGTGATATATCCAGTGGGTGTAGCCATGAACAAAAAAWATGAGAGGCAAAGCAGGTCAGGATAATGGTCAAAGCAGATGGTTACACAGACCAACTATGCACACAATTGAATGTTAGTATTTGTAAAGACAAATTTAAACTAGTAACTTGTTGAAGTAATAGAGTAAAGGCCTTAAGATTTGGTCCTGTGTGATCAATTGCAAAATGTTTAATCACATACATTATTAATGATAATTGCACGGTTTTGTGTGCTTTGGAAGAATCACTATCATTCAGTGTGGGTCTTCAGACAATGTAATTGACTGCCCTTATCCAGGAAATCAGTTTTGTATTCCTGACAATGCACTGTAAGTGCGCCGTAATTTTTTCTGCCTCCCTCAGTCTCTGTAACTGAAAGATCTAGCTCTTCACCCAACCCACTAAAACACAGGGAAGAAATCTGGGTCCCAYCAATACCTAAATAACAGATGAAGCTGATTTTGAGTAATACTATTCTGAATATCTCAACAATGAAGAACGTAAGTTTGCAATCAGGATGATTCACAAGCTCAGAAGCCTTTTCTGAAATACTGCCTTATAAATCCCTTCTATTAGTGAGAAAACACCTAATGCTCTGGAAAAAAGTATTTCAACAGCCTTTCCATGGCAAGGCAGGACTTAACTGGCACGTGAAGGAGATCATATAGCATGGCTGTCTGTGACAGAAGGAAAACAATCAAGAGCCCTCAAGCTTTTCTTCCGTAGCAAGACACAAATAGGACTAGMAGAAATGCAAAGATTTTTTTTACTGCAAGAATAGCTCTAATAGCTGGAATTATAACTAGTTTATGCATGTAACAGTATGATTTGCAAGAACTACTGTGATAAATCCATCAAATTGCCCATAGCTTTGCAAACAGACCCTGTTTTAAAAGCATGACAGATTTTCTTCAGCTTCAGTACAGATTCCTCTTTTACCGAGACTGGAATTCTAGTGAAGCGGACATGAGATGTATTTAAAGTAGGAAAGTTTAAGATCGGGTTATTTACTTATGTATTTTCTTCATTTTAATKAAATCTCATTTGCTAAGCAGATCTCACTTTTTATGAAAGCATAAAAAAAATTGCTGCAACACCAAAAAATATATCTAATCTGGAGCTTTTGTTTGGACAAATGGACAGTTTCATGTATAGTTAGAGAGACTTTAAAAGTTGTTTTATCCCCTTGCAAAACTATAATTGAAAGGCCTAAAGGAAATTTTAACATAATTAAAAAAAAATCCCAAAGTGAAAAGTGGATGCACATGGAAAAGTGAAAGAACCAAAMTAAAAAGCACTTTTTAACATTCAAGGCAAACAAACTGAAACTTTCAGTTTCAGTAACCTTGTGTGTTATTTTTAATAATGTTAGGTAAACATATATTAGACACAAGTCTAATGTTCCAATTAACAGTGTCCTAAGTAACAAAATTTAGGGGGAAATGTGCTTTTATAGCGCCCAGAGACTAYTACTAATGTGATTAGTCTCTAGCTGTTTGGTAACTTGTATCTAACATTATTGAGAAAAATTCATTGTATATAATGACACATTTCCACCATCAGAGCACCTCACAGTTACACTTCACCATGGCTGTATTGCCAGTATTCTGGTTAAAAATAAGTGAAATATATTGCAATTATACTGTGTTTTCTCTGCAATTATGCCAAACATGCTTTGCAATGCATTTGAATAGACTGCATTGCAGTTGCTCTTGAAAATACAAATGCATCCAAATACAAACTATCACTGAAAAAAGGTGTTTGCAAATAGGAAAAAAATATCATGGAAATAAAGACAAGGTTCAGAAACTAATAAAGAAAATAAGAATTTCTCTTGCAAATACCTGAAGAGACAGGAATACAGACAGGATAATTTTACCTTGTATTGACCTTAAATGATATAAATAGATCTGTAAAAGTATAAGGGGAAAAACCATACATTCATTAGATTTAGCCTTTGTAAAGGGTGAGTGAATTTAACTGAAGTCATCAAGAGCTCATCATGAGCATTCACTATCCAAAATTATCTTTTCTTTGCTCATATGCATCCATAATATAGATTAGCTCCTTATAGGATTAAAATACCCCTCAGGCATAAAGAACCTAATGTCACTCCAAGTCATTTCCCTCACCTGGGTCAGTTTCAGAATTTTCTCCTTACGCAGCATTCCGGCTGTGTTTTTAAAATGCTAGTTTTTCTCAGAGAGGTCTGTGAAGGTTCATTAACACCTTCAGATGATGTGAACCATTCACATTCAGAAAACTCGAAGCGTAGTTTCCATGTGTTTATCTGCCATTTCTTTTACGCACTTGATGTGTGTATGCATTCCTATTAYCATGTTAATCTACCAACATACAGTCCAAGTGAAATCTTGCGCAGTATTCAAACAAAAAAAWTAGCAATATTTTCCAAGTACTACTAAATATTACAGCTCTGCAGCTCCAGGCTTGCAAGAGCAAGTTTGTTTCAGGGTGGGGGTGGATAGCAACCGACAATGAATACTGAAGTCTAATTATTCACTATATGCATGTATTTAAATTGGAAGTATGCTCTATTATATGAATAACAAGTGGTTTTCTTCCTGATCATAGTTTGACCAACCCTAGCATGGGAAGATGGCTCATTTATAAGACGTTTAAATCTTCCAAATGAAGCAGTGTCCAACAGCTTGTTGTCAGTACGTCTGTAACATTGTTTAGAATAAAAAAATGCACAATTTGCAGAACTGCACTGAAACAGACTATCTAATGCAGAGTTTAGAGAGAAATCGCAGGCAGAACTCTCAGAGGAGAATGAAGAAAATGACTGGACTGTGAAAGAGCAAAACTAATAATGAGCAACTTTACATACGTCTAGAGTTAGCTGAAGATTTATGTTAAATTGTATGGTTCTGTTATTTCTCCTGCGAGGGAGAAGAATTATGAATGCTTTATTGTTTTGCTACATAAACCATCTCTGTGACTTTAATATTCAATGTTGAAATGTAGCATCAGTTAAAKGGTCCATAGAGATAAAGAAACATATATCTGCACCTTTCCCACTAYAGAGAGGACAATCTGAACACACAGTGAAAAGAGGCCAGTTGAACAGAGAAGGCTGTGGCTCCTTACCCAAATAAAGATTTTAGGAGAAAAACTCACATAACATCACAGAGATCACAGCATGAGCCAGGAAGGGTAGTTCATGAATTTCAGCACTCTATACCCCACTAGCCCTGGGACCACTGTACGTAGGCATAAATTCAAACAGCCTAAGAGATGCTTTAAGTTGCTAAAAACCAGAAAATTACATCTGCTAGAATGGATGAGCAGCAGYCTCTTTACTTGCATCCGTGCAGATCCCAGAATGAGGGAACATGGCCTAGGAGTCTCCGGACCAGCAGGTAAACCTGTTCCACACAGGGAAGAAAATCTGCGCTGATCTTCCTGTGCCAGACACACTGGTTTTACTGCCAGWCTCTGCTGGCAGGAGAGGAGCAGATGCTGCGTTCTGGTAGTCTGGCAGGAACACTGGGCTCTGCCCATAGCACTGGGAATTGAGTAGCTATGTAGGAAAGATACTGTTACATAGCAAATACCAGAAATATGTTCCTTGCAGGCAGCTGGCATCATTAATTTATATTCTTTTATGAACTCTAGAAAAAGAGGGTACCAGGATGACTTAAGCAGTGAAATGGCTGCCATCCATTTAATTTTCATGCCCACATTTCCAYATAAACTGCTGTGCTTTGGCCACTCATTTTTTCATTTTGATGTCATCTCTTCTACAGTGCTAAATTCCACGCCGGCTTACAAGCTTGCTCCCTTGGCTGATCAGTGTACCCAGGATGCAGGGATCTAACTGCACAGATACTCAGCCAGGACTGCGTGTTAAGGTATTTCAACACGGTGCAAGGATGCACCATGCTGTGATATCTCAGCTGATTCTAACATAAATCTCATTCCAGAACTGGAGACATAACACTATCAGGATGGCACTGCCCTGGGGTAGCACATTGGGTATACTGGATACAATATACTGCTTCTAGGATCGAAGCCAGTATCTCTGCATGAAACTGGACTTTGCTATGTAGACCTGGCAGCTACCCCAGGGTTAGCTTAGGAATGAATCTAAGGTGCACGCAGCGTAGAGATCCCCAAATGGATGGCATGTCTATCAGCATCACCAAGCTATGCTATATCTTGGTGCTCTACCCTATCAGCACTACAGGAGGTGAGTCAYTTTGCAGGAGGTTTATCACTAGCATGAATCTTTGGGGTTTTTTTAAGTGGGGYAGATAAGCATTTCAGACTAGCAATATCAAGAGCAGACTGATTCAACTTTTTGAATTGAAATACCTCCTATCTATCATGTTTAGTAAAGCCCCTAAATCATTCCTTCTCAGCACCCTGATTACGTTATTGAATTTTTCCTCCAGGGTAGAGCTTTTCATAAGCCTGTATAAAAGTTCTTGTGGACACAGGAACTGAACCTATCTTGCTGCAGACCATCCTTTCCTCTGGCCTCACCTAATGAGTTTTGCAGGGTCAAGGTGGGACTTCCCCTGAAATCCCCAAATCAAAACCAAGTGTTCTCAAGACAACAACATTGACAATCGAACATCAGTTAACAACATTATATTGCCACAAAGGAAAAAATAAAGTCTTTTCTAAAAACCATGACCTTACTAAAAGAAATGAAACAGTTTACAGCTGACTGAAGCAAAATAGSTTGCCATATATATTAATTTACTGCAAAAAGGAAGGGAAATGTTTCTCCTTAGTACTTCGGTTAATGGAATAAAATAATGCATTTAAATTGAAGCAAGGAGATTTATATTGAACATTAAGATAAGCTTTCCAAAGGTAAGGTTAGTAAATCACTGGACTAGAGTGGCTGGTCACTGCAGAATTTCTCCTACCGGTGCTTTTAAGAACAGCTTAAGTAAATATCTGTTAGGAATTATTTACATATCCACTGACTCTTGCCTGCAGATRAATGGACCAAATGGTCTTTCAAGCCATATCCTAGCCCTTTGTCCTTTTTTTTTTTAAAAAACTATCTGTATTGGGTTTATGTGGCAAGGTTTTGGTAGCRGGGGGGCTACAGGGGTGGCTTCTGTGAGAAGCTGCTAGAAGCTTCCCCCATGCCCGATAGAGCCCGTGCCAGCTGGCTCCAAGACGGACCCACTGCTGGCCAAGGCTGAGCCCATCAGCGACGGTGGTAGCACCTCTGGGATGACATATTTAAGAAAGGGGAAAAAACCCTGCGCAACAGCAGAGAGGAGTGAGAATATGTGAGAGAAACAACTCTGCAGACACCAAGGGCAGTGAAGAAGGAGGGGGAAGAGGTGTTCCAGGCACCGGAGCAGAGATTCCCCTGCGGCCCCTGGTGAAGACCATGGTGAGGCAGGCTGTGCCCCTGCAGCCCATGGAGGTCCACGGTGGAGCAGATATCCACCTGCAGCCCGGGGAGGACCCCACGCTGGAGCAGGGGGATGCCCGAAGGAGGCTGTGACCCCGTGGGAAGCCCACGCTGGAGCAGGCTCCTGGCAGGACCTGTGCACCCATGGAGAAAGGAGCCCACGCTGGAGCAGGTTTGCTGGCAGGAATTGTGACCCCGCGGGGGACCCACGCTGGAGCAGTCTGTTCCTGAAGGACTGCACCCCATGGAAAGCACCTACACTGGAGCAGTTCGTGAAGAACTGYAGCCCGTGGGAAGGACCCACATTGGAGAAGTTCGTGGAGGACTGTCTCCCGTGGAAGGGACCCCACGCTGGAGCAGGGGAGGAGTGTGAGGAGTCCTCCCCCTGAGGAGGAAGGAGCGGCAGAGACAACGTGTGATGAACTGACCGCAACCCCCATTCCCCGTCCCCGTGCACTGCTGCCGGGGAGGAGGTGGAGAAATCGGGAGTCAAGTTAAGCCCAGGAAGAAGGGAGGGGTGGGGGGGGAGGTGTTTTAAGATTTAGGTTTTATTTCTCATTCTCCTACTCTGATTTGATTGGTAATAAGTTAATTTCCCCAAGTGGAGTCTGTTTTGCCTGTGAAGGTAATTGCTGAGTGATCTCTCTGTCCTTACCTCGACCTACGAGCCTTTCGTTATATTTTCTCTCCCCCGTCTAGCTCAGAAGAGGGAGTGATAGAGCTGCTTGGTGGGCACCCGGCATCCAGCCAGGGTCAACCCACCACACTATCTTAGTAAATAGATTATAAATATGAATATTTATTATTTTGAGAGATATAGTATAAGGACTACTGTTAAGCCAAGAGAACCAATTTTTTTTATCCAGAAAGGAATCCACCTAGTTTGTGATTAGTTTCTGCCTAAAATAAACAAGCAGAAATCACAAATGCAGCAGAGTCTGACTCTCACTGAATTTACTTCATGAATCKTACCTCAAAGGGGCCTAGAAAGCTAATCAGACTTCTACTCAAACCTAGCTACTTACTGAAAGCAAAATATTGAAAATTGTTATTTAGGGAGGGCTTGAGACGTAATCATGCAGAACTCATTGCTCTTCTTGGAACCCCTCTAAATATAAGGTGAAATACTATATGCAAGATAAGTCTGTCCTTTCATTAAAYGACTTCTGAGAAGGTTTGTGCAGGCTCCAGAGCTTTTAGTGTTTTGCATCCACCTTTGCTACACAAGAAAAGTGGCAAGTGATTTTCTCTGAAAATGGAAATTAGGCTCATTGCCTGGTATTCTTAGGTAGGAAGTCCTTCACCAACAAGGTTTATACTGCAAATAAAACAAGGCCTGACACCTTTCTGAACATCATTGTGGTTCTTGTTCTTAGTTTCAGGCTGATTGTGCTGAAGGATTTACAAGAATGCTTTCAGATTCTGGCAATATTATTTTATCCTGATACAAATCCATTTACAATAGTGCTGTCTGCTTTCCCCTACTCTGGCTAACAGTAAGTCAAAACATTCAGCCCTTGTACAGATAAAGTCCCAAWAAATGAAGCTGGATTTTGATGCTAGGATGGCCCACCAGAGGTAGCTCAATAACTACAGGGAACGTTCTTAAGCAAATTGAGTCAAAAGGACACCCAAATAAAAATTACTAAAACTTTTGTTTTCTAAAAGGTGGTACACATTCTCAGTTAATGAGAAACCATTCTCTGACTTTTCATGCTGCCTATCAGCAGTAACTGTCTAGCCTGTCAAACAGGGCATTTCTCCAGGCACTTACTGATGGCTCACAGATGTGCAAGGAAATCAGCAAGTCCAGTGAGAACAGGGACTAAAACACTATCCACCACACCTCCAGCAGTTCCCTCCTTGGCATCTCGCACAGAATGCGGCTACCGTGAAAGAACTGAGGAGGAAGCACACCCCTGGCCCACCAGCTGTTCATATGCCTACAGCAGCCAGCCCAGCACCCTACAACAATGTTCAAAGATGTATGTCCTTCCTTCTTGCTCTTCCTTGAATCTTACAGAAGTAGATTTAGACTGCTGCTTTACTTCACTGTCCTCACCTCATTGGGTTTGTCCCTACTAATCCTTTTCCYGCTCCCTCAGGAAGGCTCCTTCATTTTCACAGAGCGCAACAGCTCAAAGGTAGGTGGGGAGGGTCCATCTTTATAGCTCAAGTGACAACAGGAGAGGACAATGTAGGATGCTGTAACCACAATGCTGTGGGTCAAAGAGTTGGAAAAGCTCAGTGAAACAAAAAAGATTATTTCTCCCTATAAGACAAAAAATTACAGCCCATTTTAAAAGTGAATAGCTTGTATTAAAAGATGATAGCACAGTCTGAATGAATTAAGACTTTTCACATCTTCACCATTCCACTGCAAAATTTACGAAACATAGCTTGCTGCAGTGCATGTTTTGGTGCTTTGAGTACTTTCTTTATGACCTTGAGCTGCACAGTTACACATGAATGCTACTTTAATATTTTTCTCAGCTAGTACTGTTCCTAGTATTATTGCTGTAGGCTGCTTTGCTTTACGGCTTGGTTTGGCGACAAGTATCACGCAAAGGGAAAGAAAAGATAGTGATAGGTGAAGTGATTTTCCACATATACTTTACCGTGGATAGGATTATCTTTAGCAATTAATTTTTTCTTCCAATAATGTATGGATGTCCCAATGAGACAGAAAAAGTAGGTCAACTCATTATCCCAGCTGCATTGACTCAGCAGCACTCTAGCCATTTTCCTACAACTAAAACAGGCACTGCACAGAGAAACACATACAAATTAGGGTAGAAATATCAACATTGCATAGGTCAGCAAAACCATATGGTGTTTAGATAAAACACATGCATATTCAGAAATGGCTGATATATAGAAAGTTGTATATAGAAACTCAAGCTGTATATAGAAACTCAAAGCACAGATAACTTAGCTTTGCAGTCCTTGCTTTCTTCTTCTATATTCTAAAGTGAAGTGAGAGCTCATGAAATATTCTGGATTGACAGCTCTGGATACTAAAGTGCAGCTAAAGCTGCAGGCAGTGGCAACTTGAACTTTGAGCTTTGCTATGCTGTTGTACCAGTTCTGCCYGATTTGGAAAGACCACCTGTCTGGATCAGAAGGTATTTTAGTCTCTCTCATTAACCCACTGGCCTCTCAGTTGAAGCTGACAACAGGATACTCCAGTGGTAGCCTTTGAGATGACAGCCACTGGCAAACGGAATGAGATCATTCAAATTGCTTTCAGCTGGATTTCACACTAGATGTGAACAATGGCAAGGCACTAAAGAACAATACAAATTGAAATCCCTAGAAGCCCTTCTCTTATTTTCTTAATAAGTCTCTAAATTATTTTTCTCATGACTGCGATATTAAGTCTTGAATTCCTCAATATAAAACACATTTTGTTGTGTGGCTGTCACTACTCCCAGTCTCAAAGGAAAGCTGGTATAGAGTCCATCAGAACTAGGTTATATTTTGTCACTCTGCAGGTCTGGAATGCTGTTTCTGTTGKGKTTTTTTTTAGCGCAAAGTGGTAGAAACACAAGAAAACTCCCTGCATTCCCTTGAGCTCTTTCATTGCTCCTCTTCCMTCAGACAGAAGACCTCTATAACCTTTGTTAAGAGGTAACAATGTGGTTCTGGAAGGAACTCAGTTTTACTATGGTGTGGTTTAAAAGCCTAGCATCAGGTATGTCAGAGTACTGGGATAAATTTTGGAAAACATATGGCCCAGTCCTCAATGTTGGGCTGTGAGTTAACTAAGCATTCCAAAGCAGCTTAGAGCTGCAGTACCTAAATCCTTTAAATTCCTCTGAAGAGCACACCTGAGTTCCCAAAGGAATCTAATAATATATTCTGTAAACTACCAAACTACGGAAAAAGTAGCTACTAAGATGGAGGRGAGGTATAATATGGTGTTTCTGAAATGTGGAGGTGCTCCACTCTTTGCTCTGAAATTCCAGATGCAATTTCACTGTCTCATATAAAAAAGAATGAGAAGCTGTAACTTTTCGTTGCTACATAACCACATCATCCCTCAGAGCTATTAAAAAAGACATTGTGTACTTCTACYGCTTTTAATTTCCACTTGTTATTGTTTTACTTCTCCATCTCAGTATCTTTTAAGTACAGTGAGTAAGTACAAACTCACATTGAGTTTTTAGTGTTGATGAGCATAGTACTGTAAAATTGTTTTGAAGACTGAGGAGCAGTTTTTTCTTTAAAAATATCATTAACCACTGAATGCAGGAGATAGAGAACAGTTATTAAAAGAGCCAAAATTCAACAAGCTAGCCCAGTGAAGGTAGCTGTGTGGTTTCACTCAGTAAGACCAGAACATAACATCCCATAATCATATTGTCCGTCTGAGTGGTGTGTGAAAACTTTTCAATCTCATAAAAAAAGTTTTGATTTTCTTTATCACCACCTCTTTTTGAAGAGAAAAGATTACAGTGGATAAACTGGCAAACTCGATGTCAGAGACTCTAGTATAGTTTATATTTCCCTTTGATGTATATTGCTTAGCATACAGCTACTAATAATGTATACTCACATATGTGAGCAGATGTGTATAACATCTGCTGACTGCACAGGATCATACAGGACATGGATTGATCTCAGGCAAAGCACCAGGGCTCAGTTTCCCTACTTCCACTTGGTGGGTCTCAAGGCAAAACAGAAGAAGCAAGGAAGCAGCTTACAGGGTTTTCAGTAGGTATTAGCTGACTTGCCTTGAGTATCCTAAAACCACATAATCATCCCTGCATCTTTGAACAGGGCTGTCGGGGGAAGAAAGTCATCCTACAGCGGTTGGCATTAGCAGAATCAAGAAGAAATTGGACAAAGCAACCCAGGATTTGCTGTATTCAGAGTGTCTGCAGTGGAACCACAACTCACGAAGGTTTGAACTATGTACGTTCATTGCAACTGAGAAAGAGTAGGATCCCAGCAGCTGGGATCTACATCTGGACCAGTACTTTCCTGTAGATTGAAGAAGTCTTTCAGACCCYGAGATGTGGCTCATAGGAACAAACTGGGAGGAGCGCTTGATAAGCTGGTGACCTTGAGAAGCTGCAGTTCCAGGCTGACGGGAATCTCATGCTGGAACAAAGACAAATGCACAGTCCTGTGCTGAGCACGGAAAAATCCACCAATACAGGCTGGGGGCCAAACASCTGTTGAGCAGTTCTGCAGAAAGGACCTAAGCATCCTGCTAGAAAGCAAGATGAACACGACTAACCATACATCAGGCTGTACTACCAGAATATAACCAGCATGTCCAGAAAATWGATTATTTGGCACTTGTAAGATGACATCTGGAATACTGTACCCAGTTTTGGTCTTCCCAATACAAGAAARATATTTACAGACTTAAGGGAGTCTGGCAAGTGGCTAAAAGATAGCTAAGGACTGAACATCATTCCATAAATTAAAATATCCTAMGTATAACTGAACTTTTGAAAGGTCAAATCCTGGTACACTCGTTGGCTTTAGCTGCAGAAAATGGTTTGGCTTCAAATCTGCTGCTTAGAAAGCTGCTTCTCTAAAAATGGCAGAGAAGAACAAATCAGTTCATACATTATATATGGCATATCTGAGCAGTGGATAGAGTACAAAGTAGGTTTGTTGCTTTGGAAAGTTGGAAACCAATGAAATATTTGGGAAAAGGAAAGACTCTCTCCCATTAAATGATCTGCTGTCCTAAAGGACTAATCTGAAAGGGCTCAAAAGCACAGGAAAAGCCAAGAGACAAATGCAGAGACTAAAAATCATAAAGGGAAAGGTGAAAGAAGAAAAACTAAAWGAAGGGGTCTTGAAGAAGAGATGGAGATAGAGAACAACATGAACAACGCAAGAAGAGCTACTTCAGAATTCCACAACTAACATTCAGCTGGGCATGCATATAAGTACTTTTTATGTTATAAGGTACAAAATAGTAGCTTTCCAGGGAAAGAAGGRRAAAAAAAAAAGTCAAGCACAGACAGTGCGTATAAGTTAATCAACTATTTGCCTTATTTTGAGAGGTTTAGAAAACAATTAAGAAAAAAAAAAATCTTCAAAAGCTGTTCTGTAGAACATTATAATTGTTAAAAATGTGTTACATATTGCCCTGTAAACAAAGTAGGAAAAATATTTAYAAAATCTAAACTCTGTATTCTTTAAAAGTTGAAATTTCATGTTACAGAAAAGGTCGCTGTTAAGGAGATATTTTGTATGGGAGATAGCAGTGATGAAATATCTATTTTTCCAAATTCATCAGCAAACTTCCCCTCACAGAAAAACACATCACTCATTTCTCAGATCACAAGGAGACATTGTCCATACAAATAYGAAGAGTCAGATGGAACAGTTAAGAAATATCAAAGAATGGATAACTGTAATGGATTTGTGCTTACTCATTCCCAGACAAGTTCAGAATTACTTTGACTGATTGGACATGTTTTTGCATGCCAAAAAACTGACTCTRAGGTACTGAATAAGATGAAACTGAGGAGCAACCACTAACTCTTTCTGGCAGCACTGATGTATRTGGGATGACAATTCTAGACTAGTTCATCTTTTATCTCAAGACACACTGCAATTTACTCATTCTGCAAACATAGTTGCTTCCGTATTGAGATTTTTGTGCGTGTGTGGAGAATGAGTGAAAAAGTCACATTCCAGTCACCTAAATACTGAACTGTTTCAGTGTTTCCCTAGTAAGTCAACTGTTTCATCTGCAAGCAACTTTTCTTCCATAACTCTCAGTTAAACTCATCAGCAAGCTTTAAGTTATTGAAGCCTGCAAAGAACCCACTAAACTATGTCTGTGTTAAGAAACGTTCAAATTTCTTATTCTCACTCCTATGTCATGAACAAGTCTTTTCAGAAAGAAAGCCTGTGACTCTGGTATGCCAGCTCTGAGACCCTGCTGAACCATACTGATACAGGCTGCTTACACCTAAAGAATATGCTTATTTTCAGGACACAATCTGTCACTAATAGTTCTCGGTTCCTGTTTGATGTATTGTGTCATTCTCCCTTAAATGCTCTTAGTATTAGCAAATGCTTGTTCTACAGGCAGGTGGGACATGGCAGAGCTTTATTTTCACAGAGAATAAAGGCAAAAAAAAAAATCTGTAACACAAAGGAAGACTACCCTTAATTTCAAGTAATTAAATACAGAATTTATTTCATTAACAAAACTATGAGTAAAATACCATTTTTTCCCAAACCACATTGGATATTATGTTTTTTAACTTGAGTCTTCATTTCCATTTTGCTTGAGCTCTATTTAGAGACAGAGGGGAGGTATAGCCTCAGAGAATCAATCTTGATTCATTTTTTTGCTCAAGCACAAGCCTGATAGGCTTTTGCTGTACAGACAGTAGGCTCCTTCAAGTGACAGAATGGGTATAGCAGAGCTAMACTGTACAGGCTCCTCAGTGTAACCTTCCTTCTTTTATGCTAGGAAAAATTAAGGCAACCATCACAAAGTGCAGTGACTTTACCTGGTGCTATTAGTGGAAATTCCCCATAGAAAAGGAGAATTCCTTGATAAGTCTCAAGCAAGTTTCAGGCATTCTTTACCTAAGCACTCAGCCCACAAAAGCTCGCCTTTTTACATGTTTTTTTAAAAGCTCATGAGAATGTCAGGCATGATCTTTAGTGCTTTCTTTATCATCTTCTCTCTAGAGATATATCAGGATTAAAAAGTGCTTAAGTGTTTTTTGTATACACCACTATACRAGGCATCTGTAATTTTGCTATTTTGGAAAAGTCATCCTTAAAAACAGACACACAACACACAAATACATATCTGATTTTGTTTTTCAGTATCAGATTTTAGTAGTTTGTGATGCAGAACTATTCAGTYGCCATCAGTGCTTGCTGTTAGGTTGGAGAAAAAAATGCAATTGTGTGTCCTATTCTACTTTTGCAAGAAATCTAGTAAATAAAATTAATTCCTAAATATTAGCATGAATTTTTTTTTTATAATTAAGCATGTATTATTAAGACTGACACAAAAGTTTCCAATTAATTTATAGTTTGACCCTATTCCCAATTTAAAAAGGGGATGCACAGATTGTAATGTTAGACTGGCACTTGTTTGGCAGAATCCTATTCCTCCTAACAGCCAGTATCTGATGCTTCAAAGGAAAGTGCCAGAAATGCTATCCTGACAGACAGAGGTCAAACATCCTTACAAAGGGAATTTTAACCACAGGCAATAAAAATATCTAGTAGCAATGGCAGAAAGCATCATATTTCCAGCATGGCGTACAAAAGCTCACATATTTGATATTTTTTCTAGAAAACACAGGTATCATCTTGATTTAATTAGTAAAGGTGGCTTTGCTACTGACCTTGATATAAGCAGAATTTGGCTCATTTCCTGCTACTTTGAGAAACCCTTCTCCTTAAGTTTGGGCACRGGAAGATTAAATTGGCAATTTCAGTTCAGTTCAGGGTATGAACACTGGTAACGGTTGCTGGCTGCAGCTGACTGCAGTCATGCATCCCTCCAGCAGAAACAGTTCTTAAGCAATGCTGCTTCTGCAGTTCACCACTGTCACAAGCACTTCTTTGAAAGGGCTTCTGATCRTTATGGTAGCATGCACCACGAAAGTGTCTGTTTCCACTATATGCACCTATTCTCAAGACAAGATATTCCAGAGTTCAGAAATTTTCTTCAGGCTAAAGCTTAGGTTATCCTCACTTGGAAAATACAGCATACTTGGTACATACACAGGCATCTCCCTTGCACTACTAAATACAATGCTAAGCAGTTCCTAATGGACCAGGATTCCACCTGCTCAGTTTGACAGTTGACCCTGCCATGAAGATGAAGAAAAACAGCTAATTGTGCATCCGATTGGTTGTTTCCCATTATTTGTACTAATACTTTCTCCTTAGCAAATAATTAGATTGAGTACTACCAAGAAGCACCTTCCTATTTCTAAATGACCTGCATTTTCCTCACTATGCTCCCTATTATACTTTAATGATGGCTTTAATGACACCGTATTTAAGCTTCTCATTGACTGGACTACTACTGGCGTTTCCTGGATTCACAGATTCTTGAGGTCCGGAGACCATCAGCCTGACATCGCATGTAACACAGGGTACTGTAAAAGTGTCATCATTGCCTCTGCTTGATTTATGATACATCTTTTAAAAGGAAATTGCTTCTTTACTAACACAGTGAAAGTTCTCAATATAGCRAGTTACATATTGGAAACTGAAAGGAGAAAGCAAGGAGGTTTTTCTGGATAACTTGGAAAATAAAAATTATGCCTTATTTATTAGCAAGGAAAGTATAAAATTATCTTTACCAATTCAAAATTATATGCATTTCAGTGTGATGGGTATCCATATTTCTGTTTTCTAGTACACTGACCAAAGTATCTGGTGGCAGTGGTACATTTTAAAGACCACATGCAAACCACAGCAGAGYCTACAAATCGACTGGAAACTGGGTTTAGGCTCACGCATGCATTTTCAGTACCCACTTAGCAAAAGCTTTGCATTAGTCAGTCATATGAAGGAGTTCAAATTTTGGCTAAAATCCCATGCATCTACTTCTTTGTACACCTGGAGGTATACAGTCTAACACTGATAGAAACATTGGTCTGACAACAGCAGAAGTTGATTCTGCGTCCAAATAATTTAGCTATCGGTTCAAGCCACCRTTCTCTATAATGAAAAGTTTAGCACTCAGAGAAACGAGAATAAGATGGGAGACRGTTTTCTTTATATTATGCCATTAACAACTTATCAGGTTGTTTGACTCAGATATAGTACACTAGTTATAGTTCTCCAGATATTCAGCTTAACGCTCTTTTCTAAACTGTTTTGAGATCCTCCTTTGAAATAGCTGGGCAAATGCAAGTTATGATGCATGGACTGAGAACAGTTCAACAGAAAATAATTATATTTTTATGTCCTCTATCTAACTGAGGACTGCAGCTTTCTTCTCTTGACTTGAAGGACTCATACATAAATAAGGTTACTAGGCAGAAAATCCTTTTAAGAGAAGTGATCAGTAGGAGATAAGGTACAACTAAAAAAAAGTCAGACACTTATAATCTAGGACACAGAGATACGGATTAGAAACCTCACCTCTAACTCACAKAATACCTGAATATATACTGCAATCCAAGGGAGAGGTTTCAAGGGAGAGGTTTATTTCACCAAAAAGCATAAGAAGAGTTTCTGATACTACTCACCAGGTTGTAAACAATATAAAAAACTAGCGTACTTACAGGAAACAACTCTGAAAAACTGCTCTTTATTTTACACCCACCCTCATAATGTACTCTTAATCCCAAATCCTGTTTATTCATGTTAAACAGACTAGCACAAATTGGCAAAACACCATGACTCAAAAATACAGAAGAAAAGGAATAGAATTGTTGCAAGTCAAGACTGAGATAAATGTGAGCAATGCTAGGGGTGTAAAAGTTAGCCAACTTCTGCCCCAGTCAGCACTCTTCCAGCTTGCATATATTGTGTATATACTCAGATTGTATATATTGACCTGCATCACAGCAAAAGCATTAAAGAAATAATTTTCCTGTAATCTTTATGTGTTATATACATTTATTATATCTAAATGTGTAGTTGTGATAAGGGGGTTAAAAATTTACATTAAGAACTTTTTTCAGTGTKAGATGAAGTAGAGATTGAAAATGACAATAAAATGAAAGTAGGAAAATAACATCCTTGTAGTTTGGAGAAGTTTGTTTTGCTTTGTTTTTCTTTAGTTTGTATTTTATTTACATCCTTCTCTCCTTTTCACATCGGTTAGCTTTACTGTTTTTTCTAACTGTAACTAATTATTTGTAGAGGGCTAAWAAAAATGTGCATCAAAATAGCTTCTTCTTGGATAAATAACATATGGTGGATTTTAGTATTCTCCTAGAAATAAAGGTTAACATTTTGATATTGAAAAATTCTTTACACTTTTTAAAATAAGGCTACTGCTCTGACAAATTCACAAAAGATACAAAGAGAAGGCTATGACTAAACTTTAAAAAATTGAAATATTATCCACAAAATTATTGTCCCAACAGCAGAACCTATCAGCTGAAGCAGCTATTTCGAAGGCTAGTGTTGTAAAAAGATTTGTAACAAATGTAAGTCCCTGAAACAGAAGTTTATGGTGGAGGAGATGAAGGAACTCGAATGATTTTGTGACTGGATAAGAAAAATAAGAGTAGCTGGTGGTGTGAATAAACAGTCAGAGCCCTTAAAGCAGTTGCAGTGCCTTGCCTGAATAGAGAACACAAAACCGAAGAGCACAGACCAGTTCAGGGCTCGTCACCCCTGCAGTCCCACCAGCAGAAGGAGCAACTGGACGCAGCAGAGTTATTGCTTCTCTTTGGCCCCAACGTGCCGAACACCTGTAGCAAATTGTCCATTCGCGATGTAATGAGCTCCCAATCAAACAGACAAAAAGTCCAACTCTGTTCAGTGTGTCTATAGTAATACTGTTCTTTTCATTTGTTAGGAAAGAAAGCATTCACACCTTTCATAATCTATTTTGTGAATGGCAAAAGAAACTATGCCTCTACAAAATTATACAACATTGTAAAATTGCAAAGAGTGTAACTCATAGCTAGTTCCTTCCATCGATACGGCAGTACTGCAGTGCATYTAGGATCTTTTATACATGCTATTAACCAAGTCTTAGATGTTATTTATAAGGAATATGTGACTATGAAACACTCATTTTTAACCCAAAAACATTTAAAATATGCAAATAAAATATGTAAGGATATATTTCATTTAGAATTTCACTTTTATGCTGATTTGCGTAAGTCAGTGAAAGAAAAAAAATTTAGTTGATTACAAAGCTTCGTGATTTATTTCTAGCCTTAGTCTTGTTAAGGATACCCAGAGTAGGTATTTGACTGTTCAGAGCATCAAGTGAATGTTTAATCTAATCTGAAGGACTAAATGTTATATTCTGGAATCCTTCAGTATTTAGACATGTACCTTACTTGGCATTCAAATGCACCCATGTAATATTTTTTTTAATATATTTTTTCAGKTTTTTGAATTGTTCGTATGGAATTTCAAAAATAGTCATTCTTAATATCATTTTTCACAACAAAAACTTTACCTGCAAACCATTTTCATAACAGGCCAAATGTCAGGCATTCTATCTGGCATGGCTGTTCCTGGATTCCATTTAGACACGCTCACATTTATGGTGAAATCCATACAACTGCAAACTGTCAGATACCTGTTGTCTTGCCATTTCAGTGTCATTATTCAATTAATGTACTTTAATATATATGAACCGTGACTCAAAGCACAGGTGCTGACWGTGTCAAACTCACAATCACACATACCATTTGCCTATTTGCAGATGATATTGCCTTCTGCTATTACAAGCATATCAGATCAGGGACACAGCTATATTGTTGTGGCAGGCAGTAGATCACAAATACATTTATAAAACTATTTCCAGCAGAACTAGTATGTTTAGCCACCTGGTACACCTATATGTTATCTAAATTTGAACTGATGCTTCATCAATTCATTTTATACAAAATTATATTTGCAAATAAATTCTGTAAGGTTATGAATCCATGTGCTGACTTTAGATTTCCCACACTTTTCACATTTTAACAGACATGGGCCAGTACTGCTGGAAGAAGGTAAGGAGCAAAGAAAAAGATACAATGTCTAAGAATCAAATAAATTATTTTTTCAGGATGCACCYAGTCTTGTATTTCAATATTCAATGTCCATATAGAAACAATATTTCAGTTTTATTCCAGTGACTCAGAATAAAGGCAAGTGGGGTTTTTTTAAGGTTCATAAAGGTATAACTGGGAACAAAGTTTGACCCTTTTATCACAATCAGCCCAGCCTGACTCTGTAAATGGAACCAAGCAACAAAACACTTTGTTACTTGGAAGTGCATGACTTTATCTCTTTGCAATTTGAAACCATTATGCTGACAAATACAACACAGTAGGGATCAGGCACCACTTGGAGATTAACATTTTTGAAGCCTATATAGATCATAAAAAATACACACTACTGAATACAGTTGAACAGATGGATCCTGATCAGAGACTAGGAGAGGTTCAATGCAGCAAGTACTGAAGATTGATACCTACTTACAAAGAAGCAATCTGGGCACAGTGAACAGCAGGTTGCTACAGACATTTGGCATATTTATTGAAGCATTAAGGGAGTTCCGCAATTCCATTATGTTTCCATATACAGGACTATGTAAAAAGCATAGTATATTAGGCTTCCCACATACATAGAAAACTTGAATTGTAATGACTAGCCTACACATAATAAAACTTAAGTGAAACCTGTTTAATGTGGGATAATCCATTGTCAGTATTGCAATTTATAGGTATTTCCATTTGCAAAATGCCAGTGATATTTACAGCTCAAAATGCCTGGCCCAGTTTTGTTCCTAATAGCAAAATCAATTACAAAACTCCCTTCAACTTGGAGAGAAGCAAAAATCAGACACTGTTTTATCTATCTGTTACAGTAAAGGTACAAAACTTTGACATAAATATTCACAGTTTAATTGCCCTTCTGCGGCATAAATGATAGCTGAGAGGCAAAACAACTCTGCTGCTTCTTTAGAAAATGTAATGTTTTACACGAAAGCAYATCATTGAAGAAAGTCTTGAGGTAAAGTTAAAAAATTAAGTAACAATTATGAAAAGAAAACCAGAAAAACAACTTTACAGCTTCAAACTATTCAGCTGTATTCAGAGGTACCTTCTTGTATTCATCATCAAATGCATTGGAAAAGACAGATTACTTCCCTTCAGCACATACCTAAAAACACACATTTGTCCTTCTACCTCCAATGGAGTTTAAAAGAATTTTTCTCACCAAATTAAGCAGCTGCTGTATTARGTGTTTCTTTTCCTAAACAAGCATCTTAATATAATTCTTGTCTGTTTCTCTGCTATTCCTGTATCATTTTACCTCATYAGCCTTTAGCTCTGAACTAATATTTTTGATCACAACCTGATCTTGTCTTGCCCTTTCTTCTTTATTCTGAAGACAATCCAGTGTTCTAACTTGTAAACAGAAGTTTGCTCAAGTCTTACTTCCTTCACTTTGACTGTTTTAATCTTGTTTGCTGTTGTACACACTGTACTGAAATACCTGTCATGAGTCATGTTATTCTCTTTATTTGGGAGGAGTACATTACACACAAATCTAAAGTATGAGGGGCAAAAAAGAAAACAAATATTGGAATAGCAATGTAACRTTTCAGAATCCTTTGGATTTAGTGACTGTTTCCTATGCTATAATACTGCACCAAGATCTTTTACCAATCGTTTCATCAGAAATGAAACACAAAAATAGATACATTCAGTCAAAGTTTTAGCAACATAAATGTATGTCATCACCTAAGAAGCATGCAAAATTTACAGCCAATAAATCAGCTTTCTCTTGAGCAAAGAAATCYGTGTTAAGAGTCCTTCTGTGGCACCTTTGAGGTTGACTTTCTTAAAAATGCAGATCACAGTCCCTTGAGATACTCATCTTTTCCCATGATGCACTTGGCTGACAGAACARCAAGCTCAGTGCACAGAAATGCCACTGGGGTTGACAAGCAAATTCCATCAGTATGCAGTGTTTACACAGTACAGTTAGTAATAGCAGTTCACACAGTCTGTTGCCTTGGAACAGAATTATAATTAAGCCTTAAATCTTCAGCATTCAGATTAATTCTTATCACACAGGTCTTATACATTTTCTTGTATAAGTCTGAAAATGTGCTTGTCACTAAAAAACCAGCATACAACAGTTAACCAGCTTTGAAGATGTTGCTGTTTGTAAGATACCCAGGTACAATATTTCTAGGACATAAATATCTAGTATTTTCCTCWTTAATTATGAGGTTTAAAAATCTCAGCAGAATTTTAATGTTTTTCTGAAGTCACATTTCCCTCCTCCAAAACATGAAAACAATACTATTATATGTGCGGTAAGTACTAGCTGTAAGGGCTTGGGAGCCAGTTCAGTTTAGAAACATCCGYTGTGTTTTATCAAAAAGTATTTTCTAACCATTCATAAGTTTACAGCAAAYACAATCTAAATCCAAGAGCTGTATATACTTAAGAGCTTCTGAGGAACGCTTCAGAAAAGAAAACAATGAGGTAAAATGCCAGAGAGATCCCTTTGAGGCTGCCACATTTAAGCAAGGCTGTGCCTTTCTCACACAGACCTAGAAGACCATTATAGCACATCATCTGGCACAGTACAACCCCATCATATTGCATTTCTTCCCCCTCTGTGTAGCCCAGCCAGAGGACCACTTGGAAGAATTTTTCCCAAGTAGYCAGAGGCAAGGGCAGCTGTATAGGCTTAACATGGAGAAGGATACAAAAGGCACCTTTCTCCTCAGACTTCTCTCCTTACCATATGGGAAACAATCTTCTCTCTCTCCTTCATGTAAGTACAATAATTAGCATTTGTAAAAACTTACAAARCAGGTGGGAAAAAAAAAATCACCATATAAAGCTG
Source organism: Oceanodroma leucorhoa (assembly GCA_030449065.1). Taxonomy (NCBI): domain Eukaryota; kingdom Metazoa; phylum Chordata; class Aves; order Procellariiformes; genus Oceanodroma; species Oceanodroma leucorhoa. The sequence goes on along the minus strand of JASVER010000169.1, from coordinate 1,050,831 downwards.
AACCATTTATTGGACTTATTCTTTCTCAAATTGCATTTTATTAGCTCAGAAAAAAAGTCCCACGTTGCTTTACTACCCAAAATGCATTATACCAGTACCTCTAGTCTGCAACAATTAATTTTAATTCTTTTCAGCAACATATGCAGATCTTCMTAAATATGTGTACACATTTTCCATAAAACATGCATTACACTTACTGCATAGCACATAAATGTGTAAGACCTGATATTTCAACAGAAGAAAAAAAGCAAAAATAAATATTTTAGTAACCCTCTTACTGGCCTTACACAGATTAAGTCTTCATGGATGCATCCCTCAGCTGTTACATTAAGCAAACAGAATCATAGAATAGTTTGGGTTGGAAGGGACATTTAAAGACCATTTAGTCCAACCCCCCTGCCATAGGCAGGGACATCTTTCACTAGATGAGGTTGCTCAAAGCCCTATCTAACCTGACCTTGACCACTTCTAATGATGGGGCATCCACAACATCTCTGGGCAACCTGTTCCCATGTCTCRTCACCCTCATCATAAAAAAAAAATTCTTCYCTATGTCCAAATCAATCTACTCTATTTCAGTTTAACACCACTGCCCATTGTCCTGTCAGTACAGGCCCTGGTAAAATGCCTCTCAGTCTTTCTTATAAGCCCCCTTTATATATTGAGAAGCCACAATAAKGTCTCCCCAGAGCCTTCTCTTCTCCAGGCTGAACAGAAAAAACTGCATGTCAAAGAGGTATATGTTTACTCTGAGGTCCGGTTTACAGAGAATGATTTGTACCAGTTGAAAAATCACTAACTAGGGGATAAAATAGGAAAAGGTCACAGGTACAATCAATGGTGAGGGTATACAGCAGATCCTACAAGCAGAAAAATCTGGTGGGCACCATCTTTTCTACAAGACCTGACAATAACAAGGAATTTTAACTACAGCGGTAGATAGCTGTCGGACAAGCAATACAGCAGGATGCTAACTAGTCAGCAGATTCTTGAATCCCACAGGTGCCTGGTTTTTTTGATACAGATGATGGTGAAAAGAAAAGTCCTGTTGATGTCACACCAAGTGCAAGGAACAGGTTAAGGATATCCAAGTGGAAGGTAACTTGGATGACAGTGATGATGAAATAATAATACATTACAMCACTAAAAACTGACAGAGAAAATAACACCGCAATAAAAACAATTTGCATTTCAGGAAGGCAGTTCTCAGTAAATGACAACTGGAAGCAAGCTGTCCCAGGATGCTGGCAGCTCTTTAAAGAAATATGTTTAAAGGCCATGTACAAACAATTCCATCACAGCGTAAGAGAGAGTCTTGGCTATGTTGTGAGCTCTTCTCTGATCCTAATACAAGGAAGCATGCTGGAGATGAAAATAAGATCAGATTACTGAAGAAGAATACAAAGCTATATTGCATTCCCTCATATGAACTTGTACAGAGAAATCCAATCAATAAAATGAAATACAATTACAAGATAAAGTAATTCAAACACATTGTGCCCTATGTATCTGAAAGTATGATGTTAACCGAGTCAGTCCTGCACTCAGAAAGTGACCAAAAGGGATACAAGTCTGAATACCCTGTCCATCAACCTCTTAATCAAAACTGAGTCAAAATATCCTTTTTCATTTTGTTTTGATAAGTATTTTTTAAAGCAGCATTTTAAAAAAAGAAAAAAAAAAAAAAAGAATGGTGACTGATAAGGTTTTCTTCATAATCTTCAAAATCAGTAAAGAAACCATTACTATAGAAGCACATCTGAAATCTATTGAGACTGAAATCCAGATGTCCCCCTTTATAGATATCCCACTAACCTCCCCATATGCACTTCTGCAGTCAGGCATCCAGCTAAGAATATGCTGGGATCTCTCATACTGTAGTTTCATTCACTATGTGACAATGCACGCACACCTCACTATTTGCCTGGTGCACAATACAGGTGTTTCCCAGGGAGGTCAAAGGGAGTTATTTAGTTCAGGCCTTTTGCATGTGATCAGATTTCCAGAAAGAGATGTCTAAAATAAGTCTCAAATGAGACAATCATCACACACCATCAGTGCCACCTCGTGGTGCACAGCTTACTAAGCTATCACTACCCTACCGTGAAAATACTTGACTTGAAAACAGATTGGCAACAAGCAAAATGGTGTTAAAACCAAGTGTTTTCTTTTTAAATCAACTGAGTATACCTTTAGCATTTCGAACTCACTATCACTCTAGGGGAGTTAGAATGAAATGACAGTGCATAGATGCATGAACAAGGCAGTGTAAGAGTTAAAACACATTTGSTCTTTGACTGCCTGGATCCACAACTGCAACCATGGGGTTTTAAGTCATTTTGAGAAATGATACAAGACTTTTCATTACCCACTCTTTTTTTTTTTTTTTTTGGACAGCCACTAAGGAATAAAGATCTCTTGGATTTTTTTTCTTCTTTAAGCAAGTAAACAAGCAAGGAAGTCAAACAAAAATATCTTGTGATTGTGACTGCAGCCTACCTCCAGGCACAAGGAAGCATGTTTCTTGACTGACRTTAGCTAATCTCCTCTGTTACGACTAACCTCTGACAATTCCAGCCCCAGGTAGTCTGATCAACAAGTTTTAGCTTGCTCCAGAGCCTTGCTTTCTGGTGRTAGGCTTGCTGACAATATCGCTGCTCTCAGGTAATCTCTCTGGGCAACCCCTATAAACTGCTTAACTCATTCTCACAGACTGACAATGCACGTTTTATATATACTAGACTTCTTAAAAGTATGAGAAATTAAGCTGTTACGAAGTGGATTATTTGATCAAACCAAAAGAAGCTAAATATGGCATGTTTGAAATTGTCCCTCTTTACCCTCYGCAAAGCTATTTACTCTTAGCTCTGAGTTTCTAGGTTTGATTTATATTTCAGTCATGTGCTAACATTGTATGAACTGGCCAGTGACAAGTTAAACAATGTTTTGGCCCAGACTGAAAGGCTAGCCAGCAAAACTACATCTACATCCTCATTATGCAGATGAGGTATGCAGATAATTTCATGTTTCATCTTATTGTTTTGATGTCTTAGAGCAGATGGCAGAAAATGAACCACAGTGGAAGTAACCAAGTGAAATTTTTGCAAAACATTATTTTCAATGACTTGCTACTAATCTTCACATTACGGTCCTGACATTCAGTCTGTCCTCACCCTATCAGATTGCRTGTGCTGCCAACCACCTCTTATCATCAGTGAGCAGAAGCTACACTTTGGCCTCAATAAACTGGCAGTTCTACTTGCAGCCAGATTTTAAAAGAAGCAACTCAAAGTTCCATAATTCATGGAAACAGATGAGTCTCTCCTCTTAAATCAAGACTCACAAATCTGCTGTTCCTAAAGAATGCATTAAACTCACTTCTTTTTCTTTGTCATAGCAGGAGAGTATACTGTAATATGCTCTATYTATAAAACTTATAACAGGCAAGAAATGATCATAACCTTCAAATACAGTATTTGTGCAATAACATTCTGTTGGTTCTTTCTTTTTGAGGGTTTTTCTGTTTAACCTGGTTTACTATTATTATTACTGTTCAATCAAAATACTGTATRTTATATTTGTATACTACACAGAGGTCTTCATAAAAATATAAAGTTTTCCACTTAAAGACTCAGCCTAATTGTCATAGCTACATTGTATTCACAAGGARAGTGTTTTGGTTTGGGGGGGGTTATTGGCAATGCACTGCTTTTAAATAATATAGAACAAATCTGATTAGTTCATATACAGAGCTTTGTTTATTTTATTGCACAAGAACATCTACTTTCACCAGCCATCCTCCACCAAAACTTAGTAGGCCAATYCCCATTTAATAGTCCCAGCTATAAGCCAGCCGTATGAATATCAAGTTGGTCTCCAAAGGATGTTATTTTTCATACAGAATATCAAAGCAATAACAACACCTTCCTACAGTATGTGGACTTTCTGAAGTTGAAACACTGCTAACAGGTTTAATTTGAATTTTCATTTACCTACTTGACACCTAATGTCTTGGAATATGAAATACTGACTTTGCTGCCTCTAGTTCCAATGCTCAGTAATCTCACCACTAGCAGAAACAGGCAACATTTAAGTGTATATCTCTGAAATGGATTTCATTACTTCTTGTTCACCTAAGGAGTATATTTGTCAACCTCTAAAAACCATACATAAAATTCTACAATCACTATGTGGGTAAATCTGGCAATAAAAGATTGCATTACTTTTCTCTTTATTGAATTTGAGTCATTCCCAATGGAATCAAGACAAACTCATCTAAATACCTTTATACAGTTTATACCTACAGATAATACTAGACATCTTCAAATAAAAATTAAAGTTGAAGCTTTATTCAGCATAATCTGTTGAGTCTGTAAGAGCTGACACACTACTTGTAAAGGTAAAATATCACCTATCCATCTTACATGAAACAATGACTTGTTACAACTCATGAGAAAATGACGAACRGGTGCAATTCTCCGCCTGCATATTCTTAAAAACTTTCCTTGTCTTTAATGGGGCTTTCTCCAATTTTAATTTATAATTAATCCAATAGAAGCATTTTTGCTTTTATCTTTCATTGGTGCATCAAGATTCTCTTATTCTGATACCTAGGTTATTCGGTTCTCCACATTACTTTGTGGGTCTGTTCACCACACTAAAGTCACTGGAATTTTTTCACCATAGGTAGTTTTAGAGCAGGTACTTACAGTAGAAACCAGCCTGATGTGAAAGGCAGAAAAACTTATACCTCTGAACCGCAGCAAATTTTTCTTCCCTAATAAGTCTATACACCAAGCAGAAAAGACTGTAGTAGCCATATCTGTCAGGAGGAGATTTTTTTACATCACYAATGCAGTGGAAGATTTCTACTACAGAAAATTTGTGGTGTATGCAGAATCTGCCTTTGCTCATGTACAGCCTTTGCTGTATTTATGCAAGCTACCCAATATCTTTTAATAATTGGGCCAATTCTAAGTTTGATGGAGACATCTGACAAATGTCTTTAATAAAGCTTCMCTTATTCCTTAAGGTAATTTTTCCATATTTTGCTTATGATGGTGAAGAAACTTGACTTCCACTTTGGCATGCCAGAGTAGTTTTCAGAAATGCTCCATAAAATATACTTTACTTTTATCAATGAATTCTGTGTTCAACTGAAAACTCTGGTCTTTTATGGGCCAGTATTTCTGAAGTACAAAGGTGTACTTTTTACTTAATGCCAATGATTCAGCAGTCATAAAAAAAATTAAGTATGAGAAAGGGACAAACGTTGGCTCCCAAACAGCTAAAAGTTTGAGGACAAAGAAATCTATTAAATTTGGATTCAATTCTGTCAAGTTTTGATTCAAGCCATGGCCTTGAACCTGCATCTCCTACATCCCACAGTTAAGTCTCAACAACTATCCTTCTAGTCATTTTTAGTGACTCTTTCTCTTCTTCTTCTTTTGTCTCATCTGAACCCAAGACATCCCAATTTTATTCACATGCAACACAAGAAAACTCTAAAGCCAGTTTCTTCCCAGTTCTTAAATTTGCATCTAGAGAGTATGAAATAATACTTCAAATGCTGGACTCCAGGTAAATAAACCTTGAAATAGGTGAAGTATATCTACCTACCTACCAATGGTTTGAGCTTTCTTGTTTTGTAAAGTATTTTAAGTGACTAAGATTTAYTGCATAAACAAACTGTGCATAGTAATAAATTCTTCTACAAAACAGTTGGTGTTTGGCAAGAAGAGAAACATGTCTCAGTGCCGCACAGCAAGATATGCAATCATTACTGGGGAGGAATGCATACTGGTTTTTTAGAAGTTGCATCTGAAATTAGAGTCATAAAATAATACCACAATACTAGAAAACTGCTATGGATTAGATCTGAGCACAGTGCTAGCATTTTAGTGAAAACATAATTTCTTAATTTACATATGAGCTTACTAAGAGTACTTAGAAAAAGCATCAATAAGGGCTTAAACGTATCGGAGATCAAGCAACAGTTGCAGAGGAGGGGGTGAAGAACCTTCTAGCCAAATAAGACATTAGTCTGCAAAGTGCTGGGACACACACATTAAAATTCTTCAGTYGTAGCAGAGGGTATATAGTACTTGCAGGAGGCACCCAGCTCTCAGTGGAGAATAGTTAATATATAAAAAGAAACCTAATAACAGTATATCTGCTTCTGCAGCAGAAATCATTGTAGTGAAATAGTTTGATACCTAACAGCTCATTTTAAATACAGGATACAAAAGAAAACATGATAGGGCACATTTTATCAGCTGTTTCAGCTTCCAGAAACAAGGATAAGAAGATCTGAAAAAAATGAGGGATTTAATACTGTTCTAGAAAGTACCTGAAATGATATGGCAATACCATTTTTTCAAAGTATGTAAGTTTTGTAAAACATGTCTGAAAAATATTGAACCTTTCACAAAACATTAACCCAACCACATTTCAAATTCTACTGTTCTAATCTTGCAGCAGAACCAAACAAAAAATTATGTTGTTCTAGTATAGAGATATTTGAGGATTTAAAAAAAAAAAACAATAAGATGAATGTTACTATGCCAAAAGCAGCAGTTAAATTAGACAAACTGGTACATTTTCCTTCATAGTCATATTGCCCAAAAATATCTAAGTTCAAATAAATTTTACCTTTTACATTTTCAGATTAGCTTTATTTCAAAAATATGCTATTCCACTTTCCCCCCAATTATCTTTTTCAGTAAACTTAAGAACTCTACTTCAAAACACGAGAGAAAAACAAAAGTTCCTGTCTTCCAAGAGATTTTTGCAATCTTAACCACTACTGACACTTTCAAAAGCATGGGCATCCTAAATACAGCATTATCTTCGAGGGATTGAGAGGACTAAAACCAAAATTTTGCCATCAGCTTACCTGTCTATGCATAAAAGCTCGCATCCCTAGCAAAGCTGATAAAACTTTTCTCCTTCCAGAATATCAGCTGCCATTTTGCTATATGTAGGCAAATCCCCTAATAGGTAGGAAAAGCAGCGATATGAAATAAGACTTGAAGACAAACTCAAACACACACAACCCTAGGAATATACATGACAGACAACTCTGTGAACTCATATGATCGATGGTTTAATTAACATTATATTATTCTGCTCCATCCCCCCAACAAGAACTGTTGTCTGATGGATTTCCAAGCCACGAAAAGCCCCTGAAAGATCAAGAGGGTCTGGTCTGAAATTTATCAGACCTGCTACATCAACTTAGATAACAAATAAAACCAGTTCTATTGAAGGGTGATACACCAGCAGTTTGTCTTCCCATTCCTAAGGGCTTTTATTCTCATCCTTCACAAATGTMCATATACTTCTAAAGATCATTGCCTTAAAAGGCATATTTGTAAACTGTGCCTTGCCACAGTTAAGGTGTAGATCACACTCCATGTTACCTCACTGGGGTCTAGGTCCAGGACAATAAGGCTTACGAGATGCTGCAAGCTCTGTTTGTTTCTCTGACCTGAGTTACTAAACAGGGAGCACGCAGAGGACTGTTTTCACCGAGTTACACCTCTCATAGGCCCCAACTGCAGACATGAGCATAAAGCCAACTCTTCCTTCAAACAGCGGCAGTGGGCCTACTCTAAAGTTAATTAAGTTTTCTGAAAGCAAGAAAAGTATAAACTGAGTTGCACAGGGATAGGATTCAGAGTGCATTGTAAATTATGCACAACCTTGGCAATATTTCCCCACAGAATCACAAATTTCAAGTATTTCAAAACCAGCTATGGCTGCATCAGGTAAAATAGTCACTGAGAAGGGCATGTTTGTCATCCTGACACTGTGAAGACTATGCAGATACTTAGACAAGTCTCTGCAAAACACTTCAGCAGAGCACTGCATAAAGGAGAAGACAAATGTATACAGAAATACTTCTAGGAAGATACAGCACTTCTTACTGAGCTCATCATGTGTTTTTAATAAAATGCCAAGTTTAATGCTAATGGTTGTTAATCAGAGCCTTCTTCAATGTAATTTAAATATATTTCATTTCCCAATTTAAAGTTTGGTACTACACGATCTTTTAGATTCAGAACCCATGTTCACCTTGGTATGAAATATTCATTATGTGGTAAGAGTATTAAGAGCAAATTATTATTTCAGGGCTTCCTTGAAATATTACTAAACTTGGGAAATATGCAGACTCTGATATAAAGAGGCAGTTTCCCCTTGAAGGTATCAGGTAGGTAAAAAGTTACACATAGTAGTCCCAACAAAAACAGAAGTCAAGAGAGCACAACTAAGATTCCCCAAAGGCTGGTTTAGCACAACAAGGAAGTGACAAGGATGTTTAAGGGAACAAAGCTTTTTCCAGACAGATGTGGAGACCCAGGCATCCCAGTCATCTGAGTAAGAACTCACTTCTTAAATATTTGCCTATATTAGMAAATTTCATCAAAACACATAAAATCAAACTGCTGTGACGGCCCCCATTCTAGAGTTCTCACAAGAGACTGCCTGCAAACTACAGGCACCTCTCTTGAGGCTGAAAACAAACTTTATGGAGGCTGAAAACAAAAGGCAGTAATGTTTCAGAAAAACAACAGAGGGGAATTGTTGTTGTTGTTTTGGTTTTTCCCATAATATAAAAGCAAGACAAAGCTCCACTTGATAACCTGACACAGTAGGAGTAATTGGGGAAGATTATGGCATTCAAAAGGTTATGCTGAAGTTGGGAACCAGTCAAGTCTATTTCCCCTAGCAGTGCAAGAAGGTTACTTGAAATAACAGAGACAAGGTATTAGCCAAAAAAATCCCTAAAACCCTAAATTAAGCTGAACAGTCATGGCTCAAAATGCAAACTGGTGCCTAAATTATACTATATTCTTATAGCTCATGAAAAAGTTTTGGTTTTGGGGTCTTTTAAAATCATTTTTGCTGCCATTGCATACAGCTYTTTAGTTTCCCAATGAAATACCAACATGTAGAACCTTTAGTTCAAAAAAAAAAAAAAAAGAAGAGTATTAAGAGCTTTGGTGCATTTAGCAAATGTAGATGGGTATCTGAGCACACATGCAGGTAGTTACTTTTCTAGAGATCTGCAYGCAAACCTTCAGGATGTTTATTCACACTGTTGTTCAAATACACACATAATTAATTCACACATTTTTAATATGAAATTTAGTGCATTTAATATTTAAATAATTTTTCAGCAAGTCCTATCTAAAAACCTTGTTACTCTTCAAAGCCCAGTACAGTAGTCTAAATTCCTAAATTCTAAATCAGCACTATCAACAAGAGAGCCTTACCATTACCTGCATATCCGCACGCAAATAGCACCACACAAAGCCACCTGAAAACGTATTTGCCTAAAAACATAGGTCCTTGTTGTGACACAGGTTTCTACAGTCCACATACCCCACCCACAGAAAGTCCTCTGCCTGCACCCACAGATCTCCCTGCAGATATCTATAGATGAATTAGTTACCTAAGTGAGCCTCGCAGCAAGTAGAAAGACAGACAATGGCAATGTTCCAGTGAGTCCTTGTTCAGGATTATCTTYGAATTCAATGAGTCACAGTGCAGCAATCTACCATTTACACATCTAAACTGGGAATAACTCTTGCACACTGTCGTAATGCAAGCRAGTAATCCAAAACCAGAACCAAACCCGAAATGAAGTATATTCTTCTATTATTTCAGTCCCAGTTTCTATCTTGCTCAAAGGCCAATATCCAAACTGAGAGAATTAGGATACACTAGTGAATTCCACTGTAATACTCACTACAGATCTGCAGCCTTTATTATGAATACAACTTCTCAAAGACTAAGTTACACAAGATTTAGGAACAGTTCTTCACTGAGTAGTGTTAATCAACAGGATACTGGTCTCTCTTTCCAACAGCACTGCTATTACCAGTGGTACTGTGTAAATTTTAAGTTACAGTTCTGAAGCTTACTAATTATATAAAAGAGACTGAATCTGCAAGTTGCAGAAGTTGGGGTTTTTTTTTGTAGGCATTAAATGCTCCTTTCCCCTAACCAGAGCAAAAGTTAAATACTCTTGGGACCTTGCGGAATATAGACTCAAACACTCAAGGCTGGATCTATTATATTAACATTTTAAGCACTTTTGTGTTCATTCTCTAAGACCAGAGTCACAACAGATATCCTGAAAAAGTATTCTTTGAGAGATTATCTCAGACAATATATTCCCAAAATACCACACAAAGGTCAGAGACCAAGCAACTCCTATTCTGCACCCTTTGTTAAGTCATCTTTGCTCTCATCAGGAGTTTAGTTTCTTAAGCAAAAAAAACAAAAAAGAGATTGGAAAAATCTCAAAGGCACATAAGGACTGTATCTTCTTGTAGCCTGCTTATCCCATTTTGCCTAGCATACTGGGGACTGTAACTGAAACACATGAATAGCATTATTTGTGTTGCATATTCATGTAAAACTTACCATGAATGCCAGAATATTATATTTACTTTGCATGTAAAGAAAATCCAAACTACCCTTGTTACCTGCTGTTTTGGTATACAAGATTACTGAAAAATATCAGGCCACATGGAAATTTAACTCTTAATAAAATTTTAATCTTATACCTTACCATGTAATAATACGTTTATTACAAATTTAAAGGAATTCACTAGAATGACAACTAAAAGATTGTCTTGTGTTCATACTGACTAGAAGACGAAGACTAAAGCACAGTATTTTGGTGTGTAATACAACAACTGCCTGTTACACCAGCATAACAAAAGGATGTAAATATTTAAAATTTCAGCAAACATGCCTACTGCTCGAGGTAAAAACTGTATAAACAGAACTTGACATTGTCCCATTAAAAGGAGACATGAGAAACTTTGCTGATATATTACAATTATAAAATATCTGTCAGAACACCCAAAGGGAAGACATATACTGCTTTAAAACTACTAGTGACACAAAATCGTATTTCTGCTTAATGAGGAAGATAATATATGACTCACCAAGAATAATGGGAATATTACAAATTCCAAAACAACTCTTAATGCATCTCTTGTCTCCAGCTAATATTTTCTTTTTTTTTTTTTTTTAATTAAAGTAAGGAAAGTGATAGCAAATAGAGCTATAAGGAATAATTATTGAATAAGAAATATATCAATGAGATATTTCTGAGCACAATTCTACTGAGATAAATTTGCCACATTATTTTGCCTTTTATAAGATGCTAAAAAGAACCTTACCATCGCACGTACAGATAAGACTCTAAAAAAGGCCTTGAGAAGTTTAAATTCTTCCCAAATTACATTAATAATAGGAGTTTCTCAAATATACTGAACAGCAAATAGAACTATTAATCTCAGTGGCTGACAGCATATATTTCACCCAGGATTTAACAGTCTGAGAGACAGGGCCACCTGGACTTGCTGTTCTAAGTGACCTTGCTGCTATTCTACACTTAACTGTATGGAAAGATATYTCCCTTGAAATGGATGGCTTTTCTTTAGAAAAAAAATGCTTTAGAAAAAATGTTTTTTCAGTAAGTAATCTCATAATATCAAATTAAATAAAGCAGAGCAACTTTAGGTGCATTACATTACTGCTGTTCTCAGAACAACATAAAATTAATCATAAGGTGGCTACATTAGAAGTGTGGTCAACTTGACACCATCAAAGACAAAAGGGAACCGGCAGTTTGTATAAATGGACCRTCTTATCACAAGCAGAAGGATCTAGCATAGTTAAATTAACAACATAACCCCGAGCCATACTAATCATACCCATCCTAGTCATGCTGCCTTTTTCCCAAGATAGAGGAAAAGCACTGTTTCTGCTGCAAGTTATTCTCATCACTGAACAACCTATGACATTATGGTCAGTGAATAGGATAGATTTCAGCTCATCTGGTGTTACTTTTAATTACTTTGTTGTAATAGTTTCAGGCTAGCTTTTYGAACATTTTCCTATGCTTTAAGTACAAGCACTAGATTAACAGGAGTACAAGAAGGTCAAGTAATGTTAAGCTATACAAAATGAATCAGCAATTCATTCAGAGGAAAGTAGCCAGAATGTATCCTGGTCTGCTTCAGATCGTCTACTCATTATTAATATCATGTTAATGCTCACTACAAAACACTAATAAGATTTCAAATGGTGATATTGTATTGCAGTTAAATAATATTTTGCTGTAYCATAGCCAGACATGGGCAAAAACACATTTAGCAATCCCTGTCTCAAAAACAAGTAGTTTCTTCCTCCCAAACCTRCTGTCCTGCGGTGAACCTCATTGTTCTGATGTGCAGAACTCTCCTAATTTCTAGCCAGTTCGCACTCCTCAGCTTCTGGGCCAATATTTTTCTCTAAATTCTCTTCCATTCCCTGGTACCCCTAAAAAATGACTATATCTTTTACCAAGACAAAACAAATTTTTTTTTTTTATTATTTTTTTTTTTTTAAATAGGACAAAGTCTTCCTTCTCCTGAAAATCCCATGAACTTTGTGTGCCTGTTTCATCCTTTATTCATCATTCCTCAGGATGAGTGACTGGAACTCACAAAGTATCCTGGACTAGATCAGTAATTTTCTGGTAACATTCAGCTGTAACTCACCTTGTGCTTAAACACTAGCAATACATTAAGCCAGGAAATTTCACAGAGTTTGTTCCAACTATAGGCTGAGTAGGAATAAATTATGACTCTTAACTCACATCCTGTATCGTAACTTATTTTTACGTTAATTACTAAGATCATAATAGCAGAACACTACACTCAGTTTCTGTTTGATAAAAAGAAGACGCATTTCAAAATTATTCCTACRTATCAATGACATTACTGTTATGAGACTTCCAACTGATGGGAAAATTTTGTTCTCAGTAACATCTGTGTGAATTACTGAAGACAACAAGAGCAGAATCTGTCCAGATGAACCTTTCTTGAGTTTTAGCTGCATGGTGCTGAAAAAATATTTTTACTACACAAATTTAAAGCAATTCATCAAATTAATTGTACCATGAAATAAAACAATTATTTATTTATTAAACATTTAGAACTAGAGCTGCTTGGGACACATCAAAAAAGAAAAGGTAGTTGGCATATGCTGTGCAGCTGATCTTAAAAATATTTCAGAGATGTTATCTRTTCTGTTATTGGAAATATTTTTTGAGAAAAAAATTGTGCTATGCCTGCGCCAGCAGCCTGTGAAGTGGCAATGCCAAACTAAAATTCCGACTCCAGTTCAATGAGCGACTGCAATGGAATACTGCTCTCATTTCAGCTGAGCAAGGAACTCAACCTGGTTTTGCCACATTGCAGACCTAATCAATCAGCCACAAAGATTGAAAAAAACCCACGTTTTCTTCCAATATGGAGTGAAAAGACACCTTGAATCCTTCGTTTTGAAGRCTTGTTATTAACGAATTATAATTCTGCAATTGCAGAACTAGCATCCTGCAGGCAGCTTGAAACTTTGTGCATGATTGAAAAGTCTTTCTTCCTTCCTTTTCCCAGTTGCCTCGCATACTTAAATGTTATTGAAACTAATGAAATACATAAAAAGGAAGAGATTTTTCTAATAGATTCTCCTTCTAACTTAAGACCAGTCAACTGCATTGCATAAATTACAGTCTGTGGTATCAAAAATAACAATCGTAAAGTGAAGACACTGATGCTGTTCCTAATCTTAAAGTGATGTAAACCATTATCTGGAAAACAATAATAAGAAGTAGTTCAAGCTTGGCATAAAGTTAACAGGGATTAATTAGCAAATTAAGTTTTCTGTATATAAGTCTTCTCATTATAATTGAGTTCAAGATATATGAAGAACATTTCAGCAACCAGTGCTAGCCACACAATTTGCTGTTTTCTGGTAAATGACACAACCCAGAATTTCAACTTGATTGTGACTCAAGTAAAATAAGAAGGCCCTCCTTCAGTTAAAGGTTGTCACCAGAAATTTCACTGATCAGATAAAAAGACAAAATTCTACAAAATAACAGAAGATAAGTAGTAGAGGGAAGTTTAAGGGAAAATATTAAAAAACAGCTCCTTTCTTTTATATATATATATATATATATATAAGTGCTGAGACATCAAAACAACATGAATCTTTCAAATACAATACGGAAATTCTACTATCCTAAACTGTGCATTCTATACTTGGATATTCCTTTGGTATATGATTGATAGTTGTTTCTAAATTAACAAAATCGTCTTATAAAGATAGATGAAGTGTTACTTAACACAGTGAAGGATCTCTGTAGTGAACAATGTTATCYGCATATAAATGGATACTAAGATATTTACATATCATACAGAAATCATAGTATGAGATCCATCCTGGCACTCAACGGGCCACTAGTATCTGAAAACATTGGTCATTCAGATAATCAAAAGGGCAAGACAGAATTCCAAAACAGAAATTTTGGAATCACCAATTCCATCGTAAGTTTTAAGTGGGCTACAACGTCAAAATCTTGGGAAAAAAAAAATGAGTAAAAAATTACATCAGGAGTTATASATACAATTTGGATACAAGTCAAGTATTAGTTCAAGATGCAACTCAGACATAATWCAAATCGTAGACCTGAAAATCAACATGCATAAAATGCTTTACTGATACGTGCAATTCTAAACAAAGTTCTTTTCAATATCATGTCATAAAAAACATGATAGCTGACTGTTGAAATCCCTTTTAAAAATACAGGTATCATACTAATAACAACAAAGTAAATAAAAGAAACTAAAGTTAATATTAGCTGACTATAAAATAAAGGATCAATATAGCAATTTCCTGCATGTTTGCTCTGATTTATAAGGTAAAACCAACAGCTGCATTAAGCTGTTTAAAATGGAAGACATCTTGCCTATGTGATGTATTATAAAACACATACARTGCTTGTCTCAGAATTAAACTGTGGGTGGAGGGTCAAAGTGAAAAGAAGATAAAATATACACACTTTAATGAATCAGTGTAATAATACAGTTTAACTAAATTCAAGGCACAGTGCATGAGACTACTTTCTAAATTTCAATTTTTACTAGCTTCAAAAAGAGAAAATCACAACTAGTACAAAGACTGTGGTTCTCATACTACTGTGGAAATTGTCCTATTTTGATTTTACACAAAATAAGGTAAATGTGCTCCTGAATATCTGCTACAGTTTCTCTTTAAATGGAAATGTCAGAGAAGAGTTCAGAGATGAAGCAGGAGTAGTGTCACTTCCAAGACCTAATGTGTTTGTAGAGGGCATAGGAATAATTTCTCTAGATCATAATAAAAGCAACTCAAGGTTAAGTTAACATCAGAGTTTGAGTGAATCACATGCCATAAATCATTTATTTGAAATGTAGCTTTTCTCTTAATTGTCACAAATGCAGAAGCAGATTTATTTCTGTATGTAATATTTGCATTTACTGTACAAACATAATTTTGAAGTTCCATAGGTGCCTATGTCCTTTCAAAAATGTARGTGTCTTGCCTCGTTGTTATAAGTCAAACAATATATGTTGTTATTTGTAAGCCAATTACATATACAGARATGTTTCCTGGATAAATGTTTACATTTGTAAATTTAAGCTTTGCTTTGGCAAGCTTTTGCCTGTGTAAGCTGAAAATTCACTTTCCAAAGCATTTGTACTAATAAAACTCAGTACTTTAAGCAGTCACCAAAAGCAAACAAAAAAGAAATTGAGCACAACCAAGTGATACTTGTTAAATATCTAATTATTTTGTACAATATTTTCTAAGCTCTAAGTAGGAATTAAGAAAGAAATAGCCTAAGGTACACTATTTATTGCAATATTAAACTTATCTGTTTCGAAAGCACATACTGATCCCAGAAAATGATGTAGAAGCACACATATTCCAACATACAAAAATACAACATTTTAAAACCTACAAAAGATTAGGTAATTTTTCTGATTTTGGTCTCACTTGAAGGTTGCACACTAGATTAAAAGTAAGTGAAAACAACATGTTATCCAAGGTTAATAGCAATGTTACTAGATACCTATTTCTGAAACAGATGTTCTTAATGTTCTCATTTYGCATTTCAGAAAATCACCTGACTAGAACAAAACTGAACCTCATAATATTCCTACTCCTCTCTCCCCAACTAAGTCACATGTACCATAATAACACTGCTTTACTGTTTATTGTTACTATATTTATTATATTATTCATTTTTATTACATTTTTATTATTTATTCTCCCAGCCAAAAACGCTGAGTCAGATATAGAGAGGTAAACAGTTTGTTGGGTTTTGGTGGATGTCCTGGTTTCAGCTGGGATAGAATTAATTTTCTTCCTAGTAGCTGGTATAGTGCTGTGTTTTGGAATTAGTACGAGAATAATTTTGATAACACACTGATGTGTTAGTTGTTGCTAAGTAGTGCTTACACTAGTCAAGGACTTTTCAGCTTCTCATGGCCTGCCAGCGAGAAGCCTGGGAGGGGGCACAGCCAGGACAGCTGACCCCAACTGACCAAAGGGATATCCCACACCATATGGCATCGTGCTCAGCATATAAAGCTGGGGGAAAAAGAAGGAAGGGGAGGACGTTTGGAGTGATGGTGGTTGTCTTCCCAAGTAACTGTTATGTGTGATGGAGCCCTGCTTTCCTGGAGATGGCTGAACACCTGCCCGCCCATGGGAAGCAGTGAATGAATTCCTTGGTTTGCTTTGCTTGCATGCRYRGCTCTTGCTTTCCCTATTAAACTGTCTTTATCTCAACCTGTGAGTTTTATCACTTTTACCCTTCGGATTCTCTCCCCCATCCCAGCGGGGGGGGAGTGAGCGAGCGGCTGTGTGGGGCTGAGCTGCTGGCTGGGGTTAAACCATGACAGTGGATTTCCTCTTCATATGCTCTAATGAAACATAGAGATTAACAGCCCTCTCTTGAAAATAAAGCAGGAGGAGGTACAGGCAGGCCTGCCTCCTTYGGCTCCCGCTGCCTCCGCACCCAGCCTTCCACCCCCGCTCAAGCCCCCCGGGGCCCCGGCAGCCCCGAGGTTTCACACAGACCTCTCCCAGGCAGCTAGCCCTCAGCCCGCCTCGAAGGAGCCCATCAGCCGCTTACCATGGAGGGCAGGCCCGGCCCTCAGGGCGGGGAGCGGTGGCCACGATCGCCTCTTCAGGGAGGGGGGGCTCGTGCCAGGGTGCTCTCTCCTCACACTTGAGCCAGAAACCAAAAAGGCAGGAGAGTCTCTCTTCTTTTTAATGGAATCTTGTCAGGTTGGCAGTACTGCCTAATTAGAGCCAGCCCAGAGAAATCAGCACTAATTTAGATCTGGTTTAGCTGCCCAATCAACGAGCTGGTGGGCGGTAGGGTGCTCCCCTCAGCCCGGCCTTGCCCCTYAGTCCCACAGCGGTGGCTGCTGGGGGGCCGAGGAGGGGGAATCCTGAAGGCGGAGGGGGAATACTAGTCCCCCCCGGGCACTCTCCCCACAGGCAGGGCRGGAAGCAGCGGTTACCAGATGACAGACAGGGTGGTCTTCAGGCCTGTTGTGCTCCTGGGCTGGAGCCAGAGGTAAGGAACCTGGGGAGCTGAGGGGGGTGTGGAGGCAGGCGGGGCATGGGGAGGAGGGGGCCGCAGTGCCCTGGCTGGTGCGGAGTGCTGGGGGGGATGGGCTGGGGGAGGAGAGGCCCGGAAAATGAGGCGTGAGCTGGTTGGGGGCACCTGTGGTGGTGAGAGCGATCGTGAGGCTTGTGAAAGCCTTCTGGCTGTACCTCTGCTGTTGGTAAAATGGCTAATTAACTGATAAACTATTGATGAAGAAGCCTGGGCTGTTGGAACACTTTGGTAGGGCTCACTGGTTTCCTGGAGATGCAGACACTGGGACTAGCTGTTACTCTGAGTTGTTTCCAGAGCTGTCTCATAGGAGTGTATCAGTGCTGTAAACTAATCAATCTTATTTACCAGCAAAATGGTGTGGATAAATAGATCCAACAACACCATTAGGCATGTCYGTATTTATTTTAACATCATCTAAATATTGTTAGTCTAAGAATTGTTGCTACTAATTATTTTGTAATCACATCTGTGAAAGGAAACACTATGTAGAAACTCTTATCCATAATGTTTTGACAAAACAGGTTATGTAGGCTATAGAGGGTTTACTTATACCCAGACTGATTCTGCTGATGCACGGTGATGTGTCTGAATCTCAGGTTGGGAGTGGAAAGTGTTATGACTAAGTTTGGCAAATCTTCTTGCTTTTCTTTCATCCTGTTTCTTTTACCCTGGGGGKGAATTCTATGCGTGATTGGCAAAGCCAGAATTTGGCCTAGTATCTTTTGAATTACCTTCCCTGTTCTGGTAAAGATCTGATGTTTTTATTATACTTGCTCTCTGGCTTTCATCCACTTGCACTTTAGGTTGTGTTTTTTGAAAGTTCGGTGGCTGAAATTCAGAATGTACTCTGATGAGATGTGGAAGTCCTTCGTGGGCTCCTGGGCCATGAAATGGAGCTAAAATTCATAGCCCCTACTTGTAACCGGACAGCTGGTAGAGTTGCATTTACTGTTTTATTACAGTGGTTTTAATTTGGTTAATTTCTTACAATATGTTACTGGAAACACATTTCCAATAATTTATATTTTTCAGTGGATCTAAAAATATAAATTATTTGTGATATTAATGGAAAGTTTATTACTCTGCTTTTTACTGTTAATGATAAATACTTTGTTTGAGAAGGAAAAATTTTTTGGGGAACATAGTCATTAGAAAAATGCTTTAATCAGTAATTTAAATGCAAACAAAATGTACTTTACTGCTGGAAAAAGGAGAGCTATTTTCCAATTCAAGGACAAAAGTGTAACATTAAAAATCATTAAGTAAGGACATGATGATTTAGCTTACCTTTATATTAATGTGAATAGCAACTATAGCCTATTAACAATTTCAGCTATATCAGAAACATAATATAGATGCTCACAGATATGGGTATAAAACTATCAAACCTCTGGCTGTCATTATGCTAAGCTGCCTCACATGCTYCTCTGAATAGTGTGTGCAAATGACTGATTTTCTGTTAAATAAATAAGTAAGATTGCCTTATTTTTTTTGTAGACTGCAATTAATGTTCAAACAACACCAGATGTACTCTGAAATCTTGTGAGGTAAATGAGTAGATTTACAAATCAATTGCAAATATTTGTCTTGATGTGTCCAATCATTTCCTAGAATATTAATAAATACTTATTAAAATGTATTAATGCATACACAAATATTGTATCTGTATCAAATGCTATTGAAAAAATACTGAGTTAAAATTTTTCACTGCAGAATTCTCCTTGCTTTCTRCTTTTTAATTACAGAAAGGAACATTCTCTTCCTCCTGGCTGGTTTGTTTTGGGGATTGCTGTTTTTTGTTTGGTTTTTTTAGGACTCACTAAGGAGCTTCCTAGGTGTTAACTTGTACTGGTAGTTGCCATGTTGTCCTGTTTAGTCTGCAGAAATTGTGCATTTCTTTAATTGTGGTACTCATTTGTCTGTAACTGAGAAAATAACCTGCAAAGCAGTTATGAAAATGAAACTCAGAACTTACAAAAACATAGCATTTGTCTTCTCTCCTATGTTTAGCTCATGTTGCTGTGCTTAATACAGTGATGAAACGACACTCGTGTAACCAGTTGTTGCAACACAACATATTGTTAAACACGGTCACAACTGTTGTAATGCATCTAGAGTGCCTGTAACTGCTTTGCYGCTTTTCTTATTGATTACAGAGCTTATCGGTGACCTCAGACTGGCTGTTTAAACTGAAAGCACCATTCCACTCCAGCTAGAGGGTTTTAGTACCAATGAAAAACAGATTTCAGGAAATAGTACATTGAGTTCTATCTCAAAACTGACACAGAAAATACAGTCACCAAGGTCCTAACTGGTTCTGAATGTGTATGGAAGACCTCTGTCCTAATGTGATCCTCCTCTTATATCAGTAGAGTCTTTCTCACAGCATTAGCAGCCAGGATTATGCCCATTCAGATTTGTTTCTCAAACTAAGTACTTGCATGAAAATTTGAGAGGAAAAAAAAAGTTTCATAATGCTTTCCATCAGTAAAATAAAGGTAATAGGCTACTTGGTGTACAGATCTCGCTACATATAAATTGCATATAGACCGTCATTCAAATCAGGAAGATGCTAACAAGAATTTTTTAGTGACAACACATCTTCTATTAGAAACAAAACTTTTTTAAAATAAAGATGCCTGGTTGCTTTAATCAACTCTTTTATCATTAACCAAAACATACGTGAAATCAAAATATGCTCTCTGAAAAAGAGAATACTCTCTTTTGGTCAGGAAGTCTTGCCATGATAGTCTTTGTGGATTATAACTTGATGCCTTCTGTTTCTTTCTTCTTTGCTGTCAAAGCATCATGTGTCAGTCAGGACTGAGTCCAGTCAGGCCAACAGRATTGCAATTTTTTCATGGGAAGCTTAAGCAAGAACTGGTTTAATCAGCTTTAGGTCGAAACATACCTTTTTGATAAAAGTTTAGGAAATGTTCTAATCTTGCTTTGACTGTAAAGCAAGCTGTCTTGTATTGTGATGCCAGATTGCTTCTGAATGTTCTGGCTCTGCGTGCTGCATAGTTTCAAATGAGATTACTAGTTTTTGTTTTACAGTAATGCACAGTCAGTGTTTTCTTTTTGCACCCRAGATGCTTATTTATACCTGTTGCTGTATTCATGTTGCTTGCTTCTTGCGGTGCAAGGTTACAGAAATTACATTTCCTTTTGCCTTTAGCAACATAAGGACAAGTTCTAATGTAAAAGCTACTTGAAATTTTCTTTATTTTGTTGACCCGTACTTGACTATAAAGTAAAAAAATTCCGCCTTTGTTTTGTTATTGTTGTAACATGTAGTTAGTGGTCCTGCATATTTTTTTCATTAACCATAATTTTTCTCAAAGGAAAAATCCACTAGAGAACCAATACAATTAGAAAATGTCATTGTTAGCATTCATTTTGGCTTATGTGTAAATTCCTAATACCTGTATATAGGAAAAGCAGGGAGAAAAATCATGCATATTAGRTCACTTCCAACTATGGGTCTTTGCTTTGAGCTCCGGAGAACCTGGGGATAAACTCTGCTGGGTTTGGTCTGTTAATCTTTCTTAAATGCTAGTATCTTTAAGCAGAAAGCGCGACAGCCACTGTTTTACCATGTGTTCCTCTTCCATATCTTCTTACTGTTGGAGCCAGTACCATCTACATCTGTCAAGATATGGTCTACACACTTGCTCAAGTAGCACTATCAATCCAATTGCATTTTATATATAATCACCCTGTCGTAAAGCTGAATATTTTATCTTCTCACRTAAGATAAATACTGAGACTCAGACTAAGTTAAGCGTATTAGTTCATGTTTAAGTGAGCCTTTGCTACATTTTTCTAACCAAATTTTAATCCTGAGAGAAATTAAGCATTTGCAATCCCAGTAAGATGACTGGATGTTGCTGCAACTTTATACCTTGCTGTAAGGCTAAATCACAATTAATCATGGAAATTTTAAGAAATTAGATTAAAATAACTGTTTGGGGGTTTTTTTTAAGAAATTAGATTTTTTTTTAAGAAATTAGATTAAAATAACTGGTAGCTACACCACTTACTCACCAAACTCTTTGTGGGATAGCCTTTCATCCAAAAGCAGTATAAATTTGGAAATTAAAACAATGGAACTCTAGTTACCATTCTTAACATGAGCAGGATTGTTCAGACTCTGTGAGGGTATGTCAGATCATAACCTGAACCCGTGCTTAGAAGGACCTGCCTCCRTGTCTGTGTTTGGCACTGTAAGGCAAGTAGTAATGCTCAGGGAGCTCCACGCATCTCTTTATGTTGTAAAGCAGACTCACATTCTGTTTGACCGCTTCCACAGCCCTTCGTGTTTTGAGACATAATTCATATTGCTGAAGCAGTTAAAGCACTTTATAAGCAGCACCAGGAATTTTCCAGTGAAAACAAAAGCACTTTATAATACCATAAAGAAGTCAGCCYAGAGAGCACTTAGATCTATTTACATTCCGACCATAACTAGGGACATAAAGAGGATAAGAAGAGTTCAGGGCAGTGGCCTTTTTCCTGAGGACAGCTTCTAGTGATTTAACCGTCTGTGCATCTGGCTCAGAGTAGGTATGCAGTTGCAGCAGAGCTGTATGCAGGTTCCAGGACTACCTACTCTTTCCTGCCAAAAGACACAGGACTTTTGGCCATTTGACAGTGAATCCCTGACTCTGGGATGCACGTGCTGATATGTGTAYGCTCTGTGGCAGCAAGTGGTGCCAGGAATTTTTCATACAAATTTCACATCTTCAGCAACCTGGATGGAACAGTCTCTCCTGTATGCACCAAGTGAGAAAGTAGCTCCAGCTTAGCATCTCTATAATTTCTTCAAGTAATGGAGAGTTTCATTTCAGGACATGTGGCGTCTTCTCATCTTACTGCTGCCCTGTGTGCAGTGCATGAAAGGGACTTAAAACACGCAATATTTCAGTGCTAGTATCTTCAGTGAGCAAGCCTTTTCAAGAAGAAAAGGCTTTTCTGTGAAGAAAAGATATTCCAAGTGACAAAGCATGTTCTGATGTAGGTGATGGAGCAAGCTTTATAGTTTTTCTAAATTACTGTGATGAAAAATAGATAGTTCCAAAACACRCTATGCTGGAACTCATGTTGCTCCCTTTTTACATATGATCCCCCAAAACAAAATTCCAAATGAAAAGCAGAACGTATTTTATACACGCTAATTTTGTAAACTTATTATCTGCAGTTAGTTGTATCTGTGATGGGTTTGTATAATTCTTGCACTTTTTTTTGTATACTTTTGGCATGACTTATTGAAGACATTGAATTTTTTTTTTTTACGGGGGGTGTAGGAGAAATGATACATGTGGTAGCATGTAGCAGATTGCATYTTAAATAAGGAGCAAATAAAACGTGTTGGCGATCTTTCCTGAAAGAAGACTAAAGGGGTTGTCATGGAAATTATTCTAATTTGTGATCCATTACATCAACAAATATTTAATTTGTGATTTTTTTTTTTTCTATCTCTAGGTATCATTAGAATCTTGCAAAGAATCAAGAGTATTGTATTAAGTTTTCATAGACTGTCAACAGCTCTACGTAGTGCAGACTCTCTAAGGGAGTAACAGGTTAGCAGTGCAGTTCAGTTTTGCACTGAAGAAAAAAATGTTTATGCATTCATATCACTGTCCAAACTGCATTTAACCAACTTCCAAATTCTGTAGCCGTCTTCAGACCTCATTCATAGTAGCATTCCTACAACTCCTCTGAAGGAGATTGATATTTTTCCTCATAGTTTTTTAAATAAAATATCTAAATTTAGATTTGAACATCTCTGAAGTTKGAGGTGGTTCATGTCACGCGCTGAACTTTATAGCTAAAATCGTTGTTTTATTAAAAGAGGGGTTTGTGCAGTGGTGGGATAAAGCAATATACTTCCAGCAATATACAGCCAATTTCCAGCTTTGTTGCCGTACCATTTCATGTAATATTGGTTTAAGAAATATATTAATATTAAATAGTTAATCTTTGATCCTATTTTTAAAAAATTTGCCTATGCTTGAAAGCTCAGATTGTAGCCTAGAGCCCCATTTCTTATGCAGCCTGCGTACAACCTTGCATTATTCTGCTTAGAAAAAATTTACTCAGGAATAAAGTTTCATGGCAGTAGCAATATTGCAGATTATTTCCAGTAAATTCATTGCAGATTGCATTTGTTTATTCACTATAGTATGATAGCAATATCATTCCCACTTCTGCAGCTAACTTGGGGCTTTCAAAAATTTTACATCCATTTACAGGTTTTTAAAAGCCTACCTTTCAAATTCTTTATAAGTTAAGTCTTCTATGGTAAGGTCAATTGAGAAGAACACTTTAGTTGACAGTTTGGGGGTTTTTTTTAAGTAAACCAATTTTAAGCTTTCATTACTGGTTAAATAGAAACTTAATATTTCCAGTAGAGAAGAAGGAATACTAGCAAGGAAAGCATTTTGAGCATAGATTTAAAATAGATCAATTTCCTTCTCTGTTTGTGGCTATGAGAAGAATTGATTTTAAATAAGGATATTTCAATGAGGTGGGAAGTTTATAACTTCACCAGAAAATGCAGCATGTTGTTGGAACAGTAATTGCAATGTTTGGCTTAAAGTTCAATTATAAAACTAAACATCAGCATTTTTTTTTATTATTTTCATTAGAAACTTACTTCATTTTACTGAAATATTTCTTTTTTTAAACAGTGTAATATGACTTGTTAATTTGCACATTGTTTTTTTTATTTTTGTTTGCAAAGTGTTACTATAATAGCAATATAGATAACATTCCTGTATTATAAAGTTGGATGTTAAAGAAAAATACAGGTATACAGCACTTTCATAAGACTTTAATTCTGCTTTCCTGTGGGTGGGCCTCATTAGAGTCTGTGATGGTGACATGCTAATTTTTGCAAAATAGCATGTATCAGCTCTARAAATCTCTAGACCCTTGTGTAATATAAAAAGTACTATTTTCTCCAAAGAATTTCTTTGAATTCTGTGGATTATTTGTTTGGGTAAGTATTTCTGCATCAGGTAACTAGTGTACAATGCTACTAGTTTATTTATCTGTTTGTTCTTTGCTTATATATATGGAGTCTAAAAGCATTTAAATCCATGGATTATTTTTTTCAAAGTATATTTCTGAAAGGAGCAATTATGTTGCAATAAATTAAAAAAAAAAAWTCTACATTTTTGAAAAGACCGTTTTCTTTTAAATGCAGGCTGTTGTATAATTTTAAAAAGCTGTGCAGCTTAAACCTGCAAGCCCAACAATAGATGTAATTTTAATTGTAATTTGCAGAATGTTTTTAAGGTAAAAAAAGGTATTGCTCTTTCGAAGTCTGTCTAAGGGTCTTCAAGAGAAAGTAAAAGCAGTTCAACTGCCACACTAGAGGAATGATATCTGCTGTATCTGTAATGGCATCACACTTTTGTTGCTTATTTTTGTTGTCTCTAGTCATGCATTTTTGGCTGACAAAATTACACTGGCTTAGCCAATAGCATTTCAAAAATAAATTTTTACACAGCAGATTCTTCCATTTGCAGCTCAGAGTCGAGGTGCATCCCACAAGGCTGAACCAAATACTGGTAGTATGAGTGGCTATCTCCTTTTAGAGTACCAGTTTGTATAAAGCACCTAATAAACATCAAGAAGAAGGCCCAGTTGTGGCCGTAAGTGTGATGTTGGTAACAGAGGGCAGAAGTAGAAGTCACTCCAGGTATAGACTGTCTGAGATGAAACCYGGCATTGTAAGGATTATGTGTAAGTCTCTAGTCTCCCCACTGCTCCTTATCTTAAAAAAACAAACAAACAAACACCAGCCACCCCCCCCAAAAAAAAACACCACAAAAAAAAGGCACAACCTCTTGCGTTTTCTTYGTTAATCAACTTTTTTCATGAACTGGCTTTTTCAAATAATTAGATGAGTGGTCCGGCACATGAAATGGATATACATGTGTACTCCACCGGGACAAATTAACCTCTAAACAGGAAAAATGCAAGCAACAAAATTAGCTGGGTAGCAGAATGGCAAATATCATGCTACAATATTCAGAGTAGGAATTTTTTTTTATATTGTATTACTCTGACTAGAAAGTTAGTTTTCTTCTCCCCATTATAGGTGGGCTGCTTAATCAAAGTTCTTTAGTGCTATAGGAGAGGTTTTGGGGAACCATAACAATGAGTGTGGCCATATCTGACTATGCTGGAAAAACTGTCTGGACAGTTCCATCTTTTGAATGAGTAAAATCTTGGAATATTCACTCTAAAAATCAAGAACCCACATTTCTCCACAGCAAACTTTGAGTTGGCTCYGAGTTGTTAATTGGACTAATGTTGAGATGCGACTATTCTGACCCTCGACATTCTTTTTTGTCAATATTGCTTTGTCTGTGTTTGCTCTGCTGTGTCCTAATCCTAGGCTATAAGCATTTTAGTGCTCTTTGCTTTGCTCATTACTCACCGTTTAGACAGCAAGCCTTAATAAGGCCCTTTAAGTTGTGCTATAAGTGAAGTGTAAGTAAAAGTAACAGACCTAGACCCCTTTAAAACTGTGCTTTGCTTCCTTCACTCTGAACAGAGCAGGAGAGAAAAAGTTTACCACCTGGGTTTTGATGCATTTACTAGCTTATACAAGATGGCCATTAGTGTTCATCAGAGGCAGTTTTTCCAGTTTTGTTCATTTTCTTTTTAATATGTTGTCATTTACGAAGAGATGAGCAGTCTGTAAACGTAAATCCATGGGTTTTTTAGAATTCTTACGTAAACAACTAAAGCTTCTCAAATCATTGAAGGTCATTAAAATTTAATGCTGTGTAAAGTTCAATGATCAGTGTATCCATTTAGTAAACATACCTTTTTGTACAAGCTTTTAGCCCTTGTCTCTTATTAGTATTCAGGTGGAATCATTACTGAAGTATTCCAAATATATATTTTAAATGAAGCTTTTAAAAGCTTCCTCRGGCTTTTAAGTTTATACTCTTTAAATTGCTAAAAGGTTCTTCTGTTACGTGATGTCATGTTTTGCAATGTCTGTTTATRTAATGTTTTTCTTTCATTATACTCTGTGTTTTTTTTGCCTTTTGGTGCAGCTAAAAGAAAATTGCTAAAGCTGTTTCTAAAATGGAAAGCTTTCTTTTGTTTGGCCACAATAGAAGTAGGACACTTATGAAGARCAAGCTGAACCCTTTTATGGCTTAAGTATTCTTAATATTTAAGTCTAATAAAGACCGTATTTTGCGCAGCAATATTCTCATTAGTTCTGTCTCTTGTTCCAGCTAGACCAAACTACCTTTATACCCTGCTGTAATACCTGTGGCCTTATTAAGCCTTGCTACACAGACAGTCTTCAGCTTACCTCTTAAAGACATTATCAGGCTTATTCCAGCGTAGATATTTTCTTCAAAAGAGAATTTTAGCATGATACTGGAGCTGGAAATAATGTGTAACTGTCCATCTAAATCTCTTTTTCTTGTTTAAAACTGAAATAATGTTTTGCTTTAGGATCAGATCTTATAAAGGGATTTTATGAGCAGATTATTCCACTTCACTGGATTCTGCAGGATTGAGGTATCTCTCCATTGCAGACTTCCTATGAAGAGTATATTTGACTCAGAATATGCTTCCCATAGTTTTGGCACTACTAAAACAAATCCTGTTCCAGAATCCTCCTATGAACTTAAAGTAAGTATTCATTAACTAGACAAGCAATGAATTTAGTTTTCTCACTTGTCCATATATCTGAAAAACTATTTTTCCATGTAATGTCTATAGATAGCTATCCATTTATCATTAAGTGTGTTGAGCTGGATCGTGATCTCAATTTGAACCTTAATAGGAAAGCTTAAATAGAAGAAATGCAACTCAAAAGACAGTCTTGGTAGATGCATAACTGAACGTGCATACAGAGAGAAAATTACCCTCATCACGTCAAGTCATTGTTTAAGCATATTATGGTTCAGTATAAGTAAGCTGATGTTCTCAGTCTGGGGCTAGAGCAATCCGTTTTGAGTGGCGATATTGGACTGACAACTGAGCACAGAGCTTTGGTATTTCATRTAATGTCTCTGAGTGACTTTGTGTGTGTGGATATGTGTGTGTATACATATATAGAGAGATATATACGTATGCAAACGTGCATACACATTTACAAATATCTGTTTGCAAAATTGACCAAATTGTATGTTTATTGACACAAATATACAGACAGCATTGCACAAGAATGTTTTTAAACATAAAAAACATTCAGGACTAAGTGTTCCAGCTCCTCATCATGCCTCCAGTTCTGACCATAAGCAATGGATGGATTTTGGCAGCCTGGCTTCCAAGTATTACCACTCAATCATTTTCACCATAATTCATAATGAATGTTAAACTGCAGGTGAAAATTAGAAGCTATTTTTCAACATTTGGTCTTGAATTACTATGATTTATCTCCTATTTTAAATAGACTTTTCCCTTTTAATTAAGAAACCAAACCAGGTGTAACCATTTGGAAAGATCAATAGGAATGTGTTTTTTGTCACTGGGAAGAAATTATTATTTTTCCTCCAATCAGCTGTATTTTTTCTGTTTGCAATGAGTAACAAGGCTTTTTTTAGCCTGTCTCACAAATATACACTTGCAGTTGCACTTGCAGTTCTAGTCCCTTATAAGAAATAAGCTCCCCAATTCCATCTAAGTTCCAAAAATAGATATTTTCAGACAGCAGGCTTGGGTAGTTAATTTGGCTAATTGTGACTATCTAGACTGTCTATCGGAGAGATTAATCAGTAATTCTTTCTACATTTGAATGCCACATGGTCAGATTTGTTTCTCAGGCCAAAAGAACATAAACAAACAGGGGGTTTTTGTCTTTCTCTACATGAAGTATGTACTGACTACTGGCAGCGATGCCGACTGGCATGATACCTTCTTTCATTGGGCAAGAACATAACCTGCTGCTTGAGTTTCATCAGATTCTCTATTTTGAAGGTTAAGTTCTGTCCACAGTTAAGGCATTTCAGCATTTGTGATTGAATTGGACTCAGGCTATTAAAAGCTCTGTGATTCAACCTACCTTACGATACTACCATGCTCTGTAGAGAGAACGCGCCAAGAATTTGTGTGCTTTGCTGTCTGTACACAGAGCACCCGATGAGTTTTAGCAGTCTTTCTTCTGTCATCTTGCCTCTCATAGGATCACGCACTATGTAGCAATGAGGAATGAGCATCCTCTGTGAGGTATGTACTGGTAAGAGTATTCACTGCAGAATGATCTATCACGTTGGTAACAATTTCTTTAGGCTGTGCCCAGGCTGCTGCAGGCACTTGATTGTTCTTTCTTCTTCTACACCTGATTTTTGTTTTGGAGTTTGCTTCTGCTGAGCTCTCATATTCTCTCAGTTGGGTTTTGTTTAGCCGCTCAAAAAGATACTGGGGCCAGCAGTGCCTGGAGTTGCCTGAGAGCAAGGGGGTTTTTTCCTTCTAAGCTTTAGAGATAAGCAGCACCTGTATCCTATCCATTCACTTTCTTTYGTCTTCTAGATCAAAATCTGTGCATCTGAAGGTTATTGAATTACTTGATGTGTGAATGTGCAGTTGTTTCCTCTTACTCTGCTGTTGCTCTTATTGCTAAATAAAGCACTCTTTCCTTGCTTAAATTTGAGAATCCATATTATAGCAGTTTGCAACATGACTAGAATTGGATTCCTTCAGATGTAGCTTTACAGAAATATAGACTGGGCTAGAATCATCCATCCGATTCACCTGGTGTGGATATATTCTGTCAGTGGAGAATGCATTAGGAATCTCATTCCTGTATCTATTATTGTTATTATTACCTATCTCCCTGGATCTTGCATCACAGATACAACTTTGCACTTGCACAAAACAAAATTTATCTTTTTCTAGAGTAACTGATGTAGAGGCCAACACCTCAAGGAACTACTTTGTACTGGTCTAAGAACTTCATTCTTAGGCATTTTGTGCCTGAGGCTAGTTTGTACTTTTAATAACTGCCTGAATAGTTGTTAAGCTGCACTGCTGGGGGAAACAACAAGGAGAGGAAAACCTCAAGGGAGAGGTTGTGAGATCTTGTCAAAATTCTGTTTTTACATGTAATTCTCCAGTCAGAATTCTGTTGCACTATCAGAGCACACAGTTCAGTTCCAGTGAAGACTCCTGTGTCTTCACTCCACTGATAGGTATGAGYGGACTGAGACATTTATAGTTAATGCTTTCAAGTTAGCATTAGGGTAGTTTTCAAAGAGAAATCATAGTTTTCATTTATTACGCAAAATAATTCTTGCAAGTAGCAACTTGTATTTTGTTGTATATCCTGTTGCTTTTGAAGTGGGGGAGCCGATTTTGTGGTAGAAAGGCTCTCTCCAAAGCCCATGTTGCTTTTAGGACCTGTATGAAGACTGCCATTCATGATCTGTGTGAGAACATCTGTCATTAGCTCCAAATGAGTTTTGACTGATTTTCTGGCTCAYCTATCAGGAAAAGATTAGGCTGATCTGTGTAGGGGGGTTAATATAGTTGAAGTTTTCCAAGATGTTGAAATATAAGGCAGGATGGGCTCTCTATRAAATAAAAATGTAAGCACAAATGAATAGATCAAAACTTGATGAATTCTACCARTTCTGTTACCTTCAGTATCCAACTCCAGAACAACTGTCCTGAAAATGTCAATTAGGCACTGGTCAGTAAGCTGTTTATCCCAGAGTGTTTTTCAGCATATTAGAATTGGTTAGCCAGTAGAGCAAACTATAATCCTTAAACATGCCTGTGGGCTTTGTTTTCATCTACATTTAAAAATTATTTTCTTTCTTTTTTTTTTTTTTTCCTCTCCTAGCATTCATTTAGAATATCTTTCTATATAATACAATGACTCTGGAAATATCCAGATTTATTGGGTGCTCAGGTAATTAGAAACTATAAATTACTCCAGATAGCATCCCAGAGTATACAGATGAGACGTTAAGAGGTGCTAGGCAGGCTCTGCTAGCTGCAATGAGAAGGGCAGTGCTTACAACAGTATATTACTGGTGGCTTTGACACTGACAAAATGTTATGATATGAGAGGGAACCATGGTGATACTGATGATATTAGGACCATTGCTGGCTGGCTGACAGTCACACGTCAGATAGCTCTGACTAAGAGATCTATGCATGCTAAGCTTTTTACATTGCTGTGGATGGATAAGAGAATCCAGGGATTTTCAGACCAAGTCAACCTATTTATCAATTTTTTTGATCTTACTTTCTATCTGTCAGAATAGTGATGCTGAATGCTACTGAGGGCTCAGCAGTGCTGAGTGAACTCTTGTGGTGGTCCGTTGGTAGTGTTTGCACTTGCAGCTTGGTTATTGAGCTAGCCACCACCCAGCATTGTCAGCCTCTAATACAGGTTCTGGCCTAATGTGTTCAAACTTTAAAGACAGCATGCTGTTCTGTCATAGTTCGCGGTACGGGTTCAGATGCAGACCAATGTGATCGTGCTGAATGCCCGGRCTCAGACGCAGACCAATATGATCGTGCTGAAGCCGCTTATTAGGAAAACTTAAGCCATTATATACTCTGCTACAGCATGGGTCAGTACTTGTGGCATGTGCTCACTGGCTTCTAAACAGATACACACACATTACTATTGGTTAAGCACAGCTGTATCTTAGTATAAACAATAGCGGAGGGTATATAACAAGTGGATTCTAAAAACAGACATTCAGTATTYATGTTGGCATCGCAGCAGTTTCAGTATCAGCGTGTGAACTCCTTCTTGTTAACCTTCAGACTGCAGGAGCTGTTCTGTGCAGTTTCAGTCTCTCATCTCTTCTCATAACTCATAAGTTCATTAGTTCGTGTCCATTGCTTTCCAAAAAGCTTCCCACGCTGTTCTCTCCAGAAAACTTCTGAGATGGTTAGTGGAGTGCTTTGCTCCCCTTCACGAATAGGTCATAAAGTCTTATTTTCTGCTAAACCTGAATATTAGCGTGGCACAAATAATTTGGCTAATGGTACTATTAAACGAAATCAAAGGTGATGCCAGCAGTTAGGAAGAGCAGGCAGAAAATGGTCATGCAACCCAGAAACTATTTTGTCTTGTCTAAACTAAAACTGGGAGTTCAGTGATTCTTTTTTCCTTTGACTGACCATAGTGCCTACATTCTTAAATAGCATACGGACCCCATGACCGTGCCTGTCTTTAATTCACCTACATTTAAGCAAATACATTCTTTCTGCTGTGGTCTAGGTCTCTGTCAATTGTATCTTGAAGAGCCTGAAGGCATGTTTCTCAATAGTGTTCCACAATTCAACAAAATTCTCAATGCTGCTGACCACAAATCCAAATGCTGAGAAGCAGTGTGCAAGACCTAAGACTAACAAGTTCATTCTCTTATTTCATTTAATGTAAACCAAACATTTCAAAAACTATCTTTATCTGAACCAGTGAGAGTGGAAAGGGAGGGATTTTATTACTCCTTTTTAAGATGCTTGGACCTACAGATACATGCAAATGCTGTGAATAGGTAGGCAAACTAGTAGGCAAAGTACTACTACAAGATGCCTGAGAAATAATAATAATAAACTCCATGACTGACCTAATAATAATCTTTCAGAATTTTCTCTTAAACTTTTTAATAGTATTTACAGACTCAGGAACCTGCTAGTGGTTAGTTTGATTTCGGCTTATCTCTGTTTTCATTGAATTAATACCTAAAAAAGTGAAGTTTCTGTACACACTTCAAATAGCAATCCATAAAGGAAATGGAAGAAAAATCCAAACAGTTTTATGCAGCTTAGTATAACTGATAGTCCTTGGGAGAGGACTGAATAAATAATAGTAGACTAAATCATTTCATAAACTTGGTTCAAGAAACTTTAAAATGATAAAATAAATCTCATTCTCTCACAGTTGATGGTTTTTTTTTTTCCTCTTGCCCTTGCAGAGGATGTAAGTCGTTTGTTAAGTACAGCAATAGAGTTAGTCTGCAGACTGCTTTACCCAAAACAAACAGTCTTTTTTCTTACCTTTCAAGTCTGCAATCTGGTAGGGTAGATGTGCATGACAGATTTTTGATAAATAAATGCATAATAAAATGTGGTTAGACTTTATTTTTCCCCAATGTATTGTAATATCAAAAAGAGCTTGGCAGGTACTTTAAGTTTGCTGTGGCAGGTATGCACATAATTATTCCTCATCCTTGCAGATGGGGGGGTGGAGGGGGGGACAAAACACACCACTTTGTTGCTGGCCAGGATTAAAATTGAAGCTTGCCTTGTGGTGGTGACATGAAGAAAGGAATTAACGGTGGTATGAATTTCATTACCTAGCTRTTCAACACATTTCATTCACTCAAAGTCTTTAACAGTTTTGAAAATAAAAGGCATGGAGGCAGGATTTTTTTGAGGCCTCCATAGCTCTCACTACCTTCTACTGACCTTACACTCGGGAACTGCATCCGTCTCTCTTCCTTACTGCTGTTTGTGTAACATCGTTTTATGGGGACTGTCACGCACTGAGAACAGAAATATCTGCATTGTGTTTTCTTTAGAATTATGCATAAATAACATTTGAAACTGTATTGCAAGGACTGAACAGATGATTAAAAACAAGAGAGAGAGATGGGAATTGCAAAGCCACTAAATAAGCCGGAGTGGAATTTATTGATGTGCTAGGAAGTTAGCAAGAAGAGAAGGGCGGAGGGATGACAGAAAGGAGAAGTGATGGTCAGGGTGGTGGTCAGAGACAATGGAGGGAAAATCAGAGCAATGCCTTTACTGACACAATAGCTGCATGAATGGCTAAATCTATAGTGAGCAAGAGCCTTGATACGGGGTTGAGAATCAAGTGTAAGATATCAGGAGAAGGAGACTGAGAGTTTTAAAGGATGACCACTGATATCCCGAAGTAAAGGGACTGTTATGATGAATAGAAAAAGAAGAAACAGGAGACCAAACCAAAGGAAAATAATTGGGCAGTAAGCAGATTCGCAGAAAAATTTGGGAACTTAGGAAAAGAAGAGACACTTCACTTAAGAGAAGTAGGAGATTAGTACAACAGATAAAAGAAGGTGGGAGAAAAAGTCACTGTCATAAGAATCAGGCAACGAAAGAAGTATCTGACAAGGAGGAGATAAACTTGTATGCAGAGTGGGAGATGCAAACAGCCTTGGGTCACAGCGCCTGAGGATTCCAAAGCAAAAGGACAGGTCAAGTTGAGGAGAGACAATTGGAGGAGACTGTCAGGGTAGATATGTTGCGATCTGTATGACTTAATGTGATGTTGAGTGAGATTCAGTAGTTGAATTCATGTTACTTTACTTTTCTTTGTCCTTCATTTTCATTCCCCATTTTACTCCCTGCTGCTCTTCAACCAGATGTTTTTCCTTCTCGTCTTGCTTTAGCCCAACACTTTCCACTGACTCAGCTAGAATCAATCCCTTTGCCTGCACTGTTTTTTTTTTTTAAGCTCTCCAACAAAGCCTGATGCCACTTTATGATTTCACTTTGTAATTATGGAGTTTTCTTCTTTCTTTCTACTGCAGAAAGAATTACCTTTTCCTGCCAGTAATCGTGAGACTCTTAACTTTGTATAAATCAAAGCAGGTGTACAATACAGTAGAGGGATCCAGAAACTGCTGTTAGCAAATATGAAAATCCAGAGTTTAAACAATAAGTAACTTTTTGTTGGCAATAGTGAAACTCTTAACTTTTCATAAATCAAAGCCATACTCTCTAATACAAGTATCCTTTTCATAAACAAATTACTACTGATATGCAGTTAATCTATTAAATGGTTTGCTTTAGTTCAGAGACTTTGTCTTTTATGACAAATTATTTTTGTAAGAGAACAAAGTTACTTCATTAGCTTCCCAAAATAAGAGGCAATTATTAATTAGATACATGTTTTTTTCCTTACCAATAAATAATCTATTGCATTGTTCCAGTGAAGTCTTAGTTATGCTAGCTTCTAGCTTTGATTTCAGAAATTACTTTTCTGTATATAAAAGTGATCTTGGGAACCGCTGAACAATTGTGACCTCTACTGGAAGCCTTAACATTGATTCTGATAGATACCAACCACTGGAAATCATTATTATTGTTACATTAGGCACTAATCTGCAGTGTGCTAGGCACTGTACAAATGGATTAAGATTTTACAGGATTAAATTTTTACAGATTTTAAAATCCTACTCTGAGGATTTTACAGGATAAATAGAAAAATAGAAGTAGAAAAGGCAAATAAAACATAAATAGAAAATATAAATGAAACCAAGGAGTGCATCAGTGGCAGGACTAGACCGAGAATCTGTCTGCCTCTTAGATTGCTTGTGCTACCTCTGAAATAGTATAAAATATTGAAGTATATTCACCATGCTTATCGACATGGCTATAAATAACCTGATAAGACAAATACTCCAGATTCATAGTTTGAAAATATATTCCTCAGGATTCTGTATCATTATTTCTCAATAAAAAAGTGRAAGAGGAGAAAAATTTTGTTCAGGAAGAGATTCAGTATTCAGTTTCTGCTGGAAACAATATGACAGTCGTGCATGTATGATAGAGGGAGACTTTYATGGAAGTACCAAGAACTATATAATCATTGATCTGGACTTGCTTKGAGCCACCCATTCATGATTCCAGCCCAGAGTAAATCTTGAAATGCTCGTAACCCCAGTGCTTCAGGTGATGTTAGTTCAAGGCTGTGCTTCAGCATGAAATGTACAATAAGAAACAAATTTCATTTATATTCTTGGAAAGAGACATTTACATTTGACAATTTACAGTGAAGAATGAACTGATTGTGGAGTTTTGAAAAATGTAAATGAATTTACCACTTTTCTTAGAGTGGAACATTTGCCAGAGTGGAACATTTGCCATCCTGAACATATGGTTCATTAAGGCTTCAGCAACTGTTTACTGTGGTTAAAAACAGGGTTGTGGGAATTCTAAAAAGCAATGCAGTAAGACCAGAGCTCTTGATGTCAGAAGGCCCTGAAGCCAAGGCTGTCTCGCTCTTCTCAGTGCATCCCTGCCTTCTGTGACGATACGTACAATACTTTGCGTGTTATTTAAAAAATATCCTTATATTGTGATTGTGTCAAAATCCAGGCATATTAATAAGACCATTTTATGTGCAAGTGTCATATAATGAAAAACTGGCCTGCATGAAACTGGTTGGGAAATAGCAGTAGTTTAGCACAAACACTAGCCCACTTATTGGATGCCCAGGCCTTGTTGTCATACTTGAAGGAACCAGTTCATTATCCAAATTAAACCTTTTAGACACTATTCAAACAAATGGGAAAACTTCCATTGATTTTGTCCAAGTGATGAGTTTAGCCCTAGATAGCTTGGAGTCTATAAATAGCTCTTTTAAAAGAAGGGGAAAAGAGGCAGGGAATTGTCCAGAGATGGGATATCTGTCGAGGAAAGAACACTATGAACCCTCTGCCTATTCTTTATCCTTTCAGCAAAGCAACTGGGAATGGTGTTGTCATTTCTTTAAATTCCTGGAGAGGGAGAAGACTTAAAAGATTATTTACTGATGGCAGAAATGAACTGGAAATGTTTTTCTTTTTCTCAGGAGAATAAGTCTTCAGGCAGTCGTTTTGATGAACTTAAATGAAATACCAAAATAATCACATTCCTTATTTCCTGTGGATTTTAATCTCTTATACATCCCTTTTTTTTTCAATGGTTCTGTTTAACCCTTCTTAGCTTTTGCAGGGACCTTCAAGGTGCTTTTGTGTCATACCCTTAATAATCATGCTTCAGCAATATGCTCTGAATTATTCCAGATCCTTCCAGTACAGCTGTAGAGCTAATATAAAGCARGTGACGAAATTGTGAATCATGAGGAATGTTAGATGATGTTCTTGTTTGTTTATTTGCAGATTCTAGAATTATTTTTTTTTAAATGATTCTTAGATTTTTTTCTAGGGAGAAARTCATATCCCTGGTGGAACAGGTGAAGCAGAATTCACAGTCTTGCAGGAAAATAAGTTGTGGGGGKTTTTTTATTTAAACATTTAGCAAAGATTGCTTTGAGCTATTATTATTACAGTTGGTTTTGAAGCACTGTGGACCAACTAGAAGTTAAGGTTTGACATAGAGCTTATTGCATGTAATTTTATAGCATCTGTTTATGCAGGAGTAAAAAAAGATTRTTTGTGTGGATTCTCTTGGCTTTTGCAAGAATACAAAATAATTATTATGGACTGCATGATAGGGGCCATAACTGATGAAGATGTTGACTGAATTACCATTGTCCACAACCCAGTTTTACTTTTAAGTTTATTTTTACATTTTTAATGCAAGCTTAGGTGAATTCTYGAAGTATATAAAAATGGTTTCTTCCCCCTATCATTCTCTCCCAGTATATTTCCCCACTTAAGACTGGCTGCTTTTAATACAGTTTCTCCAGATGCACCTAGGATATTTTAGAATGGATGGAGATTATTTTTCCAGTATCTGTGATAAAGTGTGAACATATGTATCTCTCTTGACCTACTGTGTTTTAATCCAATAGTTCCATTTGATAATTTGCAGTCTTGTTCTTCTTCCCTGGGGGAAAGTATTCACAAAACAATTTTACACGATACCATAATTATTTTCTCCCACTGTGTCTTTGAAATAATTTCCTTTTATGGACAAGGTCCATACTTTGACATAGGATAGATGATACATATAAAATGTTATTTCTGACTGGCTGTCTCAAATATATTGCTGTGCTTAGATGAAGTGCTTTTTTTAAGTTTCCCTTCCTTTCTGTATTCTGTCCTATAAATTCTGACAGAAATGACTGTAGGCATGTACGTGCACTGATAGTTATCTGTGGGTGTAGAAGCAATTATCTAATGAGGAACTGAACTATCAAAATGACTTTACCGATGCCCCAAAATATCACCTACTGTTTATAGGTTTGGAAGGTTGCAAGAGATACTTTTATTCAAGCAGTATACAGAATGAAGGAAAACAGAAGATTTGTTTATAGGCAAACAAACCAATAAGTGGCTTGCATAATAATAGATATACTAGTTTAAACCAAAGTTTCATCTCATCCCCGCCTTTCTATGCTAGTAGCCGGTAAAGTATGGTGGAACAAGAGCTACAGGAAACAGAGCAAGTTAGATTATTTCTTGGGTAAGTCCTCCTCACCTTCATCAATGAGAAGTACAGGGATTTTGATATCTGGAAGCTGTTGGTGGACCATAATGTTTAATAGCAATTGAAGGGCATTCTTTCATGAATTTCTGTTTGTCCTGGTTTTGGCCGGGGTAGAATTAATTTCTTTTCTAGTAGTTGGTATAGTGCTATGTTTTGGATTTAGTRTAAGAAGAATGTTGATAACACACTAATGTTTTTAGTTCYTGCTAGGTAGCCTACTTCCCAAGGACTTTTCAGCTCACATGCTCTGTGAGGTGCACAAGAAGCTGGGAGGGAGCATAGCCGGGACAGCTAGGCCAGCTGGCCAATGGGGTATTCCATACCATATGATGTCATGCTCAGCATATAAGGCTGGGGGAAGAAGAAGGAAGGGGGGGGCGTTCGGAGTGATGGCGCTTGTCTTCCCAAGTCACCATTACGCGTGCTGGAGCCCGGCTGTCCTGGAGATGGCTGAACACCTGCCTGCCCATGGGAAGGAGTGAAGGAATTCCTTGGTTTGCTTTGCTTGCGTGCACGGCTTTTGCTTTCCCTATTAAACTGTCTTTGTCTCAACCCAGGAGTTTTCTCACTTTTACCCTTCGGATTCTCTCCCCGATCCCACCCGGGGGAGAGTGAGCGAGCGGCTGTGTGGTGCTTAGTTGCCGGCTGGGCTTAAACCACAACACTGTTATCCTTTTTAAYGCATCAATTCCCATTAACTTCCACAACATACACAGTTTATTCTTAAAATGCTTTTAATTACAACCTTTAATTGTTTTAAAATCTTCTGCCTGTTAATTTTGCTGACTGGTTTAACTGCTCCTTGTTCATATTTTTTCCCACTATTTATAGATTTCCTAGGCCACCTCTTTTCTCAGCAKAAGAATCCTAGGCACTGCATTGATCTAAGTGAAGCCTATCAATGCTTACCAAGYCCAGTCTGTGTCATTTCTCCTATGCTGAACAGAACCATGCCTTGTCCTAACTGAAAATACGATCTCTAAAGACACAGTTAGAAATTGTGTTGATGTGGATAAGATTGCATCAGTGCCCTAGCATGGCAGAGGGGATTGATGTGGTACGAACATGCTGGTTTCTAGCTGAAGTTTTTTGGTCACTTGTCACCTGATTTATAAATATGTCCTCACACCTTTTGATAGACCAGTGGTTTCAGCCCCAAGATTTTGGCTAACTTCCAGACTACCTAGAATTTCTTCATCCTCTTAGGCGAGGCGGATGTTGTATGTTCCTCGCTTCCTATTCCAAAGCATTTATCTTTATAGAGGAGCTCAGCACAATTATCACGCTCTAATCCTGACGTGGCTGAATGGATGGGAGCAGAGATTCCACTATGTAACTAATGAAGCTCTTTTTTCATTTTGGGGCATGGATTTATAGATAAAATTAATGTTACTGTTGTTACTTTTGAATGAGATTCTCATATAAGGAATTAGACTACAATCATGTTAAAATGAATTACAAATCAAGATATTACTATTTTAATTATTAACATCACTCATTACAAAATATAAAATTTATWAGGGTTTTGCCTACAAGGTATTCCAGACCGTTATCATTCTTTTTACAGGTTTACTCTTCCTAATACCATTTTACTAAATGTAGGGAGCAACTTGAAAATTTTTTTTGTACCTGTGTTGGTGACAGCCTGCGAAGGGAAAGGTGATAGCTGACCTTTTCAGAAAAATGGGACATATAGAAATCAGAAAGTAATTGTAGTTATCATAATTTGTAGCAAAATTTTTGTCAATTGCTTGATTAAAAAGCTTTATCAGTAAAAAAATTACTTCCCCAAACTCATTTTATACGTTTTGATATGCTTTGCTAATGAATAGATGACTCAAGTGTAGGATGAGAATTTTTGCTTGGCTTTATGGGGGGGGAGTTGTTTGCTTGCTTGTCTCTTTCCTTTCAAACCAAGGGAAGTGTTCCATGTGTTAGTGTTTTACAGGATTGAAGACAAGGAGTGCAATGAAGAGCCAGCAAGTAATTTGTCTTCCCAATAAAATACAGCATAGCAAAAAGAATTATGTCATTTCAAAGTGTATATTAAGATAAAATTCTGATCTTTTTTAAATTACACTGGCATTCTACTAAGGATTTGAATGGAGAAGGGTATTAGTCCTCATTTCTGCAAGAGTGCGTGTTTTGGAAGCCTTTTAGAGTTTTTGCAGTAATTTATTAGATCCAGCTTTGAAAATGGAATTTCTCAAAATCAGAGACTCTTGATTTTACCATAAGCYTGGGTGCTGAACAGACAAGCAGAATGAGATTGGACTAGCCTGATGAAATACCTAAAATAGAAGAGTAATCATGTCAGGCTCCCTTTGGAATTATGGGGGAGAAAAAAAGTCTAACTCAGTCTTTGGAGGAGCTCATCTGTCACTGAGCCTAATGTGACTGCATGCCCAACCAGAGTCCTGAATTAGAGTGAGTGCCGTGCCAGAATTAGAGTGACTCTGACTCAAGGATCGTAAATGAAGAACATTCTTGGAGACTTCAAGGCAGGACAGTTTCTCATTTTATTGGGACTGTGAATAGTTAAAATGCTTAGAAATATAGGGACTCAGCTTTCTGATAGCTATAGGGTGCATAGTCCAAAAGGGGTCATAGGTTAGTTTTTGCCCCAAGCCATAAAGTTAAGCTTGCAGATGAGCAACTGAAAATGTGATTTTTCTATAAAGATGTACTCTCAAATTGCRAGCAGCTCTACTCATTTAAATCTGAGAAACTACAAAGTCTATGTAAGGTCTTAGTGAAGACCTAAATATTCGATGTATGTATCGTGCACTGTGTTAAGGTTTTGCAATGGTGGGGGTGAAATATTGGAAACTGAGAAAGCTTTGCCTAATATGAGGTATGAGACAGATTTTGAGTGACAAAGAACACAATTGGCAC
The DNA here is from genome assembly GCA_030449065.1 of Oceanodroma leucorhoa. Classification (NCBI taxonomy): domain Eukaryota; kingdom Metazoa; phylum Chordata; class Aves; order Procellariiformes; genus Oceanodroma; species Oceanodroma leucorhoa. The sequence goes on along the minus strand of JASVER010000169.1, from coordinate 1,010,261 downwards.
TAAACCCTAAGCAGGTGAGAAGGCAGGGTGGAAGGAAATGCATTTCTCATCCYGTGGGTACATTGCCTGAAGCTGAGTGCTAAGGGCAGTAAGTACAGACTTATCTAAGTAATACTTTATACTTGCTGCTACTGTCTCTAGTTCCAGTAGGTTCTTTATTACATTAGTATTCTGAGTCCTCTGCACTTCCTTTGTGGAGGAAGTRCTCTCTAACTTTGGCAGCAGCAGTTTTCCAGCTCTAAGTCTAATAAAAAGAGAATGCAAGAGAAAAAACTTTYATTTGTTGTGTTTCTGCTGCTGGAGAGCCAGCAGAGGGAGCTTAAGTAACAAACCCTCTTCCCAGTGCTTATTAATAATACAAAAATACATAAACAAATAAACAAAAGTCTGCCATGATAACCTATTCYCTGTAGGAAATGGGACAAAAAAGAAAATCAGTAGCTGTTGAATGGAAAAGGATAAAATCAGTAGGGAAAGGAAACTTTTCTAGTAGGTGAGAATGCATTAAAATTAACAGCAAAAAATTAGTGTCTTAAAATCTAGGAATCTCTGTCAAATTTGTAGAGAATTAATGGTATTGCTATGTTTTTGGACTTTTCTCCATACCCAAGAAATTTATTGTTGAGCTTRTTTGCTTTTGTTTTTTCATGAATGCTCAGATTTTTAAAAAGCGAAGTAGTGACTTCTTGCTTTACATACCATTGACTTAGAGGTGCTGGGACTTCCGGAAAAATACTTGGGATAGGTTTGCACTGTACTTTCTAAAGCAGTACAATAATATCCAAGGAAGTCCTAAGTCCTTTTATCTCTTTACCTATCCCAGCAAGGCTCTACCTATCTCTGTAGAAAGTAAGAGATGAGCAAACAGGAAAATAATATTCATCTCTTCTTCAAGGAGCTACATGATGTCACTCAATATCTGACTTTTTCAACTAAGGCAAGCAAATACTGTGCTCCAGGATCACTTGTCAGACCAGTGACAGAGCTAGGTGACTCTAGTTCAATTTGCATGACTGGCCCTGCCAGATTTCCTGTTCACCTGGTGCACTTGTTTTAAGTGTCATGAGCATAGCGTCTTATTTCAAGTGTCTAAAGTTTTGCTTATTGTTGGCATCCTTGAGGAACATAATTTTGGGAAGGGATTTAAAGATCTGGAAGACACATGAAAAAGAATCACAGGAGTGTTCTCAGGTGGTTTATTTTTGTTGTTTTGAAATGTGTGTATTTTTGTGCTCAATATTTATGGCAATATCCTTGTTATAGAAAGGTTGGGTTTTTAATCAAATTATTATATCAAAGATTTACTAAGAATTGGTGGCTTTCTAGAAAGACTGGTTAGTATTGAGTAAGAATTTTCTAATAACAGCTCCGCTGTTAGAAYCCAATATTGATTGTACAGCTTGCTGCAGAGCTGTCCACTGAGCGCATTGTAAAATGATGTCCTCTCACCTAGTTTCTTTCACTTGAGGCATATTAGAGAGCAGTTACCGAAACAAGTGTCAGTGATCTATAGACTTGTTGGTTTTATGGTTTATTTCCAGCTACATACACACATTTATTTCATGTTGCCACTTCTGAATGTCTAGTTTGGGGGTGCTCTACTTGAAAATGCAAGCCTTTCAAGTTATGCACRCTGTTCTGATTTGTTTTTCATCTCCATAAATAAATTTGGTTTATGGCTTTGATAACAGGAAGGTAGACCCCTCAATAAAAAAATTTCTGAGTTCCTTTCGTCGTCTTATGGGTCAATACACAGCAGCCAAGCAATCAGTCCGCTTCAGAAAAGACTTAGACCAATTTCCCACTTGCTGTGTACTTAATAATTGGCCCAGTTAATTCCAGTGTCAAAACTATTTTATTTTGCCAAGGTGATAATTTCTTTCCAGCACTCCTGAAGTGTCATCTTGTGGCTAATACCAGTTATGATTTTGAATCTTCAAGAGAAAACATACCCGAGCATCAAATATAGAAAATCTGTAAGTTCTTCCCTGGSTATTGATAAGATTAATTTGGGGAGTCAAGATTATTTTATTTTAACTGAGATTGCATCATTGGGGTTTACTTTGGAAATAACTGATGATAGGTAATAACAAAAATCTACTGAGAAGTTCATAACCCATTTGGAAGCTACTGATAGATTTTTCTGTCGTTAAATGCAGTCATATGACATGAAAAAACAAGTCATAACAAATTATTACATCTTTGAAATGCTCACCTGATTGCTATGTAATACATCTTATTTTCACACTTTAATGAAACAAACAAATATGAAATATCTTCAGAAGTGAAATAGTTAAATTATCACACTGGTCCCAGGATAACAACTCAAATATAAACTGTCTTAAATTAGCACAGAGCGTCCCAGGTTGCTCAGCTACACAATCAATCTGATGTCCCTTTTGAGGGCAATAAGAAGCCAGTTTGAGTATTTGACTGAGTACACTGCAACTTCTTGCATCAAGCAAAGGAATCCAGGTCTCTTTTAGAGGAATTTCATCTGAGAGCTTTGAAAAATGAGGTAGGGAGGAGCTTTGACTATGTTGCAATATTTTTGTCTCAACACATTTCCAATRGCACTTCTGTTGCCATTTTAAAYTATTTTGTTTTGATATAAATATTTRTTAAGAATAGAAACATTTTTTTTACATTAAGCTTTTACAGTTTTTTAGGGTTTTTTCTAGGAAATTAAAATTTTCTGTCTTAATCCCAATTCAGAATTGTGGCAAGCTCTGGAAAACTGAAATTTTAAATCCTTTAGATAAAAACCTTCTGTTCTCTACACTTGCATGTAAATCACTCGTTGATAGTATATTACCTAGATGGTGGGGTTTTTCCTGTATTTGTGAAATTCTCCTTGGAAAAAAGACATATATCATTTCTGCTTGCTGCAATATTGTACAGGATCCAAAACTATTTTCAAACAAGCAAGCTGAAATTTCATCTCGCTCAAATGTGAAACAATCCATTTGACCTGAAATGTAGCATTTTATTTTCAGGCACTTGTAAAAAAGTAGAGAATAAATAATTAGTTTCATAGAAATGAAGTTGAATTTCCACTTTCTTACACAACAATTTTAGCCTTACAGCTCTTACGCTGTATGAGAGCAATCCAAGATCAATTTCTTTTTCTTCCTCATGGATTTGAACAACTAACCCTTTGTTCCGGTATAGTTCTCAGGCTATGAGTATTTTGGACTTTGGGAATTATGACAGTTTTGTGCACACAGTTTCCTATCGGTAGTATTCCACTTTTTTAGTCACAGAAACAGACATTAGATCTTAGTTTCTCACATCCCATGTAGCTGGTTTGATGTCCTGATATTTGGGTCATTCTCTACTACTTCAGTGAGATCTTGATGACTACCTGATGTGTTCACAAGACATGGAACAATACAGCAACAGCGTCCTGATGGCTGGAATGCACCTCTGTCATACCTTGGTTTGCCTGAACTGCATAACGCGTGGATTTCTTGCTGTCAYAAAGACTAGTCCGGTGTTCACCCGGTCCATGACTATACAGCATTGCAGAACCTCTGTATAGGTGTCTCAAACTAGCATAACTGTTGCCAGGGTCTAACAGAACAGCCTGTCTGCAGTGTCTTGTGCTGTCCGCAGTTCCGCTTTCTTACAGCATATTTGTGCATGTTGTAAAGAAATCATTCCTTCTAAACTATTTTTGCAAAGGTCTATAATAATGCTATAAATATATCTAAATTTCTTTTTTATGACTACTTGMAATTAAATCAATGTAGATGATAATCTCATTCCTGAAACTGAACAAGGGCTTGAGTCAGAGTTAGCAATGTGGCTTCAGTAAGTAAAATGTTTGCAGTAATGTGCAGTATATTCAAAACTAGTTCTTAGAATTAGTAGAAGGTAGTCACTTTATAGATTTAAATTAGAGCTGCTACTGGGTCTGTTCATCATGTGTGTCTAGSACTGAAGTGTTGCATGACTAGTCATCCTCCAAATTTTGAGCCATCTCCAACAGGCTCATAGGTGATGGGAGGTAGGGATTGCATAGAGTTTTATGCTACAGATGGATTCCCCARCAGTAGGGAAATCTCAAGCTGAACTATTTCAATGATCTTTGTACTGTTTGCATTTTGTAAAGCAGACCTAGGCATTTTGAAGTTTTCTGTGAAAGAATTTGCAAGGAAAGGCACATAACTGATTCTTTGTAACAGGTTTCTATTTTCTTCATGATCCAAACCAAATCCAGTGCAAAGTAGGCAAAACCTTGTCACTTGTATTAAATACCAAGTTGTTCAAGTACATGCCAATATCTGATGATCTGTCTTGCAAGAATCCACAAATGGACTTACAAGGAAACAGCAAACTTTTCTCCTGCAGTTTGGTCTCTTGTCTTAAACTAATAGTGTAATCTTCTAAGAGGTAGGGAATGTCAAACATAAGTATTCCCTACRGTTTCTAGCACCAAGGATTTTGAAAAGTCATGCATGTTCTTAGGTGTGTCTGTAATGAAAATGCTATCCCACATTTATTTATATTGCAGTGACATGCCATAGTTGCTAAATTGTTTTGACTGAAAAAGTATGCATTCCCTGCCCCAGAGCACAGGAAATCTAAATTCRGTTACACAAAGGGCAGTGTAATTAATGCATAGACATGATGATCCCTCTGAGATGAGAGTTGCTAATGAAAAGAAATATTCCTGTTGTTTCAAGGAAAGTTTTGGCTATTTGTAATAAGCTCATTTGTGTGTAATATTTTCTACYGCACAACTATCTTTAAAATAGATTTTTGAGTTACAAGCTGTGAATAAGCTAGCATAGATACCCGCTCTAGTGATAACTTCTAATGWATTYTGCTTCTGAAGTACTGCTAAGGTAAATTAGATATCGATTTCTGACAAAATGGAAGACTTGTCTCATTGCTGAATTTTGAATCTTACAGATTAAATAAGGATTTGATAGCTGATGCTAAAACCTATTGTTCTTTGTGTTATGTATCCGGACTCCTAAACTGAAAGGTTCCACTGCASAAATACACACTAAAAAAAACAGTAGAAAGAGAGGATGGGGGGGATGCAGTGAAATATAAAAGATTTGGTGTTTTGCTCCAGAAGCTAAAACTTCCAGGGTTGAATCTTTTATGCCTGATCCTGCAGGAGCAACCAAACAGAAAGATGACCTTGGTTTTCACTAGAGATAATTGTTCAAATATTTATCTATATCCTGCCTACTTTAAGATTTCTTTATGATTTCACCCAAGATGCTCTGGCTTCTGCAGGTGTGCAAAATGTGTATTTATACCATCTTTCATGATCTGGCTATTGAGATGCTGTGAAGTCAAAGCGTCATAATTACATGTTACTGTTCTTTTAAATTTATTACAATTCTTCAGAGAACATTTAAGGGTTTTTTGTTTGTGTGTTTTTGTTGTGTTTTTTTAATCGAGTCTGACCCAGGGACAAAAACATCTGATCTCATATCACAAGACAAGGAATTTGCAAATCCTTCAGGCACGGTTACTTACTAGGATTAATTACCACAACTGTTTTCTCATTGCCTTCCATAACCCTGACACTCTTGCAGTTTCCACACATGATACAGAATTCTGCTCCTAGAATATTTTACTCTTSTAAACACAGGTTATCACTGTTTTACACCCACTTGGCAAATATTTTATTAACATTAATACCATGTTGAACATAGTATTAATTACTAGTTCCGTGTACTGTACACAAGCTTCATGTGTTTTTCTTTATGCTTGGCTGTATGCATCTTTCTTGCACTCAGTTCTGCTTTCCCTGTTATCCTTAAGTATTCCTTGCATTTTTGTGGGTTAGTTGATACAGATTTTTTTATGCCCCATATTACGGACATGACTGGGTGCTATCCGGTCTGACCTAGTACTCACTGAAGTCAATCAGAAGTCTTACATTGACTACAGTTCTTTCCATTCTAAAAATCCAGTTATGTATGTGTATCATTTCTTTCCAATTTTAAGTGTTTGAGTTGATAATATAGTGCTTGGAACAGCACKGTTTGCTGCAAGTAGTCGATAATGCCATTTTAGCTTAATTAAGTGTGCCATTTTAACTTGAGGGATTTTGAAGGAATTCCAATATGACATCATTGTTCATGTGTTAAGTGTTGGTAAAGSAGATTGAGTCTAACTCATATGTTGTAAATGTTCCTCGTGTTTAACTCTGCCACAAGTCTTGTTTCAGATATTTGTTRCAATAAAGCTAATCAAGTTAACCTTTTTATCACCTTTATGATGAAGATACATTTCAACATCACTGAATAACTCTGTGGTCTAAGTAATTATTTGTAGTTAGCAGTAGTCCCAAGTAAGTCTTGCTGCTGACCATGGAGAACCCATTTTTTCTAGGGTGCTACTTCTGCTCATTTCTTCCAGCTTTCAGATAAACTATAAATACATTAGACATTTTTCTTAGTACGGCTCTTCAGTGTCAGCAATTGCTGTGGTTGTTACAGGATTGTTAGTTAACTATCTGTATAACTGAAACAAAGAAAAGTCGATTTTGAGAGTTATCAGTTTAAGCTGATAGTACGAAATTGAATCACTGTCTCTCTTATTCTGTGCAGAGAATGAGGATCATGTCACAGAATAAAGTATGGACCATAACAACTTGAAATATATGTATGTACGTATGTTTAGTTACCTTCTCAGAGAGCGTGAAGAAGTGTGACACAAATGCCTGCAGCCAGTTTGCTATTCATATTTTTCTACAGATACAAGAAGGGAGCACTGTGTGCTTGACCTGGAGTAGTGAATCTAGCAGGCAACATAATTCATCTGTGAAATTATTTCATAAGGGTTCCATCGAAACTACAAGATAAAGCTTGACACATTTTTATGTAGGTTTGTCAACTTTTCTCCAACAGTCCTAGCTGGATGCAAATATCTTCTATTTTGTTGTCCTTGCACTCTGTGGTSATCCAGTACTGTCTCTGCTTGTATTATAATACATTGTGAGTTTGAGTGGGTGGCTCTGCAATCAAGTCCAGTTCTGCCTTACTGGATTTTACTTGGCCTTTGGAAACAAGGCAGGGCTCCTGACAAATACGTGAAGTCCAGCCCCAATACTTCACTTTGAGTGCCCTGCTACCATTCTGTGTTCATACACTATTAAAAACTGTGATGCTTCATTTTGGTCCTAACAGATAGCATGTGTGACAGTAGCATTTTGTTTGCATTCTTAACATATTTTGTAAAACAAAACAGAAATCACTGATTTATGAAGTAATTGTTGTGTCWGAGTGGGACCAAAAACTGGTTTGTAAATAAAATTTTCTGTTTCCTTTCATTTGCTGAAAAATATGTAAAACTGCACCTCTAAATGCATTCACAAGGTCTAAGTTTCTTCTGGGAAAACAAATTATGATGTCCTCTGTTTTCAGATTGGTGAGATAAGGGTGTTTAGCGGAATTCTATTGAAAGTAAATTTTTATATAAATGGGAATTGAAATGTGTTACCATGTCTGGATACAGGCACAGCTAAGTTTCAGTATTTAATCTGAGTTTGCAGTTCAAAAGGGAAAAAGACAATTTGGTATTTTAAGATATTCAAGGTTTTATTTTATTTATTCTTAATTTCTATTAAATCTGCTGGTAGTTAGTCTGTTAAATCTGTTAAACTTGGTCTTTTTCAGGATGTGTATTTACACAAATTATTGTACAAATAAAATAAGACCATTTGCATATTCAAATATAGAGGGCATCTTTAAAGCTCTGTCACACGATACACTTAGATCCATTTCTTCATTCTAGCCATGGACTGTGGTTGTCTAAAGATTTATGGAATCCATTCTTTGCATGGAGAGAGAAGTGATAAAAAGGTATGTGTAGCAAAATAACAGCTTTTCACAACAGTTTTGGAAGAAATTTCCAAGCAGATAATTAAACTCTAGGAAGGATCCAGTTAATCTTCGCTGTACTGCCTCTCTGTGTGTCAGCCTAATGGAAGCCATATCCTAAGAAATCTTCTCCCAGGCCTTTCAGGGGGCTTGGTGTGAATGGCAAAGCATACAAGTAAAACATTGTTCAGGGATGTATACTGCATGTATTTTCTCCTGGCACCTCTGTGTAACTATGCATGAGTATCTCATCACTTTTCTGACTCYGAAATGCCATCCCAGGCACCTGCGTCATCAAGCTGAGGGTGTGCACTGTAACAACCTCCAAACTCTCTGAACCTGGTAATTCTCCTGGAGTTTTAGTCTTTTGTGAAATGTCCACGTGCATAATTTACATGTCGGGACGGTGATGGTTACATTATATGTTCCTAAAAGGGATAGCCAGCTAGATGTCTTTTTGTACTTGACTGACACCATTTAGTAACTATCATTAGATGACTGTTAATTAGGTTTATTATTTTTCCATTGTCACAAAAAGATCTGAGCTATTATAGATGGATAGAACTAGTGCTGTTTCTAAGTAGAGTTGTTTTTAATGAAATCTTTCTCAACTTCTAGATGATAGAAAGTGCGTATACCAATCATTTCAAAGTCTGAAATGCTAAGATATGTTTGGTTTGGAAACAGTTGACTACCCGTGATTTCTTCTCCCTTCTTAGGGAAAAACAGACCTGTGTAACAGAGGCACTAAGATTTATTTTTATGAAGACTTTTATTTTGTAGGTATGTAAAAACAAAAAACCTTACTGAAATCAGCATTTAGAAGATTAAGTAGCTTCTCTCCCTTTCTAAATTTCATTAGTGCTTTTTTTTTTCTTTAATCTCCACATCTTTAAGTGTCCTGGAAGCCTGTTTTGAAATGTACCACTGCTCAAGTGTACTCTGCCACTGCACGGTGTTCCCTTTCTGTTGGTTACCAGACCAGAGTTCTTACTGCATTTTAAGTGGTTTCTTTCTTGTTCTAGCTTTCTCTTGAAGGTATAACGTATGTAACTATAAGATAAATATCAGAACAAGATGTGAATTTCAGATTCAATAAATAAAAAACATTCTGCATGACATATTTTACCTCCATCTGGCAAAAGCACTTTAAAAATTGTACACATTGTCTCAAAACTAGAACATTTATGATTTACTTCCCAGCTGGTTCTGGGCACAGAGAATGTTTGGACATAAATGAGAAAAAGACACAGAGACTGGTCGCCCATTTTCTGATTCTTCCTGCCAGGTAGAAGTCCATGTCACTTGCTTGGGCAGATGAGCACTCCTTAGACGCAGACTGCRCCAGCCCAAGGGGTTAGGTGCAAATATATGTTCACATAGTTAACTCTGCTCTGCTGACTCCCTGAGTGATGATTCTGAAGTGTTTCTTGGCTTGAATTTCCTTTTTGCCCATTTTCTTGGGGTGTCAGGTTATTTCTGATATATGCAGTAAATTAATGACAGTGCGATTGACACCGCGTTCACATGCTCAGGTGGATTCCTAACTGGTTGACAAAGTTCGCATGCTGCGTGGCTGTGACTGAAAAGCAACATGTTAAATTCATCATTACTAAATGTCTGTTATCTGCAAATCTCATGTGTTAAACCAGGCTTTCTGAAAAAGCAAGAGATATTTCTGAACCAAGAACTTTGACAAAACCGTTACTGATCGTTTAGGATGGATGATTTAAAAATGAATTCCGTAGCAAAAAATAAATCTTTCTTCACTGTTTTGCATTTAACTTCTTTTTTAACATTAAAGTTATAAAACCTGTGTGAGAATATGTGATAAGATTCTGCTGAAAGTCACTAACAATGGCATAACAATACCAAAATTATTTATGTCAAGCAACACAAAGTTAAGTGAGCTAGACCTWGAGTTCAAAGAGAAGATGTGGTTTTAATGTAAACTAAAACAGATTCTTACTGGTCACTAATCAAGTGTTTACCTGTTTCCATTAAAACTACATTGAATTTAAYCAGTGTGCTTTCTACTGCATGCATTTCACCCTAAATAAGAAGCGTATTTGTCATGAATATTTAAATTGGATTTTAAACCCATGAAAGTTTAATTTAAATAAAAAGGTATTTTTTCAGGGTTGAAAGTTAGCATCTTCAAATTCTATTCAACAGTTGTAAACAAATTTTAAAGTTAATGGTCTCGAGGGAATTTTTCTTAACATTTGGGATTAAATGTCTTTAATTGCAAAAGGCTTAAATGTAACTACAGTTTATGTAATGTTATCTGTACGTAAAACTTAAGTTTTTGTTTCTTGTAACTAAATAAAACTACTAATGACTAATTCAGAAATTGGAAGAGTACAGAGTATTTTAAATATAAAACATTTATATAAGGCAATAAGTTGTAAGACGTGTTTTGCACTTCTCACTGTAAGCACTGAGTAGGATATGGGAGTAATTTCCTTTATATGTAATTCTGTCATGACATATTCTTAACTTTTCAATACACGTGATATAATCTCCAGCTTTGTTTCTGTGATTCCTATTCTTATCTCACAGATTTTTTTGTTTCCAGCTTGTTTGTTTTTTATAATAATAAATAATGAATTGAGTTTTCTATAGCGGTATGGGTATGGGCTAAGAAACCAGACTTTAATAAAAACTTTCTATTAATTTTACTCTAAGAAGAGAATAATAGAGCTGTCTTACACCAAAAAATCTTATGCTTGCCTATTTGTTGAATTAATTGGCCACTGTGAATCCTTCTTGCAAAACTGGGCATGTGTAGAGTCTCAGCCTTCATTGTAGGTTGCTTATCAGTTTATTGATAAAGAATTCCGTTCTTGCTAGTCACCTCTTTATTGTTCAGACAGCTGTGCTCCAGTTAGTTTCTGATACTTTGCAGACACTGATGATTCAGGCCTTTTTTTTTTGCTGTTGATTTTGTTTCATATGTAGACAGCTTTTGATACAAAACTTCACTTGATTTTATTGTTTTGTTTTAAAGCAAGCACAGGCAATTGCCGCTTGAACTGCATATTTGATTCAAGTGATATGAACCAAATAGATCAGTGTGGGAGAATTATCACATTTTTTTAATATTAGGAAATTACTGAATAATTGTCACACCTTAAAACAGAAGGATAATAGATGTGCATGTGAAATATGTATATATCTTCTTAGTCAGCTCAAATCCTGCATTAACTTGAGCACGGTACATCCAGTGGGATATGGGCCAGCTTCTTTGGGTAGAGTTTATCCTTAGTGGTGACAATAGAAAAGGCAGCAAAGGTTTGAGTCAAGACTGTACTTACAGGGTTAGAAATTTCTGACGTTTGACAGCAGTGGTGCCGTTGTTAAGTCTTCAAATATACACCATATATTTGAGAGAAGAGTCCCCTTGATAAGCTTTGGTGTTGGACCAGGGTTTTGGAAGAGCACACTGCAGGTAGCTTTATTCCCCTTTGGACCGGGTTTCCCTGCTGTCCTGGCAGCTGTCAGAGTTGGAGTTGGTTTCTGGTATACTTCAGAGCATCAGTGTTTGAGCAGAGAGAATTGGTTAACTGAACCTAACTGCACCTTATTCAAATCTCTCTGGAAAAAAGGCTTGCATATGTTAATTTCTATCAATGTATGTTATAAGTATAGAAACAAACAAAAATGCGGCATTTCATGCTGTAAATAGAAACCAGAATACAAGGAAGCAAGGAGTTGGCAAATCATGAATAAGTTAATAATTTTTCTTCTTTAGCAATTTAGAGCACATACTCTCCTAACTTATCCTGTCTCTTGACAGTAAGCTAAACAGACCACCGACAACTCGACTTCCTGTGAGTAGTTGATGTTTTAAGACAATTGAAGTGAAGCACTTCGTAAAATCCTGGTTCTGTTGAAGTTGATTTGACAGTTATCATGGACTTGAATAAAGCCAGAAAGACACTCCTATTTTTCCAAAACCAGAGCTACGTTCTCTGCTGATTTGCTTTTATTTGGCCTTCAAGATTTATCTCAGATAAGCTAGCAGGAATGGAATTGTATTGAAGATGTGGTATTCTTCATGATGTTCTTTAAACAAGCATAGATGTGCACGTGGGAAAGGCTCTCAGCAGGCTGGTTATTGCTGCTTGTCACTGTCACAGAGGTCTTGTTTTACTCTTTAGTCACCAAGTCAGTTAACTGTTGCTGGAAGGTGAAGGGTTGGGTATAAATGATGTAAATGCTCATGAACAGATGCATTGTACCATGATACTGTCTGTCACTCGAATTCACAGACTGTAGCAAATGTAATTCCTTGCTAGAGAAGCATGGTTTCAGCAGTTTGAGGGGCTTTCTCGTTGTTAAATGCTAATGCCTCCTCACAGACATGATGTACTGCAGAGAAGTTATCTGAGGAAAAAGTAGCAGATGCGGGCAGGGATGAACTTTGAGAGAGGTCGTTCACACTACAGGCAAATGRAGTCTTGAAAGCCATAGATTTGAAGGCAGAATTCCCCAAGGCTTTAATGTAACCAGGGTTTCACTCTTGATTCCTAATCTGGACACTTACTACTTCCGAGTTTTTATGTGTATTCTCTCCTTCCTTGCCTTTCCTTTTTGTGGGGGAAGGATTTGTGCACAAGAAGTCTAGCAACAGCCCATGACAGTCTGGGAACAAAGTCTTGAATTCATTTTACAAATACTAGTTAATGTCTTCATGACTGGACTGTACTTCATCCTCTGCTTTGCTGCTGGAATCCCTGTTTTCATGATGGAGGGTAATTTGGCCCAATATTAGCTGATAACTGAAAGTTAAATTCACCTACTTTTGTAGGAATTTATGATGTTAATTTTTAATAATCTCTTGAATAATTAGAAACTGAAATGAGCTTTTAGACTGACTAATCTGATAAAAACATTAGAGAGTAAAATTATGGTGAACTGTGTGAATATTAGAGAGAAGTTGAATTCTCCAGCTAAAATATATTCATGAGTGAGTTAAATGCTAATGCCTCCTCCTCCTTCCATCAGTTATTTATTATATAAGGTAACTTCTAAGGATATTTTTTATAGAGTTTGATACTTCACTCAGGTGCCATTAACAAACGCTGAAGTAAATAAAAGTGATTTAATGTTTCCTATTATTGCTTTCTCTAGACTTGTCTGGGAGATGATGTATGCATGCTTCATTTCTGTTTTATTTATTTGCCTATAAGGTCTGTTTTCCATACTGGCCCGAGTGTTTGAATGGGAAACTTTTCTCCTTCACAGCCTTGATCCATTCAAGTGCTTTTAATCATGAAGTTCTCTTGACCTCATCCTTAAATTCATTCACAGGCATCTTGCCTTAMCTTTGCTGATTTCACTGTTTTGTTTTTTATCAAATATGACTTTGTCTTGTCTCACTTGTAACTGTGCTCTTTGTGATTGGTTTCATTGTTGAATATTATTTAATTTATATTTTTACACATATAAATAAAAACATGCCTTTTTGACGTACACAGCTATTTTTTGCATGTATTATTGTAGAGGAATGTGGTCTGTGCTCTATAGCAYGTAGCTTTTAGGAATGATTCTCAAACAAGTATACAGTTTTCTGCAAAGCAGGGTGACTCCTGTTGTTAGGCAGAGTACCTCTATGCATTGAACGGCTTCCGCATATATTTCTTTCTTCCAATAAATTGAGTGAACTTTTCAAAGTATATAAAACATCCAAAAATAGACAGAAAGATGACTTTGTGTACTCAGTTTGGACAGATTTAATCCCAGTGACAGACAGTCGAACTGCAGATGTCAGTATGTAACATGGCCAAAAAGTGTGTTTTTCCACAGTTGTCAGGAACATCATAGCAGAAAAAAATTCAGTCATCTATAAAASGGATCAACAACATGCATGGTCATATTCTGCCCTCTGGGACCACTGGAGAGGYGGTACCTTATGCTCTTCTAGTCCTCCTCGTGCCAGTTCAACAGAAACATCACTGCCTGTGTAATAGGTGAGGCATGTATGGGGGYGATTTCTGCATTGTGCTCTTTTGGGAATTGGACTGACTTTTGTTCAACTGACCTTTGTTGAAACCACCAGCAATGCCRTAAAATGGGATTTTTGTAATGTAAAAAAGCAAATAAATGAGAGCTGCTTCTGTAAGTCAGTGTTCTGAATCTGACCATCACCTTACTGTAGACACTAACTGTGTGATTAGAGAATTGTGATTTGGTAGCATTGCTCTTCACTTTGTACAGATAAGTATGGCTGTATGTAATTCAGTGCAACACAGACATTTGTTTAGTATCTGTTTTAGCATACAGGTGGTAACAAAGCACTTAGTTTAGATTTATTTCATGCAGGACAACCTARTGGTTGACTTAGCATCTATTGCCACCTCTCTCCATCAGTCTTCCTGAATTTTTAATAGTCTCACAGAGACAAATAAAGTTTTAGGAGAAGACATGAAAAGCATTATTTTCTCTTTTTGTTGGCAACCAGAATGGCAGAAGGACTCCCATCTCCCAAAAAAGATTTTCTTTTCTTCATAGTTCAGACATTCAAAGGGTGTCTTTAGACTGAAAGAATAYCATTTCCTTTCTCAGACTGTTGGAAAGGTTTCCTTCCTCTAATTTTATTTTTAAACAAAGGAATTCAGGACCAGAATTTTGAAATTATGTGCTCATACAACAGAGATAATTTTTTTTCTTTTTTTTTAAAAAAGCATGTAACACTTACCATTTCCCACAGTATCTCTTGTGAACCGAGAATCRGAAGAGAATTTTGGAAAGCTAGGAGTGCATTTGCTGGCTGGGTGTAAGCTAAGAACTTTTGATAATTCTGCCCCAAATTCCAGTTGTTGAAAGATCTTTGTGTAGACATTCTTAAAAATCAGCTTTCCTTTTCTTTGTTGTCTATACACATTTCTTCCCTACCAAGCAATTTTGGCTTGATGTTTACTTTGTTTGTTAAACTGACTTTAACTGTTTCAATCAAGACTTGTCTTAACGCAGTGTAGAGTGTAGCCCATTTCCTGTTGAAATATTAGCTCTATAGGATTTATAAAAATTGTCTTTATTCAGTAATTGTATTACTCCACATTTTTATAGGGCATTTSTCTCTTAAATTCTAAAGAGTTTTACCTGCTGGGTCATCATTTCAGAATTGGCCAAAACTGAACAGATTTCCTCCACTGACAAGAATGATGGTATAAGAATCAGACAAGGAATGGCAATGGAGAGGTAGGAATATTCTTGTATTCCTACTCTTGTATACAATTGTTAGTCTCCAGCTTTTGACTCATGGGTCTTTCCACAAAAAGAAATAATAAACATAGGTTCATTACTTTCTAGTTTAAGAGATAGTTTCCAAACTATTTATAATATACTAAGAAATAGAGAAAATGCTCTTAATTTTCTTTAYTTTTTGCTATTTAAAACAAATCAGAAACTACTCAGCAAAATAGCCCTTGGGTGTCAGAGAACCCTACCAAGTTTAAAGACAGAGAAAGGAAATAGGTTCAAAACTATTTTCAGTCTTGAGAGAAGGAACATTAGGTTTCATAAATAGTTCTTGTAAATGCACCTTCCCCGTCCCAGTGATTGTAATTTGATTGTTCCTATTGACTGCCTTGCTACAGTTGTGAGTATAGGATGCCTAATGCAATCATAACTTGCCATCTAGTGGCATATTTCTGAATTACCACAGTTACATTTCTCTAAATCAGTTAAGGATTACATTCATTTCTTTAGGAGAGGATTCCTGTTTGCCCATTAATCATCCCACACAGGGAAAGCCAGCATTCTATAGCATGTAGTAGAGAGGTCATAGATGATTGAAACAGGTGATATATGACTACTGAGCTTGTGGTGGACCAGAGAAAACATGAGACTTGTCAATAGATAAAACAGGGATACCAGACACAGCATCATATATTACAGTCAYATTTTTAATTTAATAATTTTACTTAGGAATATTTTTCCATATTGTAAAGAATATTCCTTTGCTTTTAGAGTAACGCCTTTGTTTTCATACACCTCTTACAGTGCTGGTTGTGTTGTAAATGACTGTGTGACTGCTATATCCTTAATTCATGTGGCAACATTCAAATAAGGTAGTTTGYAAACAGGAAGACAAAGGATAGTTCCAAAAAATGTTCTGAAACTGCTTACCATCCGGTGCAAATCTCAAGCAAAACATTTGAATTTACGTATGACAAGCTAGGAACAATGTCATCTTTTCCCAAAATAAGTTACTTTGTCCAGGGAGCAGAAAAGAATTTTTTCTGTTGCAGGGAATCCACAGTCTTTTTATCATCTCTTCAAATTGAAATGTGCACTCACTTATCCCGTGTTCTCACTTGTCGTATAATAATGACTTGTTCCGATGATTTGTGACATCTAGCTAATACAATATGCCMAAATATAACTTGACACAGAAACTCTATACCTTGGAATTGTTTTTGTTCAAATAGAAATAAATTAGAAAGCTCTCTAGCACAAGCAGTATATCACGCCAAGAAASGTGAGGTGAATATAGACTTCTGTGGCAGTTAAAAAATACAACTTCTATCATTACTGTTAATCAGTGATGTATATACAATATGCTCCTTATGGTATATAAACTTAACTCACTCTGTAGCTTCTTGCTGTCCTTATTACAGAAAATAGAAGATAGCTGGTCTCTGGAGCACCAAAAATACTGTACTCGAGCTGAAATTATAAGGGAGTGTTAGGCACTCTCCCAAGAATGCCAAGCCAGCATWTCTAATAAGGCCCAAAAGGCAGTAGTGTTGATGTGCATATGGCTATACCATGCTGCAGCACCTTTAAAAGAAAGTAAATATTAATTAAATTGCAGCCCTGAGATATGATCAGTTGAATCTAATTTAATGTGCACAACAAGCTGTTAAATTATAATTAGTCACTTTTAAGATTGAAAACACCTAGCTTTTTAAGAGTTGGTAACTTTAGATATTTAATAATACAGATATGTATTCGGTTGTTTAAAAGCACTATATATTATTGGAGCATAGTGGCATATGTCTGGAGTCATGTGATTTAGGGACTCCTAGTTGCAACTTCACATTAAGAAAAGTCCTGTCAGTACAATTGTTCTGTTTACTATTCAGGAGGGGAGATGGGTAGGAGGCTTGCCTATAACTTGGCCTCGGATGATAATTTGTGTCCATCCCACACTGATATCCATTTGAGTTCAATTGAATTTGCCTGTCTTCAAATCTGTGTTGCAAGAAGTAGTATTTAAAAGTGTACAGGGTTGTGGATGTGCCTCTATAAAGTGGCTCTGGCTGAAGATCTGTGCTACAGACAAGACATGCACACTCATTAGGAGAGAGACTTTCTGAGCTGTGGTGATCAAATGTGTGGTTGCTCAACAGTGGCCCATTGGGTGCAGGCAAGGCTTTGTAAGAAGAGAAAAAAATCAATTCTCCTGAGCTGGAGCTGAAGCTTACTAAAATTGTAATGGATTCTTCTTCTCGTGAACAGAATATACGTAAGCAAGAAAATACACCTTGAAATATGAAACTGAACGATCTAATACCTTGGCCAAATGGGGTGTTAGAGMAGGGCCAAGGTATGTTTGATGTATAGCTAAGGCTTTTTTTCCCTTTTTTTTTCTTTCCATTTCTGTTTTATCATAGGAATTAAATGCTGTGGGGAATCTTCTTACCTTAATTCTGCATCTCTGATTATGAGCWAAATAATTTTCCCGTGCCTGGCTTCACTGAATTGTGTAGTCCAGAGTATTTATTAACCAGGGTTTAGTGCTTAGGGTACATTTTTGGATCATCAACTGCAAAAAGTCTAGGATAATGAACGAATGTGCTAGGCCCAGCAGCAAGCCTCATTGAATCAARGCATAAATCTCAGATATCTATACCTGCATGAGCTGAAATCAAAAATACACAGAATAGGCTCCTGTTAAAATAAGCTACTAAATTACACTCTAGGAAATAGATTACAGTATAGTAGGTGTTTCTTATTTTCYTTCATCTGCATTTCAAAGACAATAAAACCAGTAAGTAAAAGAGGGATGGAAAAAAATTTATGCATGTACAGTGCTTCTACTTCTGACAGTATGGCAAGGTCCTGGATTCATACTGCTCTTGTACGTGAGGTCCTCCACGGACTGCAATTTGCATGCACCCAGTTGAGCCATTGTTCATGCTTCCAATTTCTATTTAATTTTTACTTTTCAGCTGAAATCAGTGAAAAGTTGAGCATATTTCAAATCAAGAGCTTTAATACAGTATGGATTTAGCTTGTGTAATCCGTTAGGTCTCCTGGATTCCTTATACAATGAGATGTTGCAAACTTGATCCTCCACTGAAAACATCAAAGATTATTTTTACTCGGAGGAAAATGGATGGGCAGGGAGTGCAATTGATTGCTGGCCAGAGCCATCTTTCCTGGCCAGGGTAATCCTTTCAAGATTAAGCTCCCTTGTTAAAAATTGAAGGAGGAATCATTTRTCATGTTTGGCCTCTCCAAATTTTGAAATGGAATCTGACTGAAACAGTTACTGATTTCCCCACATTTTTCTATCCCCSAGAGCATCTCCACTCCTGGAGGTTTGGCTGCCTGGGCTCAGGGCAAACTTCACAATAGCACAGCTGAAGGCTGCCCTCCTTCCTTGGGGTGACCTTGGAGAGGGTGCTCCCAGATAGCTCTGCAGGAGACCTCAGCAAGGGATGGAGCCCCTTCCCAGGGGAGCTGAACCTGAACTGAGGCCTTAGTGCTTGACCCCTGCCTGGGCTACAGCTCCAGCTGTGCCGCAGCCAAGCCTGCGCCCGGCCSTGGACCTCACTGATCTGCACCCATACCGTGACTCGCAGGCTGGCTTCCTGGCCTGACCTCAGGCCTGCCTCATCCCCATGGACTTGCCTTGCARTCGCTGGGCTGTGTCTGACCCTGGTTATCTTCACTGGACCTCTCCATGGAATTCGGATGGCATTCTAATGAGKTTTTTTCAGGCGAGCCAAAACTGACAGATATTCAGAGAAGGAGACGTGAGGTGGGGGACACTTCCAATGGCAATAATTTTCTCTTTCACTAGGAGAGAATCACATAGGCTAGCTTAAGGTTAACTTGTCAGGCCAGATTTATCCCATATCTGATAACAAAGATATGTTGACCTACCACATGTAATTAAAGGAAAAATCCTTAATGCTCTTTGTATCTCCAAAATTATGTCAAAAACTTTTTCTAGCTCCTGTAAACATTTATGACATGCCTCAGAACACTGTTCAGCCGGCCTTGGAAATGAACATTGGATTGCAACAAACAACTGTTGACCATTTTCCAAACTCTTCTGGTACTTCCCTACTGGGTTTGTGTTCACTTCAACTCCCGAGTGCTTCTAGAGAAACTTTTTACTTGTCTGGTTAGAATATATGTGCTTGTTACTTGAAGATAGAGAGAAAAAAGTTATTTAACCTGTTCAATTAGAAACCATGCATCGTCCAAAAATCCCAATATCCTTCACTAGATTCCTGCTGTGTCCTTTTTTTACCTAAAGTTAAGGAGGTTGGGATCATATCGCTACAAAATCTGTAAGCCCCAAATCTCCTACTTGGAACTCCGCTTAGATTTCTATCTAAGCTCAAAACTCACTTCCCTGTGCAGCTGTTAGTGTTACAAGGGACTCAGCAGAGACTTGCGTGCTTGGCATGTTGTCCTCAGCCCACCTCCAGAATTACCCGCTGCACTGCAATGCAGCAGGTTGGCAATGGTGCGCACGCTGCTGTGCAGCTACCGTAAAGAAGCAGCAGCAAGCGTCAACAGTGTTTCTAGCACACGTGGGAGATAGTCCTGGGACCGTAAGAAATAGTGGGAAGCCAATTTAAAAGTGTCCTCACCCTCCTCTGTAATGAGAATTTTTCAGTAAAGATCTCAGGGAACACTTTAGTGATTGAAAATCACGGGCACATTCTCATTCTTTTAGAACTTCAAGAGTGATAGATGTCCCATAGGCCATGAATGGGATAATCCTGATCTATGTCATTATGTCTCTTTCTAATGGGCTCTCACTGTAGAATTTGCAGGCAATGGCAGCTCCCAGGCTGACGGAGGCCTCATTCAGAATTTAGAGACTCATCTCTTGTTCAGGAGATCAGGCCACTGGAGCAAAGGTTTGCAGTTTTTTATGTTACCTATCATGAAATGAAGTCATATTCTCCAAATAAGCTTTCAGCAAAGGTAGTATATAATCAATCCGAGATAAATTGTCATTAAGGCCCCTGTCATCTGTTTCAGGAGAGGGGTAAAAGGCAATTACACATCATGTTAAACTTAGAAGCTGCTTTTTTTGTAGGAAAGAAAAGTAGAAAAGGGGGTATTTGGATTATTTTGAATATTTTAAGCATGAAATATGCTGATACATTTAACAAGTGATCAATATTTCAAGGTTCTCCTTGGAATGCATCCATATTGGTTTTCATCCAGAGTTACCAACAGTAGTGCTGATTCAATTCTGGTAATTCTAAGATAGGCTTGTCACATAGATGTGGGAACTTATTTAATAAAACACTGGACAAAGAAAAAAAAAGACGAAATCAATGTGTGAAGTTTTTAAAAGGCATAGCTCAATTTTTGGTTCACAGTGGTATATTCTATATTAACATAGAGCATGCTTATTTGCATCTTTAAATAGAATGATCCAAATAATGCCATGCTCTCCTATGTTGGGAGTTAAACTGGCTCTGCTAGCTCAGCTTTAAATAAGAGCAAAGCGGTCTGGACAGTATCTTTACAGGTGCCAGCAACTCCCAAAGAAAATCTCTCTAGCTAAGAATCGCATAATACCATAGCTCTACCATGCCACCTCCTCTGTGCTATAAGGTTAGTAAGCCATGTGGCCAGGCTTTAATTCCTGCCAAGAATATACCTGAAATGTAAGGAAATTCTAACTTAGCTGAATACTTCTGGTCAAGTTTAGGAGCCTTGAGCAACTCAAAGGAATGTAATAGATATTTGAATCCTGTCCCTGAGTTCCATTAGCCGTTAGGTAAAGACTACAACATAAGCCTTGTCTATATTACAATAGCCTTCACACATCTGCTCTGAATTCATTAACGGCGCTCAGAAATTTTGTAGTCTTGACTGACTTAACACTATACTGCTTGAATTGAAGTGGATAAAATCTATATTTCCTGCATTTTTCTTTGAGTATACCACTGCAGATATGCCCATTATGCAATTTTTAAGGAATGTTCCCAGTTCTGCTGAAGATAGGGAATACTGTAAGTTCTCTCTAGTCTAGCATGAATCTTCCAATGATTAGTCTTTTCAGTGCTCTGGTGTGCTGGTTTTGGCTGTGATACAGTTAATTTTCTTCATAGTAGCTAGTATGGGGCTATGTTTTGGATTTGTGCTGAAAACAGTCTTGATAATACAGGGATGTTTTAGTTACTGCTGAGCAGGGCTTACACAGAGTCAAGGCCTGTTCTGCTCCTCACCCCACCCCACCAGCGAGTAGGCTGGGGGGACACAAGAAGCTGGGAGGGGACACAGCCAGGACAGCTGACCCCAACTGACCAAAGGGATATCCCACACCATATGGCGTCATGCTCAGCATATAGAGCTGGGGGGGAGAAGAAGGACGGGGGGGCCATTCAGAGTGATGGCGTTTTGTCTTCTCAAGTAACGGTTATGCGTGATGGAGCCCTGCTTTCCTGGGGAYGGCTGAACACCTGCCTGCCCATGGGAAGTAATGAATTCCTTGTTTTGTTTTGCTTGCATGCATGGCTTTTGCTTTACCTATAAACTGTCTTTATCTCAACCCATGWGTTTTCTCACTTTTACTCTTCCAATTCTCTCCCCCATCCCAGGGAGAGGGAGTGAGTGAGTGGCTGTGTGGTGCTTAGTTGCCAGCTGGGGTTAAACCACGACGTCTGGCTCTTCATTTGATTTATCAGTATGTAGTTACACTTCTTACTTCAGAAAAAAACATTAAAAGCATCTCAAGTGAATCTACCCACTCAAAAGACCTGAAAAGAATAATACTCACACATGCCTGGTATATGCATATATAGAGATATGTAATATGTAGAGATTTGAACCCCAGTTTACAAGCCTAATAATACTGCTAAGTATTGCGAATGAGTAGTTTAGAGGCCGCTTAAAGAATCACTGTTGAAGGTATTCCTGAAAGTGATTTTAATAGAAATTTATAAAAGCACAAACAGAGTTCGATGGCAAGGTTCACTTTATGACTTACTACACAGATGAAGCATACAAAGGAAAAGAGCATGGGAAGCTGAAAAGTCCTTGACTAGTGTAAGCACTACTTAGCAACAGCTAAAACATCAGTGTGTTATCAACATTATTCTCATACTAAATCAAAAACACAGCACTATACCAGCTACTAGGAAGAAAATTAACTCTATCCGAGCCGAAACCAGGACTTTGTGTTAGAATGGAGTTGGAATGATTTATACAGAGGATGAGGACAAAAAGGTTAAGGGAGACCCTCCCATTGAGTCACGAGATTCAGAGAAGACCTGGCTGGATCCAGTCTTAGTCTCAGACTTGGACAACGGTTTATGTCTAATATGAAAAGGGTATRCATTCTCTACTGGGGAAGAGTGGCTGGAAAGCTGCCTGGCAGAAAAGGACCTGGGGGTGCTGGTCGACAGCCGGCTGAACATGAGCCGGCAGTGTGCCCAGGTGGCCCAGAAGGCCAACGGCATCCTGGCCTGTGTCAGGAATAGTGTGGCCAGCAGGAGYAGGGAGGKGATCGTGCCCCTGTACTCGGCACTGGTGAGGCCGCACCTCGAATACTGTGTTCAGTTTTGGGCCCCTCACTACAAGAAGGACATTGAGGTGCTGGAGCGTGTVCAGAGAAGGGCRACGAGGCTGGTGAAGGGTCTRGAGMACAGSTCTKATGAGGAGCGGCTGAGGGAGCTGGGGGTGTTTAGCCTGGAGAAGAGGAGGCTGAGGGGAGACCTTATCGCTCTCTACAACTACGTGAAAGGAGGCTGTAGAGAGACGGGTGCTGGTCTCTTCTCCCAAGTAACAAGTGATAGGACAAGAGGAAATGGCCTCAAGTTGCACCAGGGGAGGTTTAGATTGGATATTAGGAAAAATTTCTTTACTGAAAGAGTGGTCAAGMATTGGAACAGGCTGCCCAGGGAAGTGGTGGAATCACCATCACTGCAGGTGTTCAAAAACGTGTGGATGTGGCACTTTGGGACGTGGTTTAGTGGGCATGGTGGYGTTGGGTTGATGGTTGGACTTGATGATCTTAGAGGTCTTTTCCAACCCTAATGGTTCTATGATTCTATGTGTAGCTCAACAGAATTTTGCTTTCTCAGTGATACTGCAATTGCTATTATTGAGATGGAGGGGCTTCTGGTTTGTTTGTTTTAGTAACAATAAAAAAAGCATTGCTGCTTTCTTTCATCTGTTCACTAGCACATCGGTTTTTGACTTCACTAGTGAGAAAGCAGACAATATGCCAAGATGAGTTTCTAAATGTCTGTTCAGCACTGGGCTCTGCTGGACTCTTACTTAAGCTGTACTTAGAAGGTACAGATTGCTTTCACTTGAATATACAGCTTGAAACTTTTTCAACAGCATTCAAATGACTTACTGAGCCTGATGATACGTCAGCTTATATCAGTTTTACCCGTGTGCCATTTCACTTACTCCTAATGTGTATGAAAATATATGAGAACAGAATGCAGAGATACATCTTGTTTCCAGGATTTTCTTAGATCCTGATACTTAAAACAATGGTGATGTAATACACAGGTCAAAGTGATTAAATCTTCAGATGGTGGGTTATGACATATCTATCCAGCCTGAATTCATTTCACAGTAAAATTTTTGAGTGAAAACGATGCTTCTTGAAAGAATTTAGGGAGATATTCTTCCACAAAAGTTAGGGTGGAGAAGAATAAAAAAACCATACAAATCATATAATGATAGTTCCTGCTTATCAAAACCACCAGATTTCTGAAAGCTTTAAGCCAGAGTAAAAATGTTTGGAGGTAAGAGATTAAAATAGCTGCAAGTTCAGCTGTCTTTTTAAAGAAACAGATGGCTATGTTTTTCAAAGCACCTTATTTCAAATATATATATGTAACGTGAGAGTAGTGTAAAGCCAGAGCACACTCCTGACACTGTATGTCTGAGTAAGGACCTTGCTCTAAGTGAATGTTTGAATACAGGGTTATTAAGTAGAAATCCTGTTCAATCCAAAATCATATATGAATTGTGTAACAAAAGCAGTTTTTTCTTATGCTTGATGGCCATTAACTTTTAAAAGGCCTCTTCATCCATTAGCCTCATTGTGACATTTATAGTCCATTTTCAACAGGACTCACCCTCAAAAGGTAGCCATTATTTTAAGCTTTTTTGAAAATCTGTCTACTTTTGATGCCTAAATGCAGAGTGTTCTGTTCTGTCAATCTGCTCCATCCTGTTCACAGAATAACTCTTCATTTAATAACACTACAATTCTGATTTTAAATGGCAGTGATTGAAGAAGTTCTTAAAAAAAAAAAGACTAAAAGCCTTCTAGGAATTCTAGTCCTAAAATGTTCTCTCTTCCACTCCCATGTTGGTGCTAGCTGTTGATTTACACAGGATGAAATTCAGTTCTTTTTCTTGCTATCACACTGATGAAGAAAGTCAGAATGTTGACACTTCATCTGAAAATCCCTTCTAAAATGATTCCATTTTTTAAATGGGTCCAGGGACTTGGAAGCTGGAGTGGCAATGAGAAACACAAAACTTATTGACAGATCCTTGGAAAGCTCAAAGAGTTTAGCCTTTCAGGTGTGATTTGCTGTCTGATTGATCAATAGGTTCACTTTTTTCTCCAAAGTTCCTGAGTGAGCTTTGTAGATCAGCTGCTGTAGGGTGATGATCTGTGAACGTCTAAAAATGCATGCAAACTTGCCCTTGAACAGGCTCATGTCAATGTATTTTTCAAAATGGAATAGTTTATGCAATCACAGACAGGCMTATCTTTGCCTCTCTGTCTCTTTATAATCTGTCTCCATCAGTGTACCAGCATGTTGGTATAAAAACTGGTAGCATTTTAAGTATTCATTGGATTGCAGATAAGAACCGGAGGACTCCTGTCATTATAACTGGCACTGGCACTGTAGGATCAGGTACCAACTGTCTGCCTCTAAGCAAATTTCAAGGAGGGCAATTTTCTTTTTGTATCATGCTGAAAAAGGTAACTTGGGTATTGCAAGGTAGTTACAATAATTTCCTGAACCCTATCAAAGTAAATGATTGAATGAGCATCAGTTCACTAGGTAGCCCAAGAACCCAGTAAGGCTTCCTACTTCTGAGAAGTAAGGACAATTAGACTCTGCCAGTTCTTCCTGTTTCCTTTATTATCATACCTCTTCAGGCCTTAACCAACATTAGATTTTAGCTTTGAAGCTCAAGAAGAAGAAAGATAAAAGACAAAAAGAGATGAGGGGGAAGCTTTCCAAAAAGGAAGAGAACAGGAAAAGAAATGGAACCTGTCTAAACCAAACAAGAAGAGACAGCTGGGCAGGTGACCATCCAAATGTCAACTATTAGAGGCATTGGTCAAGACATTAATCTTCTTGATTACCTTCTTCTATGAAGTTGGTCAAGTGACATAACTTCTCAGTGTTTCAGTTCCCTTACTTTCAGTATCCCTGTCCCTATGTATCCTGCACAATGGTTGGAGACCTCAGTGTTGCAAAGGTAAAGATGAGCCTTAAAATTGTTATGTGAACAGACTTGTATAGGAAGTGGCCATAAAAAAACTATAAGTAGCCTTAGCTTAAAGGTTAGCATTAGATGTGTGTGGTCATTGAGGCTATGAAGGGAATGATGAAATGCTCTTATTTATGGCACAGTTCTAGCAAAGAATACCCTGACCTGAAATGATGGAAAAACAAGGTTTGTTGTATCAGCTAAAAAGAAGAGCAGCCAAAATGTGTTCCTCTTCAAGGACACTGTGATCAAATCCTCAAGCAGGGAAATGATCTTGATAGTAGTATTCTGAGTGATCATTAACACAAGAAGCTAGAGCTTGTAGAGCTTCCAGAGGGAATGATTTCTTAGTAACAGCTTCTTGTGGTTATCTTTCCCGTGGAGGAGCCTAAATGCTGAATTCATCAGTGCTGAAAGTAATTGCTTCTTCCTTCTTTTATTTCTCATCTTCCTTCTCTCCCCTTTCCCCTTCAAAACAAAACACTGAACCTCACAAGCTTTGTTTCAAGAAATTAACAAGTTTAAACACAATAATAATACTAATGATAAATAAATAATTATCTGTGTTTGCCATTCTGGAAGGGTGAAGACTGCCATGTAAATAAGTTAACACAATAGAACTCGACTCAGACTGCTGAAATCAGTGGACAGATCACTATTGGTTTCACTGCTCTCCAGATGAGACCTCGGGCACAGTAATTACATACCACATCACTGACTGCCTTTTCTCCTGCTGCTAATTGTTACTTCTTGGTTAGTTGAATACGTAACAGAGAACAACAACATCATGTTGTACTGTATCCCTTTTTAATTTTTTTGCCGTTGTTGTTCTTTTCCTTTTTGGAAAAAAAAGACCTGGCTGCTGGCAGTGAGATTTGTAATGGCACATCTAAACGAGCAAGGTCTGCTAGAATAGCTGTGCTGTTGCATGGTATAAGAAATCATATGCTCTGGCTGATGTAACAGTCTAAGAAGGCGTGAAAAACTGATATAGTATCAATATATKCTGACAAATAATGCTTTCTGAATATAATTCAGGAAAGGAGGGTAGATACATCAACAGAAAAGATTTCTGCTAGTATGTGCTGTATTTCCACAAGAGGGCTCTGCCAGTGTAGCTGTGCTGACAGCAAAGCTGTGCTCCACGGCAAGAGAACGCCTTCCTGAAACTGGGTTCACATGTAAAGCCGTGCACTGGGTTAGACTCCATGGACGTGGAAACAGAAATTCACTTTCATCACTACAGTATAATTTTCTCATGAAGTCTTACCAATATACTGTAAGAGACCGACTATCAGCAGTGCCAGGCAGGGCATAYCTTGCCTCTCTTCACCTATATAACACCTGCCTTCTGCTCCCTTCCCATCTCTGCTGCTYCTCAGTTAAGAAAAGAAGATGTTCTTGGCTGCTCTTTTTTTGCTTCCTTATTTGCAAACAAATTAAGCTCATTATATTCCRTCCATTATCTGCAACAAATGTTAAAGATTGACAAATGCTCAAGGTCCAAAAAGGTTGGGAACCGCTGAACCAGATATTCTGTTCAAAATTCCTCCTAAACCAAACAATTTTGCTCTGAATGGTTGATTCGTTTTTAATATTGAACTGTTTAAGCTAATTTAAACACACTTGTTAAGAATTTATAATTTATATTCCAGTATTATGCTGCAGAAATGATATTGGGTTTGTTCCTGTTAAGATTAAGGGGAGCGTTKCAGCTATTTCCTTGCTACCCTTACGCTTTTGGGTGCAATCATGCAACGTGACCACAAGAGGTCAACAGTGATATGTAATCGCTAATATCCCTTTATTTGTATGTATGAAATACATTATCATAGAAATACGTTGTCTGACTAGATTGTCAGGTTACTTTAGRGAAGATATTCTCATTTTTATAGAAATAATGATAATAAAATTGTTAACAATCTCTTTTTCTAAACATATTTGAATAATTATCTAGTATTACTTCTAGAACATTTATTTTCTGTTTGCTTTTAAAAAAAAAACAAGTTATCGAAAACTAAGTAAATTGTCTAGAAATGTATGTTTTCCCAAATGACACGATTGTCTTTATTCATATAATAATAAAATAGACCTGCATTCATTGTGTGRAATTTGTTAGCATACCCAGGAACGTGCAAGTATATTCCTACATCCAGGCACTGCACTGACCTTGTATTTTCCCTCAGTGCAGCTCTGCAGATCCCCAGAAGTGCTCTCTCATGGTTTAGACTATCTAGGTCCCTGTCCATGACTTCAGCCAGCACAGACTTCGTGTGTGGGGTGTGTATTTTGTGCCACTGTTACTTGGCACCTTCAGGACCACCCTGGGACTCCTTGCAGGTATATATTTCACTGACATGTTAAAGTGGCATGTTGACTTCCTTCTTAAGAATGTTATCTGTTGTGTAGGGCTAAGACTTACCAGCTGATCACCATATGACAGCTTTTACTGTAGCTATTTGTATTGATATAAAGGAAGCATGTACATGTGCCCGCCATTTATGTTATTGGCACCTAAACTTCAGTCTGTGCAATTGGAAACTGCATTTTTTCCTCACAACCTTTTTTTATCATTCTATGTCTCATAATCAGCTTCTTCTTTAAAAATTAAATTAAAACTTCAGAARTAACTGGTTTCAAAGGAGAAAAGGCTCACCATGGTCGTTTGTGATGAAGGGAAGCAGAGGTCAGCAACATACAGCGTTCTTGTCTGTTCACCTAAAATGGACTCCCACATATTGCAGATTGCATTCTCATTAGCAGCCCAGAAGGTAACATTCCAAACTTTTTAATGGGCACCAGTCGTGTTTCATGCTCGTTATAGTAGCATARGAGACAATGGAAAGTTCATTGCAATACTTTCCAGCTGAACAGCACTAGTATGATATTAACTAATGTAATTAGTAGTTGCTGTTTCATATTTACTCATTTTGCATGCACAGGTAATACAGAAAGTTACTTTTAGGTTTTGAAAAGGACAAGGTTCTCATGTGCATGCTTTCAGAAGCTTTAAAAATAGAGGATGCCTTGAATAAAGAGAGTTCAATTAAAGGAAGTCATTTCAAAACATAATTGATAATTTTTAAGTAAATGTGGCCTTGTAACAGAATGCAGATGGCAAACCCACTATCCAGCCGACCCCAGGGTGTGATCGAGAAACAAGCAGGAGGTGCAATACATTCTATTAATTATTTTCACTGCTACAGTTGTTTGCTATATAATACAGGTCAACAGGGGTTAGCCTGAAGCTTCTCCTAATATATTAGTAAATAAATTTGAACAGATTTTAATTTGCTAATGGAAAGGTCTGAGCCAGTTGCAAATATGAGTGGAGCTACTTTGTCTTGCTCATTACTATGCAACATGGCTGCTCCCAGCCATTCATACAAAATGTTACATTTCCATAAAGCACAGTGTAATTTGTCACAGGGGGGAAAAAAAAAAAAAAACACAACGAAAAAAACCAACTCTGTAAACTATATTAGATTAAAGATAAATGTGTATCATGGAGCAATCATTCTTATGGAGTCCGTAGGATAATTACATGTTGAACACCTGCCTCTGAAGGCTTGCCAAATAATCCAGCATGGTATCTTTGTAATACTTACGTGTTTCAGGGAGAAAAAAAGAAGTATATGCTATTTCCAAAGGGTATAAAAAAGAGAGAGCCTTTTTTCACATGCCTCCTAATGATTTCTCCCCCTGTTTTGAAGCCTTGCTATGCTSCCGTTCCAACTCATCCAGCTTCCAGCGCTGTGCATTCGCACAATTGTAACGSAGCACCAGCTGCACGGACTGTTTGTTTCTCACTCTTTTTCTACTCATARTAACAATCCCTAGGATGCTTTTTTCCATAACTCCTTTGTAAACATTTGTAAATATTCTCATTTTACAGATGCAGAAACAGAGRCATACAGGTCTGTGTCTTGCCCAAGATCTAGATTGGTGGTAGCAGAATTGGGAAGAGRGGCTAACTTTCCAAGCTTAGTAGTATTGTCTTGGTTTTCCTGCCTCCTCCTTTACATTGCTTAGAACAGAAGTGCTGCCAGCAGAGAGAATGACCACCCCTTTTAAAAAAGGACAGCTGATTAAGAGGTATAGGCAGTATGCTGCTGAGAGGTGTTTTAGCCCAGCAGCACTACCTTGTTGCTTCATTTCACTGATTRTGCACCATAGGTATGGCACCTGTCTTGAATCTCAAAAGTTTTTAAATTAGATCATGAAGCTTCACTCATGTGCATCACTAGTTCAGTTACTTTAACATCTCCCTCTCTGCTGAATTTTAAAACTTAGGTTGGCCTGGTTGTCCAATTCATTCTTTCCATGTTAACGAGATAAACAAGGCTCTATAAATGCTAGAGTGATTAGAAAAGCTGCTGTCACTGATGTTTTCTTAAGACAGGCTTCTGAAGGGGAGAAGGAYAATTTCTGGTCAGGGAGGGTTTATGCAGACAGGCATTTGAGGGTTCCTGCAAAGAGCATTCACAAGTTGGCAGCTTAAAATGTATGTCCGTAAATTGTATTTGTCTTGTCTGCACACAGTATGTTACCATCAACCATTTTCTCCATGTTTAAAATCTCCCTTGGTTTYCATGGGTGTGGTTTTTTGTGGGGGTAGGGTTTCTGTGGTTTGGTTTTGTTTTAATGGCCTCCTGGTTTTAAATATTCCACCTGTTTGTATTGCTCAGATGCATAAGGTGACAGGAAGGGCTGTTAATGTTTAAACCTTTGCCATTTTCACCTCTTCTTCTCTCTTTTGTGATGCAAGAAGTGGCACTCGATTTTAAAATGGACACAAATTAAGAAGCATCTAAGGATTAGTCCCTTAATTACAATAATCCTTAAAGGATTATTCAGAGATTGGCCCTTACTAAAGTTTTAAACTAGCCATGCATTTTAAATCAGGAGCAGACTGATCTCTGGTCCAACTACAAAAGAGAGGGTTCAGGTTTGAGCATTGTTTGCATAAATATGTTTAGGTTGAGAAAATAGTCTACCTCAGACAACACGACTACTGATGCATGTTCTGTTTGTTACTGGTAAACTGCTTGCCCGGTGAATCTCATAGCATTTTACAACTTTTCAATAATTCAGTGTCTAATTGCTATAGAAAAGCCTCGAATAAGCAAAAAGAAAGGGGAGCTCCATGRCTGCCAAGGTCAATGGTGTGAGTTTTCAGGCAAATTCCTTTCTACCATCCCGCAGCCTTGAATRTGAGAAGTAGGTAAAACCCTGAGGTTTTTTTTAGTCATGTGGATTCCTACCATCCAGATGTTTCAGTTGCTGATTTCAGTAAACCACAGATTAAAAGAAAAAATCTCCCATACCTTCTAAATCGCAATGCTAACTTCACTGACTGTCCCTGCCTGGATGATGACAGCAAGAAACATTTATAGGACTTCCACGAGGAATTGACTTTATACATATTAATTAATCAAGATTCCAGAGGCTGCATTCAGTATGTGTCTTTTCGTATTCTGGCCTGAAATTGTAAACAACTCTAATTTKACTGTTCCAGAGAGWGAGAGGGAGGGAGGGAGGGAAAGAAGGAAGGGCAGGAGGTAGGTTATCTTTTACTTTTTTCAYAAAGTGCTATGTAATAGTCAACATTTACCTTGACTCCTTCCAGAAGCAGACAGAACTACTGTCAAATGGATGAGCGGATAAGTCAAATGAAGAGCGTTTATACATAATTCCACCCATTTTGGCTCAAGGCATGAATAGTAAAATAATGAACAGCAGTATTTAACTCCTCTGCCTTTTTGTCCTAAACAACGTTATTCTAATCTACATCTTTTCTTCTGTCCAAATCTTGTTCCAGTGACTCGTTGTTTTCTAGTTACTTTCTTTTTCTTTTGTTACTTTTCATAGGAAACCTTTTTCCACATTAAGAAGTAAAATCATTACGTCAAGGTGTACCACAAATGGAACAGAGGGGTTCAAGGAGAACAGAGGGGTTCAAGGAGAACAGAGGGGAACACCTCTCCCATGAGGACAGGTTGAAAGAGTTGGGGTTGTTCAGCCTGGAGAAGAGAAGGCTCCAGGGAGACCTTATTGCGGCCTTTCAGTACTTAAAGGGGGCTTAGAAGAAAGATGGGGACAGACTTTTTAGCAGGGCCTGTAGCGACAGGACAAGGGGGAATGGTTTTAAACTAAAAGAGGATAGATTCAGACTAGATGTAAGGAAGAAATTTTTTACAATGAGGGTGGTGAATCACTGGCACAGGTTGCCCAGAGAGGTGGTAGATGCCCCATCCCTGGGAACATTCAAGGTCAGGTTGGACGGGGCTCTGCGCAACCTGATCTAGTTGAAGATGTCCCTGCCCGTGGCAGGGGGGTTGGACTAGATGACCTTTAAAGGTCCCTTCCAACCCAAACTATTCTATGATTCTATGAAAACAACTCAGTCTGCAATGTCCTTCACAAAATGCTATTCCCAACCAAAATGAGGGAGCAGAGAATAATAGTAAATATCCTCAAGTCTTAAAACTAATTTCCCTATTCCGATTAATGTTCTGCTAGGATTCTCTTCATATGCTGCCCTGCCTTACACCAGAGACTTTTTCTGCATTCATTTCCACCCAGGAATGTCTTTGCCTCCAAAAGAAATTATACTGTCCCTTTGTAGTTGCTGAATACAACTACAGTTATTATAGAGCAGCTTAACCTGAGGGCTGTGTATCTACAATTTTAATAACTTCATTGTATAGGAGCAGTTTATATTTTAGAGGACTTTCTATTTCCATTTCTCTGCAGTATTTACGGGTAAACCAGTGCAAAGAAAGACAGCCACCTTAAAGTTTCTAAAGTGTCATTGTTATATCTCAGTTCAATAAAACAGTCATATGAAAATTAAACACCAACAAGAATTGAGGGGAGCAAAATTAATTTCGAGACTATGTTAAATATTAAGCTTATAAATTATTGTGTTCAAAAATGATCCTGAGAGCTGTATCTCCAATGGAAACAAATCATTGTATGATCAGAACTTTTTAATCACTAAGCTTGTTAAATTCTAAACACTGTGCCTACACACTTGTTCTGCTGCAATCTTGATTAGTTTTCTACTGCTTTGATTATTTCCTTTGAAAGCTCTCATGAAGAGGTTAGAAGCCAAGGATAGCAATAAAAATTAAAAACAAAATCTACACAGCCGAAGCTCAAAATTTGGGTTTGTAACTAYGATAAATATTTTATTACAGATTAGACAGCAGGTGAATTATTTTGCTGAGAATAGAAATTATTAATTTGAATGTTTCTAATGGTAGATACAACACATTGGAAACTCTTTCTTACATTGTTCCACAATAAATACTCATTAAAAATAAAATGCTAAAACACTGAAGCAATTTTTAAGARCTTATTAGAAGTTACTTATATTTTTGGCTTTTATACAGAGTAGTAAAGGATTTTTTGCAGGGTAATAAARGAATTACCTTTACTTATATTGCTCAAATCTTAAGAATGAAAGCAGTTGCTTTGGTAATAAGCTTAAAGAAACCTCTTTTGAAAATTAGTTACACATGTCAGCTACTTATTTAGGATAAGATTTCAGTCATTGATACTTGAGACTAAGGAAGAATAATCCACACATCCACAAGGAAATCTGCATTCTAGAGAGCATTTCCCCTACAAGCTGCAGGAATTCAGAGGAAGTATGTGGGAAAGGCAATAAGCTCTTAAAAACAAAACTTATTTTGAATGTCCTTGAAAGCTAAACAATAAAATTCTTAAGACTTTTAATGCATTATTGTATGTATGTAAAAAATTAGTTGCATATATCTTTCCCTTATATAATTAAAGAAAAATGCAATCAAGGCAACCTTACATTGCTTTCAAAATCAGATCGTGGTCATGTCTCTTACTACAGAAATGCTTTGCTTTCTAATATCAACAYGCAAATATTCAAATCAAGTTAAAATATATTTACTATGATTATTTTTTGAAAGAAAGAGTTACTTGAAATTTACTCATTTTTGTAATTTTCTTATATGTATACCTAAAATGCATTACTTCATTTTAAGGAAAAGATRCTGTGGGGTGAATTTTTAAAACGATTAAAATTGCTCATCCTTTTTTTAACCAAGCCTTTTTGTATAAGAGGTTTTCTTGTACTAAAAATATAKTTATGGGCATGGTTTTGAGAGCTTTCCTTCACTACCCAGTTTTCTTCTCTTTGTTAGAAGTAGTTGTTGGTTTTGTCTGTCCATCCAGGTTCCGCATTAACACTAGAGTAGAAAAGAGAAGTAAATAAAAACACCTTTAAATGGGTAGAAAGGGAATGGTGTGGATCTAAGCTTTAGGGGCTCTTCTGAGGAGTCTGGCGTTGTTTGGGAAGTGTGATTACATTACTCATCCCAGCTGCTCACCTGGTAGGACACTCACAGGCTCCTCAGTGACCTGCAGAGTCCCACCAGTTTGCATAACGGCATTCAGAAGCAGAGTAGAGTCAGCAGTGCTTTGCYTGAACGTCCCACAGATTGAATAGCATGAAGGGTCAGCAGTGATTTTAGGACTGGCTCAGCCCTCTGCATCTGTTGGGAAGAAGAGGTAATATTAGTAACTGCAGTAACTGTTTCTCCACAGCATGCTGTCCTCCTATGTTAAATGGAGACTTTGGTTTAAGGCTTATCTGTAAGTAGTTGTTCCTTATCAGCTGCTGTAAATCAACTATATCTGTGCGCATGTTGCAATAATTATTCTGAACAAGAACAAGTAGTTCCAGTAGCGGTAGAATGTCCACTTACATTTCCAGTGTGAAATGCTGTGGGAAATCTTTGATGTCTGTAAAAGATTAAAGTGATGATGGGAAGTGATGGCTGGTCTCTCGGTGGGAAAGAGGGTGTGTTCTTTTTTCCCCTGTTTTCATCAATGAAAGTTTAGAAATGTTGAACATCTGAGAATTCTGCCACTGTGTCAGATTTGTCTGAACTTCAAGAGTAGGAAGTGAACTGACTGATTGCTTTTGTCTAGCTTTTTCCCTCTCATGCACACCTCCACACACAGCACACTTGACCGTAAGATTTATTTCTTGAGGAAAGCAGGCTAAAACCAAGGTAGCAGGAAGGAGATAAGATCAAGAATTTCCATTTTCCAAACAACTAAAGAAGTTTCTGTTATCAGGCAACCATTTTGAGACATCAGAGAAAAATGCAAAATTTAGTGGCTCTGTTAAGTGTGTAGGTCTTTCTTGGGTATGGCACTGGTTTGGGACATGAAGACAAACTTTGTTTCCTGCTTTGCTATATGACTCCTGACAAACCACATCACCTCCTCGTGCAGAGCCCCTGCTTTGCCTGTCTTCCATAGCCCCTAGGCTCTTCACAACAGAATCTTTCTCCTACTGTTTGATTGCACAGCATCCATCACAATAGGATTTTGATTTTGGTAGGGAAATCTTTTTAAAAATCTATTGTAATACTAGTAATAATAAGAAATAATATGGAATACATCACTCCCTAGGACTAGAATAAGAGGTTACTACAAATTCGCTACATTCAGATATGCATGTCCTTTGCAAATTGACAGAATACAAATAAYGTTTTTTCTGCACTCCCTGACCTATTTTCTAATCTGCTTCTGCTTTCAGAAAAGACATAATAACTGCCTTATTTTTACTCACCTTTCTGACCTTGCTTCATCTGTGCTATTCCTTTTGCCCTCAACAAATAAGCTTTAGTATTGAGAATGACTCCCCCTTAAAGAGGGGACATGTCCTGCATGCGTTGCTTTTTCATTCCAGGCTGTCTGGGGGTGTCTGTGTCTGGGGTGTGTGTATGTGTGTGTATGTGTGTCTTCATCACCTTGTCTACAATAACAATTAATTACTTTTTTTTTTTTTTTTAGCTGACAGCAGAAATATCAATGTCAGTATTTATAGGATTGATATTCTTTAATTGCCTCTCTTAGTTTTCACTATAGCTGTTAATTGTCACCAGGCTACTCAGCTTTTTGTAGGAAGACCATTTACTATGATGAACACTTCATTATCTCCTGGCACTGTCCTAAACATTGTGTGTCAGTTTCCTCTAAAATTTAACCCATGAYCCAGGAATGCCCATAAAATACCTAGGATGTTAGAGGGTGAAAATGCCCTGAGATGATTCCTAAGATGAGCATCAGTGGTTAAGAGTTGGACTGTCTTTGTGCTATGGGAGGACGCACCTTTCTGTTTCAGTATTCCTATCTTGAATTTTAACTTCTGGAGAAAGACTGATGTTTTCCTGGCTTTCTGACCCATGGTTTTTCTTATTTTTTGTTTAATTTAAATATTTTAAAGTTTATTTTTTTAATTCCAGAAGGCTACTAAGGATGTAGCAATTGGCTCCTTGCTTGGGTGCCAGAACAGAAGGGTGTGAGCAGGCCAGAAAAGATTCTAGCTGAATTTTCGTATGAAGGTTGGAGTCCTGAAGTACTSCAAACATGCTGGCTGCAGATCACTTCCCATAGGGCTGTCTGTTTAGTGAAAATAAGCAAAAAACCTGGAGTGATGCCCCAGTGTGACCTCAATGCAAAGGATGGAAGAGAACCATTGTTAATACTTATTCTTGTGGTGATCAGAGCTGGGGGAGGGGGCATGTTTTAAAGCAAATTTAATGTGGATGTCACATTTTTTAAGGAATTCCTAACTACCACTCATCTTTTGAAATCTTGGTCTTATTCCTCTAAAAAGGACATATGGGTTTGTCCCTGGTCAGGTGTAAGTATTTGAATGTTACCTCCAAACTGGTGGARTACAAAACTACTTCAAACCACAAGTTTATACATTAGCCCATAATCCTATCCAAAGTCCTACATGTGGCAGCCTGATTTGAGCTATATCAGCTGAGAGAGTGAGTGGACCTCATGCATGATTGTCACTATTTAAATGTGTAGGTACASGTGTTACTTGTTGCAGATTAAAAACACTGGAGAGCAGTCAAGAGGAGATTTTCCAGTTTTCACAGGAGAGTTGAGAAAAGTTGAAGAAATATCACCAAAGTGACTTAATAGCTGCCTCACCAGATGTGATGCCATATATGACACTTAGGTGAGGCACATTACTGCAGGTGACACTTGAAATTATTTCTGTGAGCAAAAATTTAGGGGCTTTGGTGCTGGCCTGCCTCATTCTTGTTCAGTCTTCATCAGCCCTGCCACTGCCCATGTTATCATCAAGTGGAAAGTTAATGAGTCTAACGCATAATCCGTGAAACCTTTGCACATCATTTCGGAAAGTAAGGCTATCAAAAAGTTCATGCTAAGCAGACTGCTCCATTCATCAACAAAGTCACATAAAGCACCAACTATTCATTCAATATAAACACTTAAGACGGGGCAAAAGTGCTGAAAAAAAGCATGTTTTGCCACAAGCAGCCATAGCCACATTTTTCGTTTCATCTTTCACCCAAACCTTTATCATCAGTGAGAGTACTATTCAACCTTTATAGGAGATTGACTCTTTCCTGATAATGTTTTTTCAGCCTCTTTACTGATGTCAAGAACACTAAGCTGCTATATCTCTCTATTGCACCTTGAAGGAGGTGAAAGATAATAAAGGCTTGAAGTCAGCCTCTTCTGAAAAAAACAAAACATACACATTTAAAGAATCTTTTATTTTAAAATGGACTGTGCTGTATTAGTCACTGTAGATGCTTCAGCTTAGCTCTCCATTTATTTACAGTGAGATTTTTATTTGACTTTCCTGTGCTAAATCAAGTAAAGAGAAGAACTTACAAAAGGCTAGGTGGCTCAGGGTTTCAGAGAGTTTTTGTTTCTAGATTGGTAGTGGTTATCCTCAGTAGGGAATAAAAACTGCATCAAAGTAGAATGACAAGAAATTATCTCAAATGCCATTATGTGCATCCGATCATCCAATAACTTAGGTACTGTGTTTGGTTCTGGGAAAGCCAGTATTCCTACACAGAAACTAAACTGTATTCCACCCTCTGCCCCCAAAAAATCCGTAAAATAGGCTAAAGTCAGCTTGGTCATTTGAAGTGTTTTATTCATCAACAGTCCCCTCCCGTTGCTCCATTTTTCAAATGGAGACTGATACCCTTTCCCCATAGTATCATGGCAGAGAGAAATGGAGGTTGTGCAAGCACTCTCGTACTCCAGATTTACAGCAGACTTAGACAGCGTGAATTGCTTTGCTGAATTAGTTACCGCCTTTCTTTGGTTTTGCCCTGAGTCATTCATGTTTTCTTAAAATAGTTTGATAGGTGTGAAAGAAGGCCCATCTCAAAGGCAGAAGTCAAGAAGAATGAGATTCAACTGCCTAGAAAAGGAGTCATCAAAGCAGTTGGACGGACATCATCTTTCAAAAACTATTTTTCCCATTACTCTCTTAAAAAAGAGTTGGGTGAAATTTAGTGCAATCCTTAAACTGTCTGTCCTGTACATATTACCTCAGCTCTGGCCCTAGGTCAGCGGTGCTTGAAAAATCCTCACTTGTTAGAGGCTGTGCTGTGCCCTGTATGAAAAAAGCTGGTGTTCCCAGTTCAGTTCTTAGTGTGGACAGGTGTTCACAGCACAAAAACCTCCGTTACAATTGGCCCTAATTAGCACCTTTATCAGCAGCCTCCCCAGAGAGGCCAGAGAAAGAAGAGGCTTGGCAAGGGAGCCGCCAGCCCAGCTCATCGCTGGAGGTGAGCCCTCCAGGTCAAGGTTGAGGGGCAGCGTGAGGAAGCTTTGCTGCTGCTGCCTGGGCTCTAGCTGCTCCGTGAATAGAGGACTTCAGTCTCGGGACTGTCAATCTGGCACCTTTCAAAAGCACTAAATTCACTTAATTAACAGACAGGAAAAAATAGCCTTCCCTAGCAACTCTTGCATCAAATGGCACTTATGTTACCTTATATTCTGAGCACCTAACCCTATTAGCATTGCATTGTGTGTTTCTGTTGGAGTGCCTTTATGTACACACCAATCTTAACGTACACACTAATGTATACTGGGAGATTTAGCAGCATTTTAAATTAAACTGACATTATCAAGTAGAATTTACGGCTTTTTTTTTTATTTTCCATTATCTGTTATACYCTTTTAATTCCACAGAAGAGCATTTTTCCCATATTAATATTCCTTTTTTTCCGTGCAATTAAATCACTTTCTCCTTTGAATTTCATGCTTTCCTTSATCATTTTGTCCTTTTCCTTCTTTTTTTTCCTTGGCACAAGGCAACATTTTGCATTGCTGTGTTCTCATCATAGGTCAGTCTATTGTCTCCTAACTTTACAACACAGCAAAAACACATATGCCTAGTTTTCTTTCCAGAGAGATATAGGATATGCTAATTGTACAGTAACATAATATAGAGATAGAAATTATCTATTTTTGCCCTGTCCTGAGTGTGATTGTTCATAGTTGTGCAATTCTTAGGGCTACAGGCTTAGCTTTGTGGCACAAAGGAGTCTGCGCTTCACAAATGTGTTTTAACAGTATTCTGTAGGTAAGCGGAGTTTTCCTGGTACAAAACTGATTTCTCAGAAATGTCTTAATACAGTCCCTTAATACTGTTCTAAGTTCATGTATTTATTCCAGTAGATAATGTTTCCCAATGATAGTATGTTTACTCTTCAGGTAGGATTAGATGATTATGCTCTAAATTAGCTACCAGTTAATAACCAAGCTATACTTAGCGACTTTGATTTTTCATCTTAGAATATCCTTTCGCATCTCCATTTTTGTTTCACTTCTTACAGCTCTCTCTGGATGACCAAGACCATACTGGTAAAGAAGCACCCGGACAGCAACCAGTGAGATCTTTCTCAGCTGTCTGTGACCTCTGTTGAGTCACTTTTTTTATTTTGTGTCTCTTTCTTTACATGAAAATCTGGAAAAGACATTCTCAGCTCTAAAAGTTTTAGGTTGAAAACTATTCTGAATATACAAAGTAATTTTGTGAGGCTGTGTGCTCTAGACAGGAGGCATTCTATTAGGTAAGATTTACTGTGCATATGTGTATCTCTTTTTTCCTTCTTTAGTGTCTCTTTCTCTAGGTTATTTTCTCTAGGTTATGTTCTGTGGATCAGGAACTCTTTTGCTATCTGTTTGTAAAGAGCCTGCCATAAAAGACTCCAGGGTCAGCCGGACTGCAGTATTATACAGTCCAAATTAGTCTAGTAGAACAATGCAGTATTCCAGATGAGTTGCACACACCTTTGCATAAGGAATCCAAGCTGGCTGCTCACAGATGTATTGTACCAAAACCTCAGACATTCTTTTCTGAGCAATGGAAGCTGTAGGAGGTTTTCCTTCAAGAAAGCAAGGTTATCTTGCTTTGTGATATTTGTGCTATATTATCTTAGAGATGACAGAGTAATACTTTTCTCAGTAAAACYGCTTGCGTTGTGGCCAAAAAACAATCAATTTTTTGCATTACTCCCTTCAATTGTTCTTTCAAAAATTACATGTAGCTATTTGGGACATGTGGCCCTATTATTTAGAACACGAGCCAGGTTTGAATTGTTCATTCAAATTAGAGCATTGTCTTTATTCAGAAAAAATAAAGTGAGGAAGAGCAATACAAATAGGAGGGAGAAGATGAAACATGTAGATGGCTAACAAAGCTGAGTGAAAGATTTCTACTCTTAAGATTGGATTTCAGCTAATATTTCCTGTACTTTGTGTTTCTGATATGATGTATCATGTTCTAATCCATCAGAAATAAAGCAACTGGCACCTGGCTAAAATCAATGGATTAACACTAGCGCTAGCCTGCGCTYATCTGATGTATTAGTACATAATTTTTCATATGTCTGCAAACAAATGTGCTGATTACCTTTATTAATACAGCTATAACTG
This sequence comes from Oceanodroma leucorhoa, assembly GCA_030449065.1. Lineage (NCBI taxonomy): Eukaryota > Metazoa > Chordata > Aves > Procellariiformes > Oceanodroma > Oceanodroma leucorhoa. The sequence continues at coordinate 969,933 of JASVER010000169.1, read as the reverse complement.
TTGTTCAGAGTGGACATGTCAAGCGATAGTAGTCTTTCCTGCTCACTTTTGTGCCTGCTTTGCAGCCAGTAGTCTGCATTTCTGACCAAACGCTGTGGGCGCAGGAGCAGCTTGCTTTGCCTGGTGATAAATGACTGAAAAGTGGCTGTGCTGGAGGTTGGATGTTGGTGCTCGCCAGGGCCATTKCCCAACACTTATTGTTTCTACCTCGGAGTACCTAACACACATTAGATATCCCGAGGTAAAATCACAACCAATATATGGTACATTGATTTTACTCTGTAATAAACTTAGGTATGCCAGCGTTGACCCTCAATGAGTCAACTCTGGAACTGACTGTACCTAATTAACTCCTGATTTTATTCTCTTTARTGAGCTATCTCCCCCCCACCCCCCCGAAAATCTGATTTACATTAATTAATCTGGTGTAAAAGTTCCATTTATTTTTAAGCAACAAAGAATGGCATCAAAATATACGAATATACTGTCACTGTTACAACCCACTWCCTTCTCTGGGATTTTAACACCAGAGAGGCTACAATACTAAGAACAAAATTCTTTGAATTATGTTGTAAAATACTTGTTAGTCAATTTTAGYTAGTGAATCATTCCTGAGTTGATTCCAAGGCCTCCCAGTTTTAGTTGGTATTTTGTCAGTATTGTTCAGTAAACGGCCATCAAGAGTTCTTTCTGAAATTTGTCTTGGCTACCCACTTGTGTTCCAATTTTGTAGGCGATTATGTCAGCAACATGTCTTTTGTCACAAGGCTGGGCGATAGCAACATTTACATTTGCAAGAGAATGATCAATGAACTCTGAGTAGCATGCAACAGGTTTCCAGAACTCCCCATCACTGGCACATTTCCAGGGGAGGCAGCCAGTCTACCTGTCTCCCCCAGCAGTGGGAAGAAGTATGCATGCCCTGCAGCAAGAAGAGATTTCCTGCTGAGTCCCAGGCCTTTTTCCTTCCAGGCACAGCAGGATTCCTGCGGTAAGGTTACAGGCAGGACTTCAGTGGAAAGTAAAGCTCTCTCTTCTAAGATTTGTCTTTTTACAACAGGCCCTTTACCTTATCTTCAGTTGCTCAGAGACTTTTCCTCTCATCCCTCATTGTTTCTATTATTTATTGTCTATGTTGTATTCAAACGTGTCACGGTCCAAATCTCCACTGTGCTATTCCCCTTGCCCCCATTCTTCCTTCTGGTTACTTACCTTCGCAGTTCTCTGCTTTCTCCTCTCTTCAGTTCATCCTAGTGGATGATGGCACTGTGAGTTAAGGAAATAAAATATAGCACTCAATTGAAAACATCGCTAAGGTAACTTTAAAACATAGTAAATCTAAAATAGAGCAAAATTTGCTGAAGGCTTGATGGAATGTCACCAAAAGTCTCAAAATATATAATCAGGCAAAGAATACAAAAAGCAGTTTCTTGAGATGTATGAAGGAAAGTTAATGAACAAAACAAAGCGAACACAGTAGTGATGGAATTTTATGTCCAATATCTGAGCCAAAAATATGTTGATAGGAAAACTGGGGAATTATCTGATACATATTTCAAAACACATCACCTATTACCTAAGTATCTGTAAAAAAACAAGTCATATGTGTACTGCAACTACATTAGAGAGAGTACGTATCTTTTGTTTTAGGCTATTTTCTAAATTGTGTTTCTATGAGACTAATTGAGAGCAATCTGGACTCAATATCATCAATCATTTTACGCACTTTAATTTTGGTTAATATTTTTCTGTGTTCATTTTTAACTTGATTTGTTCTTGATGTAATTCTGGGATTCTAAAAGGTAAATAATGTAATAATTAATAATGCACAGATAACTCTTTTATTCCTACGCAGGAAATTCATATGACTGACATGATTTTAGCAAATTGATCTCTTGTATAAAACTGGGTATTGTGAGAAAACACTCTTCTAGCAATAAGCACAGGTCTGAGCATTGCAGACCTTGAGAGCTAATCCTAGCTGTACCATGTACTTGGTAAAATCTAAGCTCATTATAAGTAGTTAACCCCACTGTACAAAGCAGGACATAGTTTTATACCTAAATTAATTGTACCAAGTTATCAATACCAAAAGCTAACTGATTTCTCTGCATATTAGCTTCTCTTACTGTCAAAGACAGGATTCCTTGAGTCTCTCTAGTCTATTCATTTCACCACTGCAACTTTCAGTAAATTGGGAATGAATTTGATAGCACAGGATATGTGCATGTTAAATCACATCTGTATACTGCAGCTTACGGAATAAGGGGGTTCTGATTTATCTCCAGTAGAAGGATTAGCAGAATTCAACAGACTTGCGCATGTTGCTTTTAAATGCAGTTTTCTTTTTCTTTATAGCAGAGCAGTAAGTGAATACAGCAACTGAATTTTACAACTCTGGAAATTATTAGAGCTTTTCTTTAAAGCAGGAAAGTGTAAGAGTGACCAATGAAAGATTTTGGAAAGGGTTTGATCAGCTGAAATTGCATACAACTTTGGTATTGTAGAAACACAAGAAATGAGATTTTTATGCCTGCTGTGGGCTTCTCTTGGGCTGCAATTGGATGCATCCTTTGATCAAATGGGCCCCAAAAGAAGAAATATGTACATGGTTCTGATAAAACAGCTTATTTTTAAGTCAGATTTATGAATCTGAATCCACAACTGAAAACAAGGCCATGCTGTGGGAATGAAGATGAATATTTAACACAAAGTCAGAAATAGGTTTCTGAAAATAAGAGATTGTGAAAGTTATGGTGAACATGTGCAAATTGCAAAATATCAGCAAGTCTTCTCTGCTACAAACTGATCTAAAGCAGCTTTCCTGTTTCCCCAGCAACCTTGAGCAATGCTGGCTTGTTTCTTTGGAAGTAAATTAAATGTGACTTTCAAGTAGTTCATTATTTCAGTAGCCACAATGCCTTTTGGAGGCAAGGACATTTGATAAATCATATTAGGATTTGCTGCACTTCTGAAGGAAGGCAGATAAACGATTTTTGCAGAAATAGTTTTCAAATCTAGTAATTTTTGTAGAAATTACAAAAATTATGTTTCTATTGATACAGGAAAAAAAGAATAAAATGTATTTCCCTTGTGTAAAGAAAGCTAAATATTGTTTGGTGCTGCACTGAAAGCCAGCAGGTCCTGCTTCACGTGCATACAGCCAGTGCAGACACGTACAGCCCCTAGATACAGAGCCACTTGAATTGTGTAGTTGAAACCTCTGCAAAAATGCTTTAACACTCAGCCCAGGTTGTGCAGTGTTCAGTAGTTGGTATACTGAGAAATCCAGAGCCTCTTCCATGACCCGGCCTGTATACGTATCTCTGAATTACAACATCATACTCTTCAAATATCTATATGATGCACAAAAATGGACATAAGATTTCTGTACTGATTTGTGGTTTGCTTCTGATGGCAGTCCTGGAAGAAAGATGTGTACAAAACGTGAGGTATACMGATGGAGCTACCACTACACAGTGCCTCTACCACAGGCAGACCCTCTCCCAGTGACTTTCAGAGGCAAAGGCAGWAGCCATTCAATTTGATGACTACATATATTTTAATCTGAGCTTCAGGCTTACACTGTGCGAATAGATTGCTTTGCCTGTCCACTTGAATTTCCTCATTAATTTCCACCAATCTGTACTGCTGGAAAGTCAAAGCAGTGGATTTTTCAGTTCATTTCAGATTTGTCTGTGACTGAAGTTTTTTGGTTCAGGTATGAGTTCTACAGACCTGCAGGTCATCAGCTCAGATTTAGCTTTAGGTTGGAAATAAAGCCCTGAAGATTCAAACTGGGTTTTGTTTGGTTTCACTGGTTCATGTTTGCATTGATTTTCAGGAAGCTAACAGAATCATTGTGGTAGAATAAACTGTCGAGCAACCAAAGCACTCAGCTTTGCTGCTTTGTTTTAGTGGAAGAGAAGGCTGTTAGAAACTAAACCATTTTTGGGGGGTTGTGGGTTTTTTCCCCCCAAAAAAATATGGGTTTGGTGAAAAGAGTATATGGTAAATCATTTTTTTAATGGAAAACAAAATTCTCTCATAGAARTGATATTTTTTACCAACAGAAGTCTGTGTAATAAGAAACCTATTTTCCACTRAAAAGCAGTTTCAAGGAAGTGAGCTTATTGTCAAACCAGTGTGGATCATGACTGGTCCTAGCTGAGCTGATCACACTATACATGTTATTTCAGTTAGTTCAGTACATCCAGTATTGCTGTTCAAAAAGACCTTGAATGGAAGGAACCACAGTAGAGAATGGAGCATCCATTAAACACAGCACAGAATACTAGATCTCCCATCACCATAGTTCATTACTTTTCAAAAAACTTTACTGGGCTGGAGTCTTGCTCTGTGTGGTTAGAAGAGCTGTTTTAGTAACAATCATAATCATCAGTTTATTTTCCAAACTGCGATTTGTCTAGGAAGACATCAGTTTGTTAAAACAGAAACTGAGAGGCTTACRTGTATGAATTTTCTGTTTCAACATACTTAGGTAAGAAATTTCACAGTTATCAACRTGCCATTTCTTTTCATAAATAACTTATTTTTCCTTCTTAAGAAATATAATTTTTAAAAAGATTGAGAAATGTTAACGTAAAAAATGAAATAACACATCTCGAAGTGACCTAAAAGGTTCATTTGATTGAACCAAACTGTGTATTTTTCAGATTATTGATGTGGAAAGATTTACAAGTGTTAAAATTTCCATCTCATTTGGGAAAAAATGTTGAAATATCAAACCGCAATTGGAGAGTAAAACTATTTGCCCTTCAGATTGATCAGTTAGCTGTAAGTTAGCTGACCAGTTAGCAGCTGCTGGGCCATGTGTTGCCTATTAGTTCAGTGCAACARGTGAACCTGCACAAAACTAATTTCTTCAGATTCAGCTTTTTGGTACCTGCTGTCTCTCGGACAAGTGTATTTCCACTTAACATTTCATAATAATAAGTTTTGCCATTTCCCTCTTGAAAACCATTGAACTATGCTCAGAGTCTGTTACCACCACTTAGGTGTTAGTAGATGGGCTGAGAAAATTCTGCCGTGCCATCAGCTGATGCCTTACAAACACATCGAGTTCAGGGGTGTGCAYGTGTGATGCATCTCGTAACTGTGGTGGCATTTCAAGTCCAAGCATTGAAACTGAGTCCCAAAAAGAAAAGGAAGTCCCAGAAAAAGAAAATGCAACTGCCTCACCTTCAGCTCCCGTCGATAAAGGGCAGCTCCTCAGGTGTTCAGAGAATGCCGGCTTCTCCCAAAGAAAGCCGCTCCAGCCCCTGCTGTGCAGCTGGTCGTTAACAAATGTCTGTGCTTTGTCTTGGTTGCACATATTTGGAGCTAAGATACCAGGTGAAGGTAAATCTCATTCTGCAATATGGTAGCTAAAACAGTCATGTGGCCAAACACGACTAGTAAAACTCAGTCATGGGAAGCCCAAGGGAAGCAGGCCCTCTCTCCAAATCACACTGTCGTCAGTTAGATGGCAGTGGATTTGCCCTCCTCCCTCCCTCACCCTCACCCAGAAACCTCAGGTCTAGCGGTGTCCCCGAGTATGAATATTTTTTCATAGTGTTCTTATAAGTGATTGCTAGTGGCATCTTATAGTCTTATCTCAGCTTGTGCAGCCCCCTCATGAATATTCTGTACATATGGAAGAGTTTTCTATATCATTGCCCATTAACAAGGAGGATAATCACTCATTCAGTTATCAAGAAGTCAGTGAAGGCCTTTCCTTGAGCCCTTAGTGCAAAGAATCATGGGAGATCAAGGGAGGTTAAATGTGGCTGACATTATGATCATTACTTTTTTTCTGTGTAATTACTGTATTATAATAAARTTGATCTAAGATAAGGAAAAGGGGTATTAAAGTCTTTTAGGGCTAAAAGACCATATTAGTGACTCTTTACCTTTTTTAGTYGTGGGACAAAATGCATATTTCAACTGATACATATAAATGAGCATTCTTTCACTAAAACCACAGTAAGGTCGTAAGTGTACATATAAATGATGTATTATTACAGAATTGCTTTTAAGAGAAGTTAATCCAGTGTAAATGCAAAAGGGGAGGGGAAGGTATAATGATGCATTATTAGTAAAAACAGCAACACTGAATTTTAGGTTCAGGCTGAAAAGTGGCTTTCTTAATCTCTAGAGAATTTGAACTTTTTAATAATACATTAATGCTTTTTACCTGCCTTTTCTTAGCTGTTCCATACAATTTAGTCATACTTCCAAAAGCCAATGCACTAAATGCATTCATGTACATTAGCAGAACTCTGTATTTACAAAAGCAACTCGCCCTGTGCAAATGCTATRAATGTAATACAAAAGTGGCTCATTTACTATTCTTCTGGCTGTTCTGGATGTTATCAACACTGCAGCAGAGCTAGTGAAACTAGCTGACTGTATCCACTTAGGATTTTAACACAAAATCAAGTTTTCTTTAAATTCCATTGCTTGTCCCCAAAAAAGAGCAGTAGTATCTAGTTGCAGAAACATCAGCAGCTTTTCCAGCTGTAACTCTGAAAACGGGCCATCAAAAAGAAGGGAAACATACTATTTCTGGCACAAGGCAACCTCTTTTTGCCAAAGTGGTAAATATGGCAGAAGGCCGTGGCCTCTCTAAGCTCTGCACCTGCCACGACTGACACAGCTTCCCAGACGGAGCTCCGATGRGAAGACGCTGCCACCCAGGTGCCATGCTGCAGGCTGTGCCCTACCCTTACACCAGTACGGGACGGCAGCGGTGAGCACGCCTGTGGGAGGTGCACCCCGGCAGAGGAACGCCTCCRCGTAGTGACAGAGCTCCAGGAGGTGATTGAGGAGTACTAGGGAGTCCGAGAGGGACCCGCACCCTACTTTCCATGGACAGGCCTGTCRGGCAGACAGGACACATGACACAGGATTCCCTATCCTCTCTCCACCTGGCAGAACGCGGYGACTTAAGGGRTAGGGGGGAATGGCGACAAGTTCCTGSCCGGCGCAGCAGGCRCGTCTCCTCCGTGCCTACCCACCTTCCCAGGTGCCCTTGTATAATAGGTATGAGGCTCTGCAAGTGGAACCAAACAATAATGAGGATGATGGTTCATCTAGCTTGGAGGTGTCACCAAGGTTAAGTTGGTCTACGCCCTGCTTCAAAACTGCTTCCGTAAAGAAAAAAAGATGGGTCATTGTCATAGGAGACTCCCTTCTGAAGGGAACAGAAGGCCCAACATGCAGACCAGACCCACTTCTTAGGGAAGTCTGCTGCCTCCCTGGGGCCTGGGTTAAAGATGTGAAGAGAAAGCTTCCTACCCTGATATGGCACTGTGATTGTTATCCATTATTTATTTTTCATGTAAGCAGCGATGAAGTTGCGACTAGAAGTCCAAGGGCAATCAAAAGAGACTTCAGGGCCTTGGGACAACTGGTTAAGGGATCGGGAGCACAAGTAGTGTTCTCCTCTATCCTTCCAGTTGCAGGGAATGATGAGGGAAGAAATGGGAAGAGCCAGCAGATCAATACCTGGCTCCGAGCCTGGTGTCACCGGCAGAATTTTGGGGTTTTTGATCATGGGTCGGTCTACACAACATCAGGCCTGCAGGCAACAGAGACGGTACACGCCTGTCTCAAAGAGGGAAAAGGGTCTTTGCACAGGAGTTAGCAGGGCTCATTGATAGAGCTTTAAACTAGATTTAAATGGAGAAAGGGATAAAACCAGGCTCACTAGAGATAAGCCTGGGGGCAGGACGCCTATGTTAGAGGGACAGTGTGCTAACGAGGTCCTTCGGTCTGCCATCTCAGTGGAAGTAGGGGATGGAGATCCATGCAGCAGCAAAGACACAAGGGTTATGCATGTGTTAGAAACCACAGAAATGCCTGAGAATGGTCATGTAGGAATTAGGGCTTCTGCCCCCAAGAGAGGTGGCAGGATGAATAGCCCAACTGAAGTGCATCTACACCAATGCATGCAGCATGGGCAACAAACAGGAGGAGCTGGAAGCCATTGTGTACTGGGAAAACTATGATGTAGTTGCCATCACAGAAACATGGTGGGATGACTCACACAACTGGAGTGCTGCAATGGATGGCTATAAACTCTTCAGAAGGGATAGGCAAGGAAGGAGAGGCAGTGGGGTAGCCCCATATGTTAGGGAGTGTTTTGACTGTCTAAAGCTTAATTGATGGTGATGATAGGGTCGAGTGTTTATGGGTGAGAATCAGGGGGAAGGCCAACAAGGCAGATATCATGGTGGGAGTCTGTTATAGACCACCCAACCAGGAAGTAGAGACAGATTAAATATTCTATAAGCAGCTGGGAGAAGTCTTACAATCACTAGCCCTTGTTCTCATGGGGGACTTCAACTTACCAGATGTCTGCTGGAAATCGTAGAATTGTAGAATCATAGAATAGTTTGGGTTGGAAGGGACCTTTAAAGGTCATCTAGTCCGACCCCCCTGCAATAAGCAGGGACATCTTCAACTAGCTCAGGTTGCTCAGAGCCCCGTCCAACTTGACCTTGAATGTTTCCAGGGATGGGGCATCTACCACCTCTCTGGGCAATCTGTTCCAGTGTTTCACCACCCTCATTGTAAATACAACACAGTGGAGAGGAAACAGCCTAGGAGGTTCCTGGAGTGYRTGGAAGATAGCTTCCTGACRCAGCTGGTGAATGAGCCAACTAGGGAAGGTGCCCCGCTGGACCTGTTGTTTGTGAACAGAAAAGGACACGTGTATGATGTGATGGTTGGAGGCCATCGTAGGCATAGTGATCATGAAATGATACAGTGTTCAATTCTCAGAGAAGTAAGGAGGGGGGTCAGCAGGACTACCACCTTGGACTTCTGGAGGGCAGACTTTGGCCTGTTTAGGAGACTGGTTGACAGAGTCCCTTGGGAGGCAGTCCTGAAGGGTAAAGGAGTCCAGGAAAGATGGACATTGTTCAAGAAGGAAATCTTAAAGGTGTGGGAGCAGGCTGTCCCCATGTGCCGAAAGACAAGCCGGCAGGGAAGAAGACCAGCGTGGCTGAACAGAGCGCGTTGACTGGAAGTCAGGAAAAAAAGGAGAGTTTATGACCTTTGGAAGAAGGGGCAGGCAACTCAGGAGGAGTACAAAGATGTTGTGAGGTTATGCAGGGAGAAAATTAGAAGAGCCAAAGCCCAACTAGAACTTAATCTGGTTACTGCCGTAAAAGACAATAAAGAATGTTTCTAGAAATCCATTAATAACAAAAGGAGGGCTAAGGAGAATCTCCATCCTTTATTGGATGCGGGGGGAGACATAGTGACAAAGGATGAGGAAAAGGCTGAGGTACTTCATGCCTTCTTTGCCTCAGTCTTTAATAGTAAGACCAGTTGTTCTTGGGGTACCCAGCCTGCTGAGCTGGAAGACAGGGATGGGGAGCAAAATGAAGCCCCCATAATCCAAGAGGAAATGGTTAGCGACCTGCTACACTACTTAGACAAGTAGTCTACGGGGCCGTGTGGGATCCACCGAAGAGTACCGAAGGTGGTGGTGGAAGTGCTCACCAAGCTACTTTCCATCATTTATCAACAGTCCTGACTATCGGGGAGGTCCTGGTTGACTGGAGGTTAGCAAAATCTASAAGAAGGGCTGGAAGGAGGATGTGGGGAACTACCGGCCTGTCAGTCTGACCTCAGTACCAGGGAAGGTTGTGGAGCAGATCRTTTTGGGTGTCATCACTCGGCATGTGCAGGACAACCAGGTGATCAGGCCCAGTCAGCATGGGTTTATGAAAGGCAGGTCCTGCTTGACTAACCTGATCTCCTTCTATGACAAAGTGACCCACTTAGTGGATCACTAGTGGATCACTAGGGAAAGCCTGTAGATGTTGTCTACCTAGACTTTAGTAAAGCCTTTGACAGCGTTTCCCACAGCGTTCTCCTGGAGAAGCTGGCTGCTCATGGCTTGGACACCTGTACTCTTCACTGGGTAAAAAACTGGCTGGACGGCCAGGCCCAGGGAGTTGTGGCGAATGGAGTTAAATCCAGTTGGTGGCCGGTCACAAGCGGTGTTCCCCAGGGCTCAGTACTGGGACCAGCTCTGTTTAACATCTTTATCAGTGACCCGGATGAGGAGATCGAGTGCTSCCTCAGTAAGTTYGCAGACGACACCARGTTGGGTGGGAGTGTTGATCTGCCTGAGGGTAGGAAGGCTCTGCAGAGGGATCTGGACAGGCTGGATCGATGGGCCAAGGCCAACTGTATGAGGTTCAACAAGGCCAAGTGCCGGGTCCTGCACTTGGGTCACAACAACCCCAGGCAACACCCCAGGCTTGGGGAAGAGTGGCTGGAAAGCTGCCCGGCGGAAAAGGACCTGGGGGTGCTGGTCGACAGCCGGCTGGACATGAGCCGGCAGTGTGCCCCAAGAAGGCCAACAGCATCCTGGCCTGTGTCAGGAATAGTGTGGCCAGCAGGAGCAGGGAGGTGATCATGTCTCTGTACTCAGCACTGGTGAGGCCGCACCTCGAATACTGTGTTCAGTTTTGGGCCCCTCACTACAAGAAGGACATTGAGGTGTTGGAGCGTGTCCAGAGAAGGGCGACGAGGCTGGTGAAGGGTCTGGAGCACAGGTCTKATGAGGAGCGGCTGAGGGAGCTGGGGKTGTTTAGCCTGGAGAAGAGGAGGCTGAGRGGAGACCTTATCGCTCTCTACAACTACCTGAAAGGAGGCTGTAGHGAGRYGGGTGYTGGTCTCTTCTCCCAAGTAACAAGTGATAGGACGAGAGGAAATGGCCTCAAGTTGCGCCAGGGGAGGTTTAGATTGGACATTAGGAAAAATTTCTTCACCGAAAGGGTTGTCAGGCATTGGAACAGGCTGCCCAGGGAAGTGGTTGAGTCACCATCCCTGGAGGTATTTAAAAGACATGTAGATGTGGTGCTTAGGGACATGGTTTAGTGGTTGACTTGACAGTGTCAGATTAACAGTTGGACCTGATGATCTTAAAGGTCTTTTCCAACCTGAACGATTCTATGATTCTGTGATCTCTTGTTTTGAAACCTGGAGTTTTTAATTGTTAGCTCTAGGGTCTTTCCAAGTTATCCTGCTTTTTATCTGCAGGAAAAGTTCCAATCTTCTTGTGCCTGTTTTTGATTTTTTTTTCTTCTTGTGAATGACTATTTGGGTAGAAACTCATGTTTTGAAATATAAAGTTTGAACTCATTTTGCAATATTTCCCTATTTCACAGGCTTTAAGACATTGCCGCTGGATTTTGTTTCTTGTATGTCTCTTACATCTAACACATTTTTTTTCAGTTTATTTCAGAAAATAATAGACTGCTGATTTCCTGAGTCACCTGATGCAGTTGTCTGCTGCCCACTGTTACTATCTTTAAGAGCATTCTCTAGGGCACATAGGTTATATCTAATTACTGGATACACAGTTCCTGCCAGCAGCAATTAGCAGTGTGTAAAATCTATTCATAATTGAGAGAGAGAAATGTGCAAGGTATTAAAGTCATACATGACTAGGAAAGCTTTCAGGAGGAACAGAGTAAAAAAATTGTAAATATTTCCTAGTAAATATTATATTCTTTCTTAAACAGGGATCAATGGGATATGGTAACTCAGGTGTCATAACACCAGAAACAACATTAAATTTCAAGTCTGAGGAAACGATGATGAGGCAAACAAAAAAAGACAGAGAGAGCCTGAAGTTGCCCAAGTTGACTGCTTAACTTGTAGTAACTTGGAACAATATGCATACTATTTCACTCCACCTCTAGGTGTAAAGAAGTCTCATCTGAGAGAGAGAAGTTATTTACATGTTGTCCCCTTTCCCTGGCATGTGTAACCTCAAGGAGTCACTCCTTTTATCACATGGGAGTGCTTTACTGCATCTGCTTTTACCTTAGGGGAGTAATTTATAGAGTTTGAAATTCAGTAGACTCACTGCTCACAGTTTCTATACACTTGCTGAGTGTAGTTTTACCTTCTTGGTTAGCTGTCCACAAAATGGTTTATTCAATTTCTCAGGTTTTCTAATTTTATTTTTTTCTAAGCTTTTTCTTCTCATTCTTAATCTTCTTTTCCGGTTCCTAGTCTACCATTCATGATATTAGCTAACTCACCAGGTGAAGTAGAGAAATCACTGTTTATTATTCTGCACATAAAAAAAAAAAAAAAAAAAAAACAACCAACAAACTTCAGTAAGGCAGCAAGACCATAGTTAAGTAAAGCAATATTTAGTAAACAGAGTAGGAAAAAAATAATAAGAATGTTGAAAATAACTGAGTCAAAAGTCTCAGCTATGTCACCTCTTCCAGGAGCTACTAGGACAAAAAAGAAGTATCTGCCAGAATGTCTCCAAGGGTACTTGCTGCATGCATAAACCAGGTGACCAATACCTTTATCAAGTACATTATACTACTCTTGGGCAGTGCCTGATCAAGGTGTAGTTTTCTGGGCTAACAATGCTTTTCTTTTCTATATACTATGATTTTGGTAGAACTATACCTCCCCTGAATCTATGCAGTCTTCTCTCTGATTAAATATTCAAGGACATCATGCAAAAGGCAAAATTTTATTAGGTCAGTTGGCAGGCAGATTGAGCACCCCTATACAAATAATTTGTTATTAAAATATGCCATAATCAATTTTCAGAACTACCTGCAACTTTGAGGTTCCATGCACAGCTAATAGAAAATAAGACTTCTTTAACAATGTTATCAAGTAAACTTCATCTGCAGAAGTATTAGTGAAGGTCTTTTTTTTAAAAAAGGGAAATATCAAATCTGTGGCTATGAACTGGTTAAGATTGCAGACTAGAAAACAAATACACTTGAACATGCAATTCCAGGTTGTAATATAATTATGAATAATCACTTTCCTAACCAATATTACTGTAATAACAAAAATTACAGGTGTTCATCTGGCCCTACAGGTCTTACAAGATCTCTACCACAGCACTCTGCCATCATATAAGTGAACACAGGAGCTAGAGTCTTTTCCTTTCAGCTTGTATCTCTCCTGCATTTCTTTCTTGTTTTAATTCAATGTTCAAGATTAAACTACATCTCCCATCAAGAAATACAGTCTCCTCCCTGACTAAGAGAAGGGTGCAGGACAGCAGTCACAGTAAAGATTTGTTTCAGTTCATCTTTTATTAGAGATGGGAATTCATCTCACAAACTCTTTGGGTTTGGAAATATATTTTCCGAATTCCTCTCTCCTGTATCGGTTTTCTGTAGCATATCTGGGCATCTACTCAAGAACATATATTAATTAGGTGAGCTGGTCAGGAAAACAAAATTATGTGTGTGTCTAATTAACTCTGTCTTAAGTGTTAATAATGATGACAGGTTGGTGTGTTTCATAGGAAGATAGGTGCATAATGTGATAATGGATCAGAGGCCTTTTATGTGCTACGAGTTGTTCAGTAGCTTTTCCTTGGGAATTATAGTTAGTCAAATATGTGTTTGCCACACATTTAAAATTCAGCACAACTTTGCGCAGTCATGCAAAACTCCTGTTCCTAAGACAGTCACAGACATTTGGCCTGTTTGAAAAGTTCAGCTAGCCTTATTYCTGCAGTTTTATACCTCATAATAACCTCTGGAAAACAAGAAAATAAAATAAATATTYGTCAGTAATGTTCAGCCTAACAATTTATTGAGAATCCATTCAATTATTTCCATTAGCCATTTCTGTAGTACCAATCACTGTATTGTTGAAGTACATTTTATTTTTGCTTGAAGYATTTATGTAARTAGYCCCAAATTTGGGGCATTTCATTGTTTCRTTTKGKTTTTTTTTKTAATCCTTTTGTACTTCTCATGGRGACCTTTTGTCTCTTTGACTTTTCRACCTGGAAGCTGAGGAATACATACAACATTGTASTACTTTTCATGCCTCACCACTCCACACATACTCATCACCTGTAGCAGGCACTAACTTTCTGGACAGTTCTACTTTTTAAAGTCATAAGTCAGTGGGACTGTGCTCATATAAGTATTCCATGAAAGCAAGACAATCTGATGGAGTGGTCTTCAAATTCTACTTTTGAAATGCTAAAAGTTAAAAAACGTAATTAAACTGCAACTGCATTAACATTTATATAAAATATAAACCAAATGCTTATCCTGATTCACCAAGCAAATTACAGTTTGAACATTATTAAAAAAAAAAAACACCCAGCTACTTATCAACGCCACCATTTGAAATTATTGCTAGTACTACAACTCTAAATGCATAAGATGCTTTAAATACAAGCCCTGAACATTTACATACTGATTTCATGAGCAAAGCAAAAGGTATTTGCCAGTAACAGTACAGGACTCAGCATTTTTATTGTCTGAGTAATCCTGGTTTGCTCTGATATGAAAATTCAATTATTTTAGAACTGGTCGTCTCATTAAATTTTGACAAGGAGCACAAGCTCAGTACCAGCTCTAGCTCTAAGAGGCTGTGGGTGCCTGACAGCTCCACGGTGAATTTTAAAATGTAGTATTTTTACAGGACAAGATTATCCGACAATTTTATATTAAAAAAGAAAAAATTAATCAAATAATACATTGTAAAATCCAACACTGGTAACTTGGCCTTTTGTAGATATTTTTTATGAAAATTTACTGCAAAAAAAAGAGCGTRCTGTTTATTGCATCTTTTCCCCCAAGCCCACCTCCAGGTCTTATGCTCCACAATTGTGCTAGAAAAAAAGTGTGTCTTTGTGTGAGCAGCAAGTATTTAGCTACTCATTGTTAGCATTTTCTACCTTTACTCAATTGAAATGTATTTGTAATCATTTTTATAAATACGATTTCTAACAGTGGAAAATCTTTTATTTAACCGATATATATATACATTAGTGCTATCAAGGAATGTTTAGACAAAATGGTTTTTYATCAGAAAATGTCTGTTCATTGAAACTAAAACTTTTCACGGGATCATAACAATTCTGTAAGACTTTCACTGGAAAAGTCTTCTCAACTTTAAGATGACATACCATGGAACAGCAGACTGTCCACAGACTGTTGGAATATTCAGACTTCGGACCTGAACCTCTTTTACAACCAACCTTTCACCACGCAGACAATTACAGCCCGACCATGAAGCTGTTGCTTATTATATCATAGATTTCCCCTAGTCTACTCCGCTGAAAGTGTTATGCACCTTATAATCCAGATAAAGCAGCCAACTGTGGACAGACAGCGTGGGAAGAAACAATCTGAGGACTAGATTTGTGAGAGTATGAAGAGTTACATAGTCTTTCGGCAGAGTCTTTCATGCCATGCTTAGATCATTCTCTTGAGTTGTAGCAGATCTACGTTCTAGTTCCTATGGAAAGAATATTTAATTAATTTGCAAAGTCGAACAGGTCCAATAAGAAAGATGAAAGTATGCCGTCTCTTAGACTGCTTAGTAGTATGGTGCTTATGGTAATTAGCTCTGATGGAACAAACTAGGAAAACAAAGACTTGAACTAGGTCTTCTATATCATGGGTAAGTACCCTGATACCAGAGCGTTGCTTTTGCAGTAGGCTTCAAAGTTCTGAGATTGGGGGGTGCAGGAGGAATTCAGTCTTTGTTTCACCCTGGTCTAGAATGTGAAATCTGGAGAAATACTGAAACACTTTGTAGAATGAAGAAGTTATTTCCCTATCCAGCTCTGATAGTTTCCTTATTTCACATAGGTCTGTGCCTTTTCAAGTAACTTATTTTAGCTGTTGAACAGTTAGTAAGCAATGAATGTACAAGAAGTAATTTGCTTCAAGTTTGAAAAGACGTTGCAGGCAAACATTGATTTATTAGCTTATTCACAACCATTTCTTTAATATTACGTTAAGACATTCACTGGATTTTCAGTCTGTGATTTCTTATAGTTACTGTTATTCCATCAAGGAAACAAACATTTTGATTTGTACGTTACATTATTTCTAACACTTTGTTCTTACTGCTGTAAAAGAATTCAGTAAACCGAAGAGTCTGTATACTTATTACTGCAAATTTAAGATAATGGCATTAAGGAAACAAATCATTAGATGGTATTGCAAGGTCAACACAAATGTCCCATTTAAGATCTACCCAGGACAGGCAAAATGTTCAGAGTCTAACAGACAAAATGTTCAAAGTCTAAACCAATGTCAGACCTGGACTGGCAAAAGAGAATTACCTTTAAACATGTAAAAATCTGAGCAACAGAAGGCATCCTCACTATGACAATCTCTAGAGGGAAATTATTCAAGGGGACCCTGTATGGGGAATAGCAGACATACCGGACTATCCCATCTATTAGTTAGGGTCAGGGACATTTGAAATACAAGCTTCCTAGAAAAAAGCAGTTTGATTTTTTCCCTCCATATTTTAATTAACTTCTGTGAAGGTCACACATATCTCTATCTCTGAAATGCATAGTGTGTCACTCATTTTAAAAATCTGGATATTTAGCATTATCTTGCCATTATAGTCCAACTTTTTTTAATCCAAAATTTCACTTTAGTGATCAAATTAAAGAGATGACAAGCTCCCTATCCTTACAAGCTAAGCATTTTATGTTTTATACTCAGATATACTCTGTGTGATATGAGACTTTATAATGGGATTCAATGCAGCTGAATGCTAAATTATAGCAGGCTTATATCACAGAAAAGTATAACAATGAGAGAAGAATTCATATCATGGCTTTAGTAAGAGAGGAAAATTAGGACTTTACAATTAAAGTAGAAACCTAAAACTTTAAAATAATTTAAACAGTTGCTGAATACATGTAATGTTCTGTACTTATCTGGAAGCAGGATTGGCAGTCATTTGAAAGGATCCAAATGAGATGTGGACAAGGTGTATGTTATGTCCTCAGAACGCAGATCTGTCATTTTCTTCATTGTTCATGAATACATTGGTATTGAATATCTCTTTCCCACAAATTCACAGGCTCCATGCAAGACTAGAGAGAAAACCAGTGTAATGTTATCGTTAAATTGATGTTGCATACAACTTTATGATAGTCCTGACAACTGCAGTTTGTGAATTTGCCAAGAGCAACCTAGTAAGTGATTTTCAGAGATGAACACTGAACTATGTGGTAAAATAATCCTTTCCTTCAGAAGAATAAAACTGCAATTTCCTTGTAGACATAATTTACAGAATTATTACTGACAATTTTAGAATTCCACTGGGTGAAACACTGGGGGTTTGAGAACAGAATTTCTTATCCTTTTAAGAACAGGCAAATTTTAAACAGACACTGTATCTATAGCATCTGTGTAATAACACTGGAGGAACCTGACCTGGAAAACTAGTGGTGGATTCCTTTCCTTATTCAAATCCTCTGCCTGTTTGAAAGCTAAGGTGCTCTGTAATTCAAAGTTTTGGATAAGATGTAAAAGGAGCCCAGGTTCATATTCTGATTTCTTGTCACACACCTTTGGAGTGCAGCCTATAGTGAATTCTTCATATGAGCACTACTGCATAAAAAGATCTTGCCACAGCTATTTAGAATATTTCCTGCCCTGGCTAAACTTAGAAGTTTATGTAGTTGTTTAGATTGCAAATCACAGTGAAAAGGAATCACTTTAAGTGCCAAGAAGGAAGAAAGGCATGTAAAAAGATGTTGCAAATTATATTGATATGTGGTGCTTAGGTTTCTTGCTGGAAGTTGTTTTAGTAATCTCACAGGAACAAGGGAAAAGGCAATAGTGTTCAATACAGATGTCATACCTCTAGTTGTTTTAGACCCAATCCTGTAGGCTTATTGCAAGCACATGAACATTTCCACTTACATCAATGAGCTAATTGAAATCAATGGAACTGATTTCAATGGAATAGCTATATGTATCTTTGCATGACTTAGACTTGAAGGCCAGTTGTAAAGCAAAATGCTCTGTGCTTGTTTGATTTCTTTCTGATGTAAAAGAAGGCATAAAACTCATTTCTTTTTAACTTATAAAATATCTGTCATGGTGGGCTGGACAACTTGCAGGATTTGATTGTCTAGAATGAGTTAGTTTTACAAAGACCAATGCAATTATATCTGTTCTGTGTTCTTAGTATGTAAATTCTCACATCCAAGGATCTAGCAGATGAGCGGCTGAGACACTTCTAGCTGCAGTGATGTAAGGCCCAGTAGTTTTCATTCCCACTCTCTTGGCTTTCTGTGGGTAAGTGATTTGACCACATCTGTTCACAGCTTCTGTTTGCAAGGTCAGAGAAAACCTGGTTTATAATGATGCCATATAAATGACTTTGAACCAAAGCAGCTTAAATTCAATATATTTCTACTCTGCTGTCTGACAGTGACTTCTAGAGAAAGTCAAGATGGGTGATTTGTCAAATACAACTAAAATGGGGAATGTCTTCTAGGACTTTCCTAGAAGGACCCGTGAACATGACTCATAAATTGAAAGGGCTGTACCCATTGTGCTTTGCGGGAGTGAAAAGTATTCCTCAGCTGGTTTCAGTCCTTGCCTTTAGAGAAAACATTTTAAGGGGGACCCAAGTAACAGTCTGTTAGAAGGATGTACTCAGGCCTGCTCTTCCCTGCTCAAAGTCCATTCCCTGGCACTCTGCTCAGAGTCATCTGTTGATCAGTTCTTGTGTTAGTCACGCTCACTGGCAAATACGGTTTTGCTGAGGGGGCAGACAGTATTTGTAGGCAGCCTGGCTTCAAGTTGAATTCAGACTGACAAAGAGGACAATATATGTACTTGGTGCCAAGTGTTGGACACACCTGGGCTTTCAGACTTTTCCTGGAACAAGCAGTTCAGATACAGCATAGGCAAACCAAGTAATATCCTTTCTTCAAGGAAGTCTAAATAATGTAGGTGACGTCTAAATTCAAGTAGCACGCCTAAAAGGAGTAGCTGAAAGTAGGACTAGCTGAAAACAAGAGGGAAAGATGCACTATAAAATGCAGTTACCTTTCACATAAATTCAAGATCAGAATTAGTGGATAATACAACAGGATTAACAAAAAAACCTGCTAAATTACACTACCAGCATTCATCATAAACTGCTTGGTCTGGCTTGAAATAATCTGACAGTGTTCTGCATAAAAAAAAAAAAAAAAAATTGGAGGAGTACTGAATATAGCATGAGTGAAGCAGAATACAATGAAATCCAAAGCAGAGCTGGAGGCAACCGTACTTCTGAGCCACAGAGTGAAGTAGAATGTTTTGTTGGAATATCTAGATTATCAAGAAATAAAGTTGTTTAAACTCATCCTTTACTGGCTGCTAACCATAGTGGGTTTAATATGATTTACACAAGGTGCTTCAGTAGAAAAGGATAAGATCTGCTTGGACTGATTCAGTTTTTCAGACTTATACAAGGTAGAATTTTGCCCTGTTGGCACTGAAACATTAGACAGTACAAACACAGTACAAACAGTTGTTAAAATAAGCCATTATCTAGATGCGTAAGATCTCTAAAATTTTGTGAAGTTCTTCAAGGACTGTAGTGGACATAGTGGTCTGATCTCATTTAATTGAGGAAATAGAGGGATAGGAGATAATAACAAGAAATATAAATACTTGATTTTTTATAATTTTAAAAAGTATTTCCTTCCAGAATCCTTTTTCTGATATAATGACTGAAATGTATGATCTCCTCAGCCTAGGCAGATGGGTCTAACAATTAATGGGAGGATCTTTCAGTGATTTTGCAAATTCCTTAATTTACATTAGCGGATGGTGTATGTGAACCACGGAAGCATATGTGTCTTTCAGTGCCAACATTTAAAACTGCGCCCAGACTTCAATAGATGAAAAAAATTACGGTTCGTATTTTATTCTTCCTTTACAACTGGTGGAATTTCAGCATGGTAAAGATCAGTTAATTGACACATACAGGGCAATTAAAAATGAGAATCACATATTTATTGTCCATTTTTAATGGTTTTTCCTTTCTGAACCCAGACTCCAGGCCAGCCTCCTATCCAAGTTTTCCTTCATGCCTTATTGTCTATTCTGTTCAGCTATTTAAAAAATGTTGAATATCAACAATGGCTTTCAGTAGTGTATTGTCAACTTTTGTATGAAGCAATCTTGGTTGAATGAGAAGATCCCAGAGCTTATAGTTCTATCTACTGTGCTGCACTGGGTTTCTGCTTGAATGTGTGTGACTGATAACAGGACAAATTTCTACCTTCGTTATTACATTTCAGCTACATAATTCATTTGCCAAAATCTTTTAGGAAATATCTTTATAGCATATTGCACGAGACATGAGGTAAGTGCTTGTAACGTAGAAATAAGTAAAGAGCCAGCAACTGCCTTGTCATATTTGTTTGTTAATTGTGGATCTGCTTCTGCTAGGTTGTTTTGCAGACTTTTACAATTTTGTGGGTAGCTGTGTGCCCTAAGACATCTCTAGCAGAACATCTTTGCTCACATAAAGAAATTCGTACTGGATCTGCATCGCTTTTAAAGTCTAAAAGCAATATTTAGAAATATCTGGGGGACAAATGTTGCATACGGGTGCACAGCTTATGGATTTTCAAGTAACGGATGTTGCCAATGTTATTGTCAATATGCAAGCTTGTTTCCGTCTAGAATTTGTATCACTAAAACCATTTAAAGCATCTTTTTTTTAACTGGTTGTTAACCTTCACAGTCTGATATTTTGCATATGGAATAATTGTAATTTAACTTATATAAACTTAGTCACCAATGTATCTTTGAATGGAAGCTAATTTTCTAGACACTGTTTTCAGGAAATCCAAGGATTCCCCAACAGTATTGAGTTTATTCATTCATTTCAGTTAACAGGTGGCAAGACAGGTAAAACACAAGCAGCTGTTTTCCTTTCATTCTCCATCTCATTTGTTGACAGTTAATGTCACTTTGAAAAGGATTCATTTGAGAGATCATTTTTCTAAATTATTTGATTGCGACGATGACAGAAAGGGATAGTACTGTATAGTACTTGAACCTGTTGGAGAAACTGAAGCAGAATTTCCATTGCAGCCTGTATTTTGCCTAGATTAGGAGAGCAGGATCTGGCCCATCATCTTGTATAAAAAATTAATTAATGCCTTCAGCATGTATCACATTTAATATTCTTTACTTAAATCTTTTAGTTTTTTCACAGTAAGAAAAGGTAGAGACAAATTCACAAAGGCAACAAATATCAATAACGACTCAAACTGTACTGATTCGGACTGGTGAGCTGAGAAGCAGCGGTCATGGAGCAAAGTGATACTACCGAGTGTGAGAAAAGATCTTACACACATCAGGCTCCAGAGAATGTGTGCTGTAGTAAGACTGTCGTTATATACCAAACAATATAAAACTTAGATGTGGAGTATCCTTCTGGGTAGAATATCTAGGTATTGAACAGCGTCCTGTTTGACACTGTGTTATCAGTTTCCCATTAATTCATCTGCTTGTCTCTTTGTCCCAGATCCTGGACTCCTTTCAGTGCCTGTGTCTGCTTTCTCTGTATACTGTCTGCAGACAAACAATGACCATTAAATACCTTACAGTATCTGTATGCGTATATGTGCATAAGCAAAAAAGCAGCATACAATACATTGTTTAACAGATTGCAACTTCTTTGGCAGATATGTAACCTTATTTAGAGGCATTTACACAATTATATTCTTGTCAAATAAATGAAAGATTTCTGTGTTTTAAAAAGTGTATCAAGAACATCTTAAAAGTCAATTTATTTCAGTGGAAATTAAAACTTTAGGAATAAAAACTTTCATTTTTGTACCTGTACTCTAATACTGAACAGTGACAACAGGATTTTTTGAAACAGTATGTTAATAATGGTCTGCTTGCTACATTGCTCATTGGTACCTAGTATGTTTATACTTTTAATAGTTTTGAAATATTATACAGATGCTAATTCATGCCATTGTTATATTGATTACTATAACTGCCTGTCAAAGTAAGAAGATTTAATGAAAAACTTCATGATAAAATTTTACTTTACCTGAAACAGTTAAGGATTTTTGTACAGACAGCATTACATAGATGGCTCAAGCAATCAGGTAGGGTAAAATGTAAGACTATTTTACATCATAAATTAGGAATCAATGTCACGCAGAGTTTGCAGAGGAAAAGAATGAAACTCTGGCTTCTGTTTTTGTCTTTTGAATGACTTGAACAAAGCTTTCTTTAAAAACAAACAAAAGAGCAATTCCATTTGATTTTAAAAACGGACTCTCTTTATATTTCAGTCTTCATCTTTAATGAAAGGAGATTCAAGATTGAGAAAGCCTAAGAGAAAAGTTTCATGAACATCTTGAGGAAGATGTGAAAGCAGCAGCAAACGAAAAGGTACACTGCCCAGTACAGCTGTCATGTTTTTCATACACRGTACATAAAACACTCCATCTTTCTAGAATTGTCCAACTGACAAGTCAATTGTTAAATGTATTCCAAAACTGTCTTTCTGGATTTAATTAAGAGATTGACTAGTTGCTGAGTCAGTATCTTAGCATTTCCTTAGCACTTTGGAATCATTCACGTATCTCTTGTAAAATATCGGTATTCATTAGGTGTCATAATGATGACTGCAGTTAAAAAAAAAAACCAAAACATTCTGCCAGTGATAGTTATGATGAAATTTTGGGTTTTTAAGAATTTATTACTTTTCCATGGTGAAAGAATAGGCTCTTCAATGATCTTTTGATTTCAGTGGAGGCTAGAACTCATAGAACTTTATCAAGAGGATGAGATAGGTGTTCCTTTGTTGAGTCTGCTTTACTCTGTACAGTATAAATTATGAGAGGATTCTAGTCTGTTTTTTCATTTTTAAAAATCTTTTTAGTTGTATAGTGACAAGTTGATTCCCTTTCAAAAATAAAAATCTCTGTGTGGAAAGTGATGTTTAGGAGGCATGCAAATTTTAATTACAAAAAGATTCTCCTGTTCTCTTTATCTAGAACCCTACGTGTGACCAGTGTTAGTTGTCTAGACAATCTACTGGAACATTTTTATTAATTAGGCACTGTCTATATCTAGAAAGGGTGTTGTTTATAAGCTGTCTGTGTAACCTTTGCTGATTGCTGATCTTAAAGAAGTTTGGCTCTTCTCTTGGCAGGCATGAGACTGCCTCTGATTCTTAGAACTCTCAAGTCAATATGTTGAATATCTATAGTAATTTTCTATAGCAGTATCATTATTGGCATTAGAAATTACTCCTTATAATTATGAGGCAAATAAAGATGTTCCTTTTCATTTTACAAGAGGAGACACTGAAGTGTGAGGTTTACTTGTCTGACATCAGCCAGTCATCTTGGCAAAACGAAGAGTTTAGATCTCTCTTGCCAGTGGATGTGGGTGTTCAGAATCAAGTCACGGAGTCCATCTTTGCAGTACCATGTAGTCTGTGTTCCCAGTCGTGGTGTAGACAGAAAAGGCTCTTTTTCCTCAAAATGCCTTCACTGACTCACTCCGCATACAAACTTACCATACGTATTTCTTGCCTTTCCAGTACTCTTTTTTTTTTTTTCCCCAGCTAATCTCACATATATTCTGTGGCAGTTTTGTTTAAGCAGGGAATGATGTTTCACTCATGCAATATTTCCCTCATTGTAAAAGATCAGGTAAGCATTTTGCCAGTCGTGCTTTCTTTATCCATATATAACAATGGAGTTGGCAGGCCCTCCTGTATGTGAAGGAGTCATTAGCTTGCTTACACAATCATTTTTTCCTTGTAGAGAGGAATAGGAGAAGGGTTTGCAACTTTGGGGGGGCATGTGGTAGGTGTGTATCTGCCTTAAGTTGTAAAAGTCCTGCTACTTGATAAGGCAAAGAATCCTCGCCAAAATTTGTAAGGAATCTCAGCAGGACTAAGAGGTCAGGAACTACCGTCTGATGTGCTATGACAATTTACACAAGTTGAGAATATGAGCCAAAACCTTTCTCTTTCTTTCTTCTGAATTCTGCACCCTTTGAAATAAATCATCCCTGTGTGTTTTCATCCCCCCGAGGTGTGGCAAGCAGGACAACCTGTTCACCATAGTGTCCTTCCGATGTAGCTGGTCAAGGTTACTATTTTGCTCTTCTGACACATTATCAATTATCCTGCCAACAGACTGATACCGGACCTGTAGTTTTCTTATAAAATAAAAAACTGAGTTTAATTAAATCATCAGTAACTTGGACCTAATTATTTCAGACAGTATTTAATTAATGTTTCATGGATACCTAATGTAATTAGGGTTCCTTTAATAAGACCTTCTATGACATTAAAATATATGACCTTTATCTTTCTTATCATCCGTAGTCTGACAACTCAGATTTGTCATTTTCACTATAGGTATAGTTTGATTAAATAGAACAGAACATAAAATTAATCTAGCAAATTATACTTGTTTGTTTCTTTTTTTTTGCTACTTAAAGACTAATAAGTTAAGTCTTTTAATTAGCAGTGTCGGTACAAATGTTCATGCTAGCGTTTTACCTTTGTGGTTTTTTAGACTGTTTCTTTTGTATATCATTTTTTATGACAAAAGTAGATAACAACCAGACTTTATTAATCATGGTGAAGGGTTCAATCTTTTAGATATGAAAAATAAGGAGCTATTCTTTATAGTAACAATGACTAGTAATTCTTTAAAATTTAACATAATTCTGCAAAGGACTTAACTTTTCTGGCCACAAACTTCCCAAACATAAAACTGTAGTTTTAATGTGAATGAATATAAGTGAGATTACTAGGCTGGCCCATGCTTCCTTTTTAGGAGCTACAGGTTCTCTCTTCTTTACTGTTGTTTTGGGGTAGTTACTCAAGATCCAGTGAAAGAACATTTGTCATACGCAAAACATAGAGAAAGAGAATGTGGCTGAAGGGATATTACAAGTTGTTTTGGAACAACACTCATCTGATCTTGTTTCCTCACCCCCCAAAGAGCTTTTCTGTCTATCTCACCTTCAAAAGTAGAGCTGCTCCAGTGACTTCACTCATGTTTGATTAAGTTACACTCACTGAGTTCAGGCTTACTAACGTATGTAAAATTTAGCACACAGGTAAAAGTTTTGCTAAGGCATAGCACTGACATTCATAATCCTGTTACTTTAATTGAAGAGGAGAACTGCTGTCTCAAAGTATGAAAAAAAATGCATTAGAAGTTAAACAAGCAGAAGGCAACCTGGCTATTTAATAGCCAATATGAATGCTCCATGCACAACAAAAATATAGGTAGAAGGTACAGAAGTCTATAAATGGAATAGTTTCAATTTACTTCTATTCATGTTTTGGTTATTTTGAATGTCGGATCTTTGGAATATGGATAGTTTCCACTAACTCTGTGCCTAGTAAAAATAAATCCAAAAATTAGAACTAATTTTTTCAGACGTTCAACGAAAGGTTTAGGTAAATTTGTAGTTAGAAAAACAACACAAAGCCTAAAAAGTGTCAGTGAAGTATAGTGCACTTTTTTTGATCACGCTAAGAAGAAACTGAGAAGTGATCCCCTAGAGCAGGGAAACAATTTATGTTGGTTTCTGGTCTCCCACTCAATAAAAACTAGAAGGACAAAGAAAACTCTTGGCTCAGAACCAGTGCAGATGCTGAGGTGGAATAACTTTGCTTTGTTTCCAGTGGAGAATGTAGAGAAGGGAGCAGTTTACTGACTCATGCTTTTATTCTCTTCGTAAGAGTTTTAGCACCAGAGATGTTGTCTGGAGAGAGAACATGTTAAACAAGTTGATGAGCACTTCAGACATAGTCTTTGAGGAAGAGGGGAGTTTTCCTCTGCTGCACTCCAGAAAAGGGCAGAAACTCATGCTGAATTTTAAGCCTGTGAAGAATCCCATTTAAATCTGTGAAGATATTCCCACACTTAAAATTAAACATGAGCTGAAGGGTTTTGCTCCATAGGCTAGGAACAGGCTTAGTGAGCTATCTGGTCTACACAGGGGCTGTTGAGGTGATAAGGAAGAACGAGCAAAGAGATGTAGTTTTGGTAATTAAGGGTGGAAAAACAGCCTGAGCAGCCTAAAGAAATAAAATGCCAAGTAAACACTGGGCAACTCATTCCCTTCGATTTATTCCAATATTCTACCATAGCTGCCTGGAGTAGTTAGCAGTTTAATATGTGCATAACCCAAAATTTAACATGAGGGTTATACAGCAGTATCACCTGGCTAACATCACCGATAATACATCTTAATTTCCTTCTGTAACTTCGAGCCTTTTCATACTAACACAACCAGGCACTGTTTCAGATCTATTAACATCTCTAAAGATGTTAACAGATGTAACCTTCTAGTAAGTCCTGTTCACTATAGAAATGTGCATTTGTACCAGGGATTTCAAACTATGGACTATATGATGTCCAAGAAAAAAAAAAAGCCACCAGATACCAGGCAGAAACGCTATCTGAAAAAGTGATAACAGCAGCTTCTTATAAAAAATTACAGAAATTCTTTTATAGAGTCCATTATCTTCTTCCCACTGAAATTAAAAGTTACATTCAGCACACAGCAACCCCTGACTTTATACATTAAATAAAATTGTCATGTTAATTTAATAAGTCTTAATTAGTACCTATATGTTGTTTGCTGATTGCAGACTGTGATTAGTGTTGAGAATACAGTCACTAACCAGTACTAACAGTATTCAATTAAGATTTAAAAATGTAATAAAGTCAATGACCAAGATTCATCCCACTTGCATAAATTCCCAGTAGGGGAAGAGGATGCGAAGGGGTTAAGCCCAGGAAATTTATCACTACACAAACAGGCAGCTGCAGAATTCCACTCCTATTGCTGCGGTGAGTCTATGCTGAGCAAAGCCTCCCACTGAACAGGGTTTTGGAAAAGAAAGAAAAAAATTTTTACCCTAGCCCTTTCTGATTCCCTTGTCTTACAGTCTTTTGCGTTGGATATTGTCCTCTGATCAGCTGATTACCAAATGATTCTCTCCTTGCAGTTAGTCTTTATAGTCACCACAGTTAGATTTCACCGTTTTTTTCATTAACACGATGAAAATTGAATTACAGTGAGCCTCTATCTGAATAGAAAACACTAATCTATCCRTGGATATTCAAGACAAATATGATTAATATAGAAAAATCTACTGGATAAAAAAATCTTGATCCAAGCATATAAAAATAAATTGATCTGATTACGCAGATTACTGAAAACCGGTCACCTTGGCTACATTAGGATCTTTAAAAGCAAACACAAATCAGTGAATCATTTTAATCAAATTTAATTTAGATTATACACTTTCACATAAAATCTAATTTAGTTGGAATTACTCGGTCATGACTTGTCTGCTCCCCACAGGACAAGGTTAAAGAGATTACATTTGGGTTCATGTCAGCAGCATCTGCTAGTTAGCCCTCTGAATGCTGATTTAATGAGAGAGGTTATGCTTAGCCTCTTGGAAAGACTTCTGGTTTAGGCAGGTGCTTGAGAGATGTTATTAATTTAGTATGATACAAGGAGTGATGTTATCATACTTGGAAAACTCTTGTATCATTATTTTCATGTGTATAAAATACCCTGGTGTTTTTGTTTGCGTCTGTTTAGCAGCTTTTGAGGGTTTGCCTCTAATCTGTCTTTAATATACTGCTTTAGAGAGATAGAAGATTCCTGTTAAAGAAAGAACAGCTTTTTTAATATGAACAATTATCTTGGGGCTTGTCTACAAGAGGCAGCAAGTGAGCATTAAGCTACAATATAAACTTACAGAGAACTAGAAGGTACCAACTCTACATGTAGGCAATGCCTTGTTGTCTCTCACCTATGGAAAATCTACACCTACAGTCAGATCGTTCACAGAGAGCACCTTGCGTGCTAGCCCACTTGCTCTGCAAACAGACCTTTTATTTCTGTGTAATCAGCTATCCAGAGCCAGATTCTATCTCCCTTTGATACGTAGCACTGAGTTTTTACATTGAAATGAATAGGATGCATTGCAGTTAGTTACTAATTGATGGGGAAAATGTCTAAGTGAATTTAGCCTTTGGTGTTGAATGTAGTGAGGGCAAGCTCCATTCTGAYGGAGCAGCTACTTCGCAGCAAAAACAGAGGCAGCGGTCACTATTTCTACTTCTTAGCCCTGTTGCAGAAGATAAGAAGGCCAAAATAATTCTGAAAACCTGTTGCTCAGTACCTCACTCTGAACCAGAAAATTTACAATGGCATTATGAATCACCAGGGTTGCCAAAGATACGTCCATGATTCTCCAGACAGAAATCAGTGCACAAAATGCACTGTGCATAAGACACGCTTACTCAGGTATCTGCTGCTCCTCTGCTGACCTAACTGCTGGATGTGCAGAAATCAGAGACAAAGAGGCTGACTCCACAAATTCTTCATGGACAGAATTTCCACAAGGAAATAAAGGACAGACTGAGAAGCTCTGGACATATGTAACCTTAACTGATTCCCTAACCCAGCAGGTAAACAGTGGACTTAAATGGACTTAACCGTCGTAAAGTGTGTCCCTGCCTATTCAAGAGCCTTTCATCCTAAAGTAGTTTTCTCCCACATATAGAAAAGCTGAGCCAGGAATTCATTTGGGGTAAATCAGCACCATTTCACTGAAATCAATAAGAGTTGCATCAATTTTAGATGCACTGCRTGTTTTCTGCTGGTTTTTTAAGCACTGTTTATGGTTCTCCAGAAGGAAAAAAGTACTGGAACTATTAATCCCCGAAGTTCTGATAAAGAATTTTGAATAAACATTGAAATTCATTACAAAATTTTACTATTTTGATGCATAATTTCCCTGGTGGAGGGGTTTAAAACTCTCTCTGTAATTACCATAACAGCATAAGGGTCGAGCCATTAAAATAATCTCTGGCAATTCTGTGTGATTCATGTTATTTATGAAGAATGGTGCAGACACAATGTTCTTTGCTATACTGTCTGTTTTCTGTCTCTCTCTCTACCCTTTCTTCTCCCCTATGTATAAATGGTCAATTCTGATATATGTACTAGAAGAATGTACATCTCTAAAATTAATAAATCCACCCTGAAGAAATACCATTTGTATATGACATCCATAATCATATCAAAGAAAACTGGGCAAAATTGAGAAAAATGGGGACATACCTTATTACAATTACCTTCTATTCTAGCATATTTTTCTTATTAGCAGTGCAGACAAAAGGCAGCCCTCCTATTTTATTTTAAATGAGCCTGATAGAAGTATCTCATCCACTTCATATAAAATTGCACTGTGGAGCCTGATCCTCCTGCCGTTACTCAGGCAAAATACCTACTGGTGTCCCTGGAAACAATGACTATGTAAAGATTACAGGGTTAGGACCTGGTACTTACATTTTTGCCCTGGCTAACCACTGTTATTCATTCTGTGTTGCATGTGGCATTCCCAAATCATCTTTTAAAGAGGGAAACATGCAAATGATATACTGAACTTGGTCAGCCTTTGATAAGAACAAATATAAGCATGCAGTGWTTTCATTCAGAAATGGCGTGGTGCTGTAGCAGTTGTGACAAGGCAAAGACATGTTAAGCTTGCATGAATATATTTCCTAAGATGGTGCTAGTGTTGAAATACCAAATACTTCTTGCATCCAAGCTACCTGTTTGAGTTTACAGAAGTTTTACATTCACAAAATACAGAAGAGGAGATATTAAAGTTATCTGCCRGTGTCCTACAGATATGCAGGCAAACCCTTAGCTGGTTGAAATTTGTGAAGCACCAGCAAGGACAGTAGAACAATGCTCATAGGTTTGAAATAGCTTGTAGGTA
This sequence comes from Oceanodroma leucorhoa, assembly GCA_030449065.1. Taxonomy (NCBI): domain Eukaryota; kingdom Metazoa; phylum Chordata; class Aves; order Procellariiformes; genus Oceanodroma; species Oceanodroma leucorhoa. The sequence goes on along the minus strand of JASVER010000169.1, from coordinate 940,308 downwards.
TGGCCAGAGACAAATGGTAATAAGAATTCCTGATTCTGATGAAATTAGGTGAGTCTGAATTTGAAGAAGCATTCACAAATATCCTACACAAACGTTGTGTAGCTAACACAGCTACCTAGCTGATTATCTGTACGGTAACAAATTCCAAACTTAGTTATGTTTGTGTAATCCTGATACAAATATACRTCATTTACAGCATGTCGCTGCTGCCCTGAAATGTGCTTCTATCCCCAGAATTCACCCAAGTGAAATTCAAAGAGATAAAAAGGAAATAAATTGAAACATAGTCAAATTGTGCAATATTGAATTCTAAATTAAATATCTTATGCATTGAAAAATAGATTTTGACACATTCTGTACTTGAGGCATGAATTTCAATGTTGGAGCAGCATGAAGAAAGGAATGCAATGAAAAATAGAAACAAAATGCTGACCCTAACAGTGCCAAAAATCGACAGAGTTCATACTGAGTTCTGAACTTCCTGATTTGAACTTCCTTCTATTAAATTATCACAATAAACACACAGTCTAATTCAAAATAGAGTACAGACACCAAAAAACTCATGCTTAGTTCAAGCTTGTGAAGGAAAGAGAAATAGCATTGCCACTCATCAAAATTAAGATTTTTAGAAAACTGGGAAAAAAGTGCTGAGTATAATTACCCCTTTTAATTAGCTCACTAGATAGCTAAATTCCTGTGATTACAGAAGAACAAGCAGAGCCTTTCGCATCCTGTTTCTGTCACAATTCTTCAGATGCAGAAAAACAATTTCTCCTGCTATTGCAGTAATTTTTATTTATAGACCATTTCTAATGCAAATATTGGCCTAAAATCAAGTGCTAAGGAAGCTGACTGACTTGGCAATGGAGATAGAGTAGGAATGTAAAGGATTAGAGTGCTTAATGTACTGGAAAGAAGTTTATCAATACTGACAATTCTCACAGTGCTTAATCAAACATTTAAGACAAGTGGAGAAGCAGACAGTAAAGACTTTGGGGCTTTTGAACAATAAAAGCAAACARACTGTCTTGTTAGAACATGTCAATTTATGGTGGAATAAAGAAATGCCTACAATTTAGTTACTCTTTTCATATACATAACTAGTGACTTTAGGTAGCTAGCTAAAGTGTACTGACTTTAAAATGACTGTAACTCACTCCTGAGGAAAATTAAGTATAACTTTTGTCCTTTTTTTAATCGAATTTTACTGTTAAGCTTCATTTACAGTTGATGACTATTAAGGAGGATTATGGTTTTTTTTTCCTTAAAGGCAATCTATTAATGGATTTTTAAAAATCAACACTTAGTAACAGACATAAGGGTCTGATCCTTCAGTAACACATCGTGTGTTTACCTTACCAGAGCTTGAGTCTGTGCTAGAGACAGGACCAGGACCAGAGCTGGGAGACAAACGCTGCTCTGTATGTCTCTGCAGGGTTAATTTGAGAAAGAGGCTCACAGACCTGAATTGCCTGGGCTAGAACTTCTCAAATAACAACAGTCTGCAGATTCCCTGCTTGAAATTTTGCCATTGATTCAGGATATCTAGAATCCTATCTAAAAGGCCTGACTTATATCCTACTCTAGTTTTGAGTAATATTCTTAGTGAAAATCTGGATCCAGTTCAAAGAGAATATAGATTSCAGTTTCTGATTGGATTTCAGTGATACTCAGATAAATGTAAGGTAACTCAGCAGTAGTCATACTGTATTATTGGTTTTACACTCATATCAGAATGCTCTTAATCTGGCACTTGGTATCCTGATATCGGAACTAAAGATCAGTAAATATTTTTAAGGTGCTGTAAGACCAGGAGTGTTAAATTCCCATGTGACAAAGCAATAGGAATATACTACAGACTATGTGAGTGGAGAGAAAGGGAAGTTACTCCCTTGAGATAATCTCAGCAGCCACCTAAATAATAGAAGTAGAGGTGACTGCTTATCAAACTGCTGGTAATATGAAGCCTACTACAATAACATATCTGTCATCCAGTAACTTAGTTAAATTTAACTCTTAGAAAAAGAGTAGAGCAGGACCCTGAGCTGTGTTAGCTAAAAACCAGAAAATGCATGTTCAGCTCAGGAGTGAAATTAATTAGGAAGCAGTAAGCAATTGAAAAGCAGTAAGAGTTCAAGATGGCATTTTTATTCACTTTTTCAGCACTGAATGAGTATAATTCCAATTATCTTAAGTTCCTTTATGTAGTCTGCTGCTACAAGCAAATAACCTGTGCTTACTACCTCCCCACATTGCCTGAAGTTCATGGAAGCTGTGTGTCAAATTCCCCCAAAACACTTCTGGCATTTTAACTTCATTTGTATCTATTAGTCTTTAACTACATAATACATCCAAGCATTACTAGATTTCAGATTAGTTACTGTTTGCTACTTGATCTCAATTAGCACTCAAAAATCTTGTTTGTCAAGAGGCTACGCTCCTGTTCAGTTCATGTTTTTCCACRAAACTGGATGATGCTACTCCAAACATAATTGTTCTGATGCAATTGATTTTGACTACATGAGAAACGTTCTAAAATACAATATTTTCTCTCAAAGAGCAACAACAACAAAAAAGATAATTTACCTAACAAACAAGATTAAATTCTTCATCCAGGCAGAATGCATATTTGAACTTTCTTGATATTGCTATGAAACTTTATACATCATACCCCATTTGTTCATCAATAGCATGTAAGGTGGTAGTAAGCTGTAGCYTGATTTCAATAATAAAACAAAAATCTAGTATGCATTTTGGTAACCTAGTGATAGTTGTGTTTACACGAACTCTTTCAGTTTAGAATTTAATATGACTTTAGGCATGTTAGAGTTGGACCTTGTAGGTCTGGTACTCAAAACTTAAAACTGCCCTGGCTACATAATGAATATAAAGATGTGAGCTTAATTTGTATGTCTGTTTACCATAATCACACATGCAAATAGACAACTACCTTGTTGGCCATTCACACCTGCTAATACCCCATATGCACACACAATCACGGTAATTTCACATCCAGATTATAAGCACTGTTGCATGTCCTGAAGAGTGAAAAATCCCATGTAGTGGTAATATCACTTTGGTATTTGTACTAAAATGTTTGTACCTTATTATGTGTAATCCTGTTCTTGTTCAGCCATTTACATTTTTTATAGTAATTTATCTGGTCTCCACTTACATGGACACATCTAGTTTTTTAGAAAGAAGCTATTGCACAAAATATTGCACCTATTGCACTAGTCTGTTAGCTGGGGTAACATCGCTAAACACATTCCTGTTACACAGAATTCATGCCAAGCAAGTGAAAATATGCTATGTGCAACCTTTTTTTTTTTTTTTTTTAATTTTCATGTTATGGAGTCCTATTCTTCATAGGGAATATGCAGGTGGAGACATCTGTTAATATAACCAGTTTTAATCACTCAGTTGAAGCCACTTTTAAAATCATACAATCAATGTTAACCTCAGTGAATTAAATTATTCTTCCATCCATTTTATAAAGGTGAAGTAAAGGGACTACTTACCTGTTTTCTAAAAAAAGCAGTAGGTTGTATTTTCTTATGCTGTAAGTTGCAGGTGCAGTAAAGTCAATGGTGTAATGACATTGTAAAATTTACATCAGTAGCTAATTTATCCTGAAGACTATATACCTTATCGTATATGATTTTGATCATCACGTTTGTCTTTAACTACCCTTTCCCCAGAAATGCAGCAGAGAATAATTCAAAACAGAGAGCTTTCTCAAACTTGTCCTACTCCTATGCCTCAAACTTTGGAAATTATAATGCAAACTGACTTGTTTGCAGAACAACTTACTGGGGAAGACTGGTAATTGTATATAATATTACCTTAACTCTAGCTGAAAAGAATGACAGAACAAAATATGCTCTGCCATTAATAAGTTAGGGTCTGTGCTGTGTAGTGCCTAGCCTGCAACTTCACTATTATTTAAGTGGGAATACTCATTCAGTCTCAGACAACTACCACATAAACAAAATAGAAAGAGATTTTTCAGTTCAGTCTTGTTYTTGCTCTAAGTTGCTCAGTGACTGTGTCTACCAATGTGCGTGTATACATATATATTCGTCCTACTTGTAACATTTTTATCAATCTGTAAACACTAGAATTTTGGGAGCATGACAGGCATAACATGAAAAGCTAAACATTACACTAACAGTCAGTGTAATCAGAGTCTATATTTAATCAATGTCTTACAAGTATCTGTTATCATCATGTTATCATCTATGTTATATCATAGATATTACATGACCTTGAGATCTATAAGCTGTAATCGTCATGGTTCTGAAACATCTTATTGAGCAAACGTGCATGACCTGGCCTGATGCCATGAGCATAATAAGTCAAAATCATAATTTAAAAAATCCCTCTCATTTTGCAAGCATGTAGCTGACAAAAATGGCAGGTGTGTGATTAGTATAACCATTTCAACTCTACTCTAGGCAATAAGCCCAGGGTCAGGTATTTCTTCAAGTCTACAAATAAACAGTTCATGTTGTTAATTGTCTAATTAGCTCAATGGAAAATAGATCAAATGTGAAGTGCAGCAGGGCCAGAAGCTGATAAATGACAAGGAAAATTTGAATGCTGCTTTGTATTGTAGCAATAATTTTTCTGATATAATTCTGAATGTGGACACGTTGCTTTTTTGTGTGTGTGATGTTAACAYGGGAATAGGGAGAAATACCTGATTAGCATTTTTTCAACTCAAAAGTGCTCTATTTCATCACAAGTGTAATGGTATGAACAGAAACAAGACCTGTTTATCCACACTTTCCTGGCAATTTAACTTGGAGGGCTCTCTATGTGCAGGAGCGCTATGCCTTACCACATTCAGATCATGACGACTGCATTATAATTGCAAGTTATTGAAGAGTTAATGATGCAAAAATGAGTACAGAATAGGAGAACCAAGGATTTCCAGCTCAGTGTACATAAGCCAGCAACACCTACCAGATATAGTTATTTTCTTTTGTAACCCTCTGGAATCAGACCCAAAGACCTAGAAATAAAGGGTTTTCTTTTGGGCAGTTCATGTCCTCTGTGCCATCTTGTCCTTTTTTGAGCGGGAAGTTAGCACGTGTTAGCAAACAGTGGAACTTGGTTTGCTCTTAATCTTCAAACAAAGTTTTTAAAGTCAGCTGTAACAGCATAAATATCAATCCTATATAAATCCAGCAGGTCTCACATCAGCCTTCAACCGGGAAGTGTGCAGGTTTCCCTAGCGTAAGGTAGTAAAACTTAAAAACGTGTAGTTGGCTCAAGCTCATGTCTTTACTTGATTAATCTACAGTCATGGTGTAACAGTTATCAATGGAAAATGATTAGTCTGGGAAGTTTGATTGTTGCTTAATTCTGATTGTGCATTTTCATGCTATACAACAGCGCAGACGTCTTTTCTCTGGAGCTCTCATTTCCTCAGACACTTAAAATTAAGGAAATCCAAAGGAATAATAACACTGTAAATTTAAATATGTTCTATGGCTCGTGATTAGTTTTGAATAGGACAAATAGTGACACTTCTCCCTTACATGACAATGTTCTACCTGGTAGCTGTGCATCCTGTGGCAGCACTTGAGAAGCACCTGCATGCTGCGGGAAGCGCAGAGGGCCCTCGCCTGATGAGGAGACCAAGCAGCGCAGGAGCCTCGGGACCTTTGCKAAGGAGGGACGTGTGATTACTATTCCCGTTTATGCTGGTACACGAAGGTGTAGGTTTTCTGTGCTTCAGTAGACATCCTAGCTGTGAGCCAAGTATCTTGCATGAGCTTGAAAAAAAGGTTTTTCGCAGACTAACTCTTACTCTTTAGAAAGTTTCATCTTTTTTTGCTATAATTACTGTAATAGAATATTTTCCATGCCACTCTAGTCAGTCCCCAGCTCATTCAAATATATTATTTACATATTATTTAACCGAGTTACAAATATGTAGAGCTTTAGATGGGATTGATAACATTTTTTCCATCCTCCGGATTCTTTTGTCCTGATGTTTYGTTTGGACTCTTCCCAGTGAGTTACAAAATGTAGACCTGACTGTTTCCTTTCCATTAGTTCAGGATTGCTTTGAGTTCTTTTCAGCTTGTAATATTTATGGGCATGATCTATTACAGCTATGCAAGATGATCAAGCCCTGGGCTAATCTGATCTAGCCCAAGAGATCTGATTCCACGTATTTCCTGTGTCTTTCAGAAAGTTTTCATGCATTACTGTTATGCCCACTGTCTGCATCTCTCATCTGTAAATAGAGCTAGTACTTCCTTACCTTACACAGAATGCTGTTAAGTAAAAACTGCACTGATTATTGTAATATATTCAAATACCATGATAGGAAGAGCCATAAAAGCATCAAAATAGAACCTGCAGTTCATTTTATTTTATGGAATCTGGAGAATGGAATAATAAGGTCTTCTATTTAAAGACTGTGTATGAATGTTGCAATGCTTTGTGTGAGTTAGCTGCCATTCTTCATGCAGTTTAGCTTGACTGAACCTGCAATGAGAAGTAGCATCGCTGTTGATAAGAACAGTCCATTTTTTCCATGCAACACTAGGGCACAACTACCTTCCACTGATTTTCCATTAGCTTTACTGGGAGCCGTTGGTGTGCAAATAGTGCAGACTTGAATCTTTATGGAGTTTGTGTATAGAAATTGGAAACCAGATACAGAAATCAAGTCTGCATCAGCACTGATTAAAATCATAAATACCAAGTGTTTTCTTTTCAACCTACAATTATTTTTCAGCTCCAATCCAAATATCCTCTGATAAATAGGACAGGACGATCCTATGGATTAAATAACCTCTGTACAATATACTTCTGAATGCTAATCCTAACACTTCACTGGACATCCTTTAGATATGCCTTGTTTGTGGAGTTTTCAAGTTAAATCAAAGTCAAAGTCGAGTATGACAGTTTTGTGAGACTACACTGTTTTCCAAGGGGTCATGGAATCCTCTTCAAAAAGAAACTGAACCCTATATTGATGGGCTATTTTGCAAAAGTGTGAATGGGGAGGGCCAAGAAGACAGTGGCAGCTGACAACAGGAAAAGATAGCAAAAGGGAACCAACCATACCACAGAGGCCATAAACTGCCCTACAGACTGCATGGTCTCCCACCTGGCTTCCCTTCCCTGTCACTAAATGGTTCCTTTTGAAGCCTTTCCCCTCTGTAGCTTCTCCTGCATCACACAGCATCCTCTTCCTCACGTCCTGATAGGGTTCAGGGTTCAGTAGTAGCCTCAGGACTGCATACCAGATCCTCCCTTCCCCTCCATGCTACACTCACTGAGTAGCCTTTTGTTTTCTTCTGCCAGAATAAGGTTGTGTTTGGTGGGGTTTTTTCTCTTTTCTGACATGGTGAGGGTCCTGTGACCCTCGCCCACATTCAGACCCAATGTCTAATCCACCTGGAAACACCTTACACTCCTGTACCTCATCACTGTCCCATGGGGCAAGGAGCACCATCTCCCAGTAATTACCCTGCACATGTTCTTGATAGGCCCAGAGAAGGGAATCTAGTGGAATCAAAAGGGCCTCTTAACCAAGGAGAATTGTGTTTTGATCAAATTCTTTGGATGAGAAAGGTGATGGCTGCACCAGCAGCATGATCACTATGTCCCTCTAGATGCACATTGTGGGACTGGTCCACCTGTTTCCAAAATGGCTTTGAAATACCTATTTCACCAGTCCTTAACTTCTGTATCATTGCATAAGTTCTTCCTCTGCAAGTGCCAACTGTACTTGCCCTACTAGGAGAAGAGGTTTTATCTACAGAGCCAATGAAGAGCTTGACCACTAACATAGATAATAGGAACCTTGAGCGTATGCTCCAATGTTCATAGCCCTAAGCAGTCATTGCATCTATAAGTAAGCAGTAATAGAGAATTGTGATGGTGGTTAGTCGTGAGTCTTTGCACTGTTCAGCAAGACTGGGAATTGAGCAGTTCTTGGGAGATACCTTCAATATCAGGTAATTGATTTGAGCTATTATAGAAATAGAGGATGAGTGCTGAATATTAATTTAAATGGTGTAGTTATTTGTGACTCATGTTCCAGTCAGAAATGTGTTTGTGCCATGAAAACAGTCCATATAATAACTGATTCTTCAGTGAGTTCCATTTCTGTTATTTTATACCTGTTGTATATGTATATGCATACATTTGCTTTACAAAAGACTGTGGAGCACATATTGCCCTCATTTATCAATATATATTAGGGAAAAAAAGAGCAGAAAGGATCTTCAGGTCTAATGAGTTGCTCTCATGGCCAGCCATGTCTTCTCCATGGTGGACTGGGAGGGCTAAAGGAATTGAAACCTCTCCCTGCTAACACTGAGCTTCTATTGATGTCACTTAGATCCGATCATGTCCAGCCCCACTCACAAACTGCTCACTCTAGTTTTCAAAGCTCTCTAGGTTCCCTATTTCTCTATTCTTAGTAGAACTTTGCTCCAAAATCTCGTTGCTCTGATTCTTCAACAATTTTAGGTGAGATTTCCAGATTTTGACAGTCAAGGTCAGTTTAGATTCACTTGTTCTCCTGCAGACAGTTCTTTACCCTCCACTTGTTTGCAGGGACTGAAGATACTATCAGAAGTAAAACATCGCTGTGAGGTCTGGACTGAGAATTGCAGCACCAGCACTGGGTTTTCCCAAGTTCATCTCCTCACTGGTGCAGATCTTTATGTAGGTTTTGTATTGTGAATTGCAGAAGTCTCAATGACACTTGAGCTGCCTATTTGCATGGAGGGAAGTTTTTCCCACCAGCTAGTATGGGTAACTTTTCTCAGACAAATTCATTTCAAATAAAATTAAATTTTAATTAAGATCTTACAAAACAAATGGAAGTTTTGTCCCAGTAAAAAGTGAGGCAGAGACTTGCATTAATCATAATCTTCTAGCTACTCTCAAGCAGGGAGACCACTTCAAATACTGACATTAGTGACTCCAATTTTTGAGTTAGGAGATCATTCTTAACAAATTATTAAACTATTTCTTATTGTTTATTCCTATATATCACAAGGCTAAAGCAGGAGTGAAAGAGGATACAGATACTGAATAAAAAACTGTCATTCATATTTCATATTAAAATCACTTCTAGGTAGAAGACAAATGTGATTTACTTTTCAGAACAAGAAAAGTCATTTTTATTGAACACTTACTTGTTTGAGGGTGAAAAGGATGATTATAAGACACCTTATCACAGCAAAGCCAATTCGTATATATGATCACCCCTTTGAATTAGCCGTGTAGCTTTATTTCTAAACAAATAGTACAATAGGGAGAGAGAGAGAGAAAAAAAAAAGGAAAATGAAAAGAAAAAGGAAAAGGAAAAGGAAGAGAGAAAGGAAAAGGGAGAGAGAAAGGAAAAGGAATGAAAGAAAGAGAAATAAATGAATAGATAAATAGGAAGAATGGAAAAAATAAAGGGAGGGGAATCTGTGATTTTATGTTATTTGTTAAACAGATCCCTGTAGTACAGCTGAGACAATATGAGAACGGGACTTGTTTATGATAGAGCTTTGTGACTATTATATGTTCAAATCATCACTGAAAAATTATTTCAATTACAGTACATTGCATGGCTAATAACAAATTATCATCTACTTGTTACACCTAATCATAGAAGTATGGCTAGCGAGAAATGGTGGAGGAAGAAAGGTGTGTTTTTATGGTTGTGTCTCAGATTCATAAGAAAACTTATATTAGTTTTATATTCAGGAGAAATAACAATGTTCAAAAATAACGTCCAAACGAAATAATTTGAAAGAGAACCCCTATTTTAAAGTTATTACACAAGAAGTTAATTTTGAGTTTTAAAAGTAAGAGTATGATTTCTAAAATAACTGAGATGTATGAGTTAAAAATAATGTGAGGAGAACATGTCTGAAATAATCTCTCAGTCCTGAGTATAATGAAAGAACATTCATTTCAATTCAGAAGAACTGGAGTTAGTTTTTTACTATAACCAAAACATAGCAGAGTGTTATTCAGCATTTTGTTTTCCTCAAGTTTTTTGGTCTTGTTTTGTTTTCTTTGAAAAGTGCACACAAGAGTGAGATGCGCGTGCAAAATATGTTGTTTGATGTGCAGTGGAAACATCCAACTACCTAACTTAAAGTTTCTCATGTTTTACTAGTTCCTTTACTGAATATAGTCCATCTTGATTGCTTGATTGACCTAGAGAAAGCTATATCGGATACTCTTGGTATTATAAAATATATAATGTTAGTTAACTGTTTATAATAAAAACAAAGGGAAATGGGAAGACTGCCTGCCTGCCTGCCTGCCCTATCTTGGGCTTTTTTTGGTGCAACAGCGTTTATATTCCCCCGGTGTTTTTCCACTTTCTTTATATGAAATGAACAGCTGTAATTCAAAAGCAAGAAGCTCCATGGTTTATAGAAATAGGTGTTGTTAAGAGCCTTAGCCATCTAATTTTCTTCCTATTGCAGGGCAGGCTTCCTATTGTCTGTCCTTTAGAGCTAATTTCTTTTCTGATCAAAAGGCCCACATCATTGAAAAGGTAGTAATGACTATTCATTTGGTTGAAACCTCCATTCTGCAGCCTGCAAAGCTTTATTTAGAAACTGCTATTTCTTTCTAAAAGGAAAACCTCATTTGTGTCCTCTATAATGTCAATTAAAGTAGAATATATTTTAATTATTTATCCTGGAGAGAAACCTTTCAGGATCTCAATTTGCTGTGCCAGTGATACAGGCTGTAGTTTGAAACAATACATGCCTTCAAAATTGTATGTCAGAGGGTAGGAATAAGGTGTGTTTTGATTTTAATTTGCCACTAATGAATAGTTTATTTGCAGCTAATTAGCAAGTTAGAGTTTTACAATTAATGTCTGATTTCTAATCTAACTCATAAAAAGGAGTCTAGCCATCATTACCAGCAAATAAGGTGGGTTACTGGATCTGTATAGAAAACATTGTAGGAAAGATTCACGAAGTTTTAAATGGGCAAAACAGAGACGATTGGCGTTGTTTTTTCCTGCAGAAGGAGCGCAGCGACGTCTCGGTTGTCACCAGCGCCAGGGAAAGAGCCATTAAAGCACCGCAACAAGATACGGGGGCGGGGGGGGCAAGGGGGGTCCCGGCCCGGGCGGGCCCCTCGTCCTGCGGCCGCTGCTGCGGGCGGCTTGGTGCCAGCGGCCCGGCACCCTTCTTTTCGGGACCCCCCTGCCCCACGCGAGAGCGCCCTGGGCGCGCGCAGGGGGGTCTCCCCCCCCTCGCGCCCGCCCCCCCCCGCGTGTCCCCGCGCCACGCTCCGGCGTGGGGGGGCTCCTTCCACCCCAGTGCCGCCCGCACGGGGCTGTGTCCCCGGGGCCGCCGAGGAGGCGGGCGGCTCTTCCCTGGAAGC